>CAUJNA010003352.1:263966-386466 GCA_963377175.1 Effrenium voratum
GGAATTCGCTTTTCCATGACCCCGTTTCAGCCAAGAGAGTTGGCCATTTTGGCCTCAAACGGCACCTAGTGCGGCTCCTGTGCTTGTAAACCACAAAACCGCAATCCTGGGCCCGTTGTTCCATGCCCCTGTTTTCAGGCAAACAGTTGGACTTGGTCCCCGGCTGGATCGTTTCTTCGATTGTCAAGGGTTCCAGAACCCCGTTTTGTTCGGATGGTCGAGCCCCTGAACGGGGGCCCATTCCAGCAGCGCCCAACATTTCTGGCCATCTTAGAAGGTGGTTCTACTACTCGGTTTTCAGAGGGGGTTATAGTAAGGCATATATATGACCATGATGGTAGAACCAAAAGTCAACGGTTTTGGGCGATGCTCATTTGGGCTCTAGTTGTCATGGTGTGCCGCCATATGGGTGTCCTGTCCCGGTTTGCGGCCCTTGGTCTACGTTCGGCCTTTCCGTCCCTAAATGCGGAAAGTCAGAGTATGCATCAAGCAATCTCACAGCAGCGCCACGCGTGCGCCCCCAAAAGGAGCAGCTTTTGATGGCTGGCTGCAGGAAGCAAACATGACCACTTTCTAGGCGGAAAGCGGGGCCCACCTTCTGGCTGCGAGTTAGCCGGGCTTCAATCAGTTTCTGAAGTTTCTTTGTGTCTTCGTCATTCTAGAGCACTTGAGCAACGAGCAACGCCCAACACCGGCTCCTGTACTTCCCCCTGTTCTGGACTTTGGGAAGAAGATCATTGCAGAAAACACAGTTTGGGCTGTGTTTTGGGCCAAACCGCGGCACTCCAGGAAGTGATGTACAGCTTGGCTTCCCTCCACGCCTTTTCGTCGCTGGATTCTAGCACTCACATTGGTTCAGAGTTGACTGCGCCTCCGAATCTGCTTAGAGGTTTCCTCAGCGTCCCCATAGACAGAGGGGACCGGCGCCCAACTTTAGGTAGGAGAACAAGGCTCTGCATTCGGCTTAAGTCTCCCTGATTTGGTTTTTGGCGGTTCAGGTAGACATGGTTCCGTTTCGGCACGTCAAGTGCTTTTGTTGCTCCTGTGTCAGGAAGGCCCATCCTGCTGATGCTTCCAAACTCCTTGCTCGGGATTCTTCACCACTTCGTTTGGACACCACCAGTAAATTGGGACATCCGTTGACCGCTCAGGGATGGGTTGAAGGCCCCAAGAAAAACCCGCCACCTTCCCAGACCAGAGTTGCGCGGCTCGAAGCGCCAGGTCTTTTGCCATGTTTGCAGCTGCGTGGACTCTAGACCCCTGACCGACATGCTCCTGTGCGCCTCTTTTGGACGAATTTTTGGTGGGTGCTGTTGGGGCAATGAGGGAGGGACGAGAGTGTGTATCCAAGAACTTGCGCCTTGGCCTGCTTTTCTTCTTTACCTCAAGAGTGCTCAACCCATGTCAGCTTGGCCATGTTGACCAATGGGGCTTGAATTCAACGACGGGTTGAAGCAATGTGTTTAATCAGGCTGGAAGGGTTTCCCTTGTGACATCCAACACCTTTCCACTGAATGTTTCGGTTGCTCCCCCCGTCCCGCGGCCGCCTTTGTTCTGTATTTTTCCGAGTGTTTTCCTTCCGAAGCAGCCAACAGCTGTTGTGCGCAAAGCCCCCGTTTCCCATGCCCCAATAGGCAAAACGCAAGTTGTCTATTGACAGGGCCTTGTCAGTTTCTATGCTTGATTGACAATGGGGGCTAGTACTATTTGTTTGTTTGTCGCGATTCATCTGCCTGGTCTTTGACTGTGGCCGCACTGCATGACCGTTTCATGTGCGCAGCTGCTCAATACAATAGACACGGAAGTCTGTGCACCAGCCACACCAGCCACAACCTCTCAAAGACTGACCCAGGCACAGCAGTCTGGAAGGCACTTCTTGAGACTTTAGTTGTTGCTATTGGTTTATGGTATCATCACTGGCAGCCGTGGAACAGGTTTTTTACCTGTTCAGTTCTCAAACTTTGATCTGAAAGGGTAGTGGACCCTCACTTAGGCGACACAGTGGGCAAGCTTCAAGCAATGCTCGTCAGGTCTCTTCGCGACATATTTGGGTTCACGTTTTCTGCTTTAGCCGGTCAGCTCAGCAGGCTTTACACCAACTTGGTGCCCGGAGTTGGCGCTTTCGGATGGATGCTGGCGCTGGGTTCCATGCACAGCGCGTGCAGGCAAGGGCAGAAGTTCGCGCTCAGGGGGGGGTGTCACCCGCAAAGTTGAAAAGGGGGGATGCAGAAGGCCTGCTGAGGGTTGGTTTTGGTTGGCATCATTGGTTTGTTTAGGTGGGTGTTGGCTTGGTTGGTTTGGGTTGAAGAGTGACCTTTGGGTTTCTCACTCTCATGAAGCCACGCACACACACACACAAACACTCAAATTGGGTGTGTCTTTTCTTTAGGGGACAATCAAAATTATGGCTGTCCTTAAAACCAACCAACAGGGGGGTCAACAAATAAAGCAACACCCAAATTCAATTCCACCACTCGGACCCCAGACCCACCGCCCCTTTCCCCAATTCAGATCCACGACCCCCCCAAAAGGACACCCTTGGAGTTCATTTGGGCGAATCTCCCACCTAAACCCACCCTGCACCCCAAGCCAACCTTGAAGCCAGCCTAAACAAATGGTATGTTAGTTTATTTCTTAGACGGTCAAAACAACGAAGCCAGGTTGGGTTTACGATTATTGTAAACGCTTCGCGTTGCTCGCCTCGGTCCGCTTTTGGCTGGCTTTGAGGTATAGACCGTGCTTCAGTTTGCCTTAGTGTTTATTTGACTGAGTGAGTCGGCGCCCCAATTTCTTGGGTTCGGGTCGCATGGAAGCATCCCTGTCCCGCCGACTTGAGCCTGTGGCAAAGAGGCTGTGGCAAAGATTGCCTTCCCTAGGGTTTACCCGGCAAAGCCTCCTCTGCCGTTTAAGTTTGGTTCCATCTATTTGATGACTCCCAGGTAGCAACTACACCCAGTGGCTGGCTTGTTTGCCCATCCTGGGCACTCGGAACGACAAGGAAACCGCTGCCTTTAGAGGGTCCACTATTTTGACATAACACATTTTTTCAAGCTGACACAAGTTTTCCACAAGTAAAGGACCTGGTTTGGTAGGCCCTGGTAGGCCATCTCCATTCCGCAGGCATGGTCCGAAAGCACTTCGGCCGTGAGCGGCGCGACGAGCGAGAGGATCGGCGCCGGTTTCGCTGCACCGTGGCCGCAAGCAAATTGTGAGAGTGGTTTGAATTTGAATTGGGACCCATGTGGTGGACATCCTTTGGAAATCTATGCCCACCAGCCGGTTCTTAAAGGGCTTCCTAGTGAAACTCAAGGCAATATCTGAATTTTGCACGTCAGGTTTCGAGGTTTGCGCGACAGCCAAAGTTAAGGTTCCTTTCAAGTGGTTCCCTTGTCTGTTCTACCATCTTTCTCAGTGTCTGGGCTTGACACTTTTGGAAGATGGCTAATCGTAAAGAAGAAAGGTTGGACTTTGTTTGGCCCACAGCTTTCAGTGATAAGGACATCCCTCCAAAGGGACAAAGTAGCGTAAGGATGGCTCACATCCGGTCATTTTCCGAACTTGTTTTTGACCCCCGCTGCAATTTGGAGCGCTGCTAAGAAACATACCGCATACCCTGGACTTCCCAGGAACCGAGTCCGGCGACGGCCAAGAGTCACAGGCGAATAGCGCCACATGTATCGAATTGGTGGATGGCAGATAAGTTCCGCAGCCGAAGGCCTTTCCCAAGACCAGCAGGGCCTAAGTCGTGACTAGAGGCTGATCTAACTTGAAACGTCATCCATGGAGGCACTTGGACCCTCTAGGCATGAACCAATAATAGAGAACGCCCCGGTATGAGCCCGTGTCTTTGTCCATTGAGTACGCTTCAGTTCTGAGAAGCCATTCACATGGGCCCATGGCAATGGTTTGACAAACGGGCCACTCAATAAGAGCGTAATTTTGAAGGGACATCATGCGTTTTTGATCTTCACCTACACGTAGCCTCTTTGGTTTGCGGTTTACGGGCTAACAAAAACTATGCTGGGGATGAACCAAACAGGGTTTTCCCATTCTGAGGTCACATCTCACGTCCAAGCGTCCAGTTTTCTGCTTTTTGCCGAGGCAGTCGCAGCCGCGAGTGGGGCGGCCGGGGCGGCCGGCACTCGCGCGAGCGCGCGCGAGAGCGCGAGCGCGAGCGATGGTCGGGGGAGGAGAAGGATGAGCGCAGCTGGAAGGCGGGGCGTGGTAAGATTACCTTCTGGTGGGTTCCGTTTTCATGGTCGATGATTTGGTGCAGGGTGGGCTGGGCTCTCTCAATTCCCAACTTTGGTTGGGGCTCCAGGATCATATTTGTTAAGGTGTGTGAGGACGTATGGTCCGGGGATAGCCTGTTTGCTCGCCTTTACTTGAATTCACATGGAACCCGAAAAAGTGTGATACCCGTGGAGCCGTGAAACCTTACAAATGACGAGTTCTTCAATTTTAAAGGGCAGGTTCCCAGGTATCACAGTGGGAATCAACCTACTTCCCACCCGGCAGGTGTTCATGGGTAGTTGCTCGCCCTTTCGGAAACCGATTCGCCTTTGCGCCTTGCAACAGGTGAGACATCAATATTTGACCCACACAGGTGGGCAACCACGCTCAAAAGTTCTGTTTGGGAGACAACATGCGGGTGTTGGAACCGAGCCTAGGATAGCTTAGCGGACAGCCCAAGGCATGATTCATTGCACAGTGGGGGGGGGGTGGAATGAGGGAATACCAAAAAAGCAACCGACAATTGTGTAGAGGAACCTCCTTCTTGGGGGACCCCCCCTTTTGTGCCAGTTTACCCCCATGATCATAGGTGTCCCTTTTAGCTTGGTTTGGTTACAGTTGGATATAGATTGCACCGGTCTAGATTGGTTTGTCTTATGTACCAGGGCCATCTATTTTTCTGTAGCGTCACCAATGCTTGCAATGCACGAATCCCCTGGAACCAAACTCAACACCGCGTAGCTGATATGGGGTACTAAGGGAGCCCGGGATTCCAATGACCCTCCTGTCCACGTTGCCATGGTCCATTGAAAGGAAGATGGTCTTGTATGACTCCTCAGCCATGTTCCACGGGGACAGGAGAGTATTTCAGCAAATATATGATTGACTCAGTTGTTCAAAGCCGACCTTTTGACCTTCTTGTTTTCCCGTTTTGGTACATTTTTAGTAGAGGTTCCCAAAAGGTGATCACCTTTTATGTCCAGGCCCTTTGGGCAAGTGGGTCGAAGCTGCCAGACGAATTGAGGATAAGTGGGAGCAATTCCTGGCCTCGGAGATGACGGAGCTCGCCCGCGAGGAGAACACGAATCCTATCGTTTCCGGGGCGGGCAGGTGTTTGGAGGCTGCTCGGTTTCCCCCATGATGCGGGGCTGTTCTTTTTTTTTCCCAAGGAGGTGTTGTTTGGTCCCTTCTTCAGGTACTCCCTTGATGCTGCGGATTGGTTCGGATTTCGATTTGATGGTGTCTTTGGGAAGCTACCGGGCCCTCATTTCCAAACCGCCAAACCGAATGCCCAATGGGGAAGCTTACTTTTTGGAGAAACCAATCACCTTTGAGTCGAGGGGACATCAGACATCGGAACGCTGGTCGCATGGTAGAAGATCCGCGTAAGTCTTTGCCACTCACCAAAGGGTCCGCTAAAAACTCATACCTTCCGAGCAAACGAGGTTTCGCGGGCAATAATCGACCATGACGGCGATGGCGATGGCATATGTAACGAAACGCGCGCGCAACAAGCTTCGTGCTGATTCAGTCACAGAAGCTGATATCTGTCATTGGAGGCAAGTGAGGCTCAGCACCATGCTAGGTGTCATCTTGGTTTACCGCTGGCTGTTGCTGGTTACATGCATGGTGTGCACGCAGATATGTGACTGGCTACTATCAAGAGAACCATTGGGCAGCGAGAGTTTGGGTTGCGCGTCATCACGCGCCCGACGAAGGTTCCCTCCACAGACAACCGTGATGTTGGGTCCTTAGGCCAGAATGAAAGCTACCACCCCTCAAAAACAGTCCTCTTCAGGTCCTGGGAGCTTCCGCGCTATCATATATGCTTACGTACACATCGGTGAAACCCACCTCCATCTGCTTCCGCGCTATCATATATGCTTACGTACACATCGGTGAAACCCACCTCCATCTCTCTCTCTCTCTATGTATCTACACAGATGCGTGGATGCACGTATCCCTGTTTTTCCATTTGATTGAATCGACCCAGGTTCATGGCTTGGATCCAAACTGGTTTTGACCAAATTCGGCTTCAACCCCCTGCAATTGCCTTTCAGGTTGGTTGCAGTCCGACCTAGGGAATCTGTTGCCCTTTTTTTTTTTGGGGGGGGGGAAACCCAACGTATGTGGAACGTGTTGTTCATTCAACAAGCTCTGGGCCTTTGGGGTCCGAGCCTCTCCAAAAGGAGACGAGGGGCACGGTCTGCGAGACCAAAATCCACTTGACAAAAGTCCAAGTAGGCTTCCTACTTTGGCATCACACACCAGGGCGCTTCCAGACATACCGCGAGTCGCTCCCAGGACCAGAGGAGCCCAAGGGACGCAGAGAGAAGGCCTGGGATGTGGTGGACAAAATCCACGCGCGCCGGGCGCCAGTTGGTAGGTGGTTTATCTCAGGGTTCTTTTTGTACCGGTCTCACCGAAACCAGTACAAAAAGGAGCAGGCGAGCCAGCGTACCCCAAATCTGACAGACACATGCCTTGAAGAAATAGATCTTGCTACCCTCCAGGTGCCTTCTGTTATGTGCCATGTTCCGTGCATTTTGGTTTGCTTGCAACCTTTGAGTCTCAGAGAGAGGTCATATCCCGTGTCCTCGCAGGTTGGGCCTTCGCGTGATTTCTGCCTTGGAACCATTGAAGTCAAGTCGGAGTCCAAGTTGCTTTGGTTTGTTTATTTCCTTTTGGAACCAAGCGAAGAAGGGCCCGCCTTGGCCACTAGATTCACCAAGCCGCACAGCGCCGAACCGCCAAACCGCTAGGCTTCCAAAGCTTCCAACCGCCAAACCACTGCACACCGCCAAACTGCGAACTTTTCCTCGGGAGGCCGCCGGAGCCACCGGCCACGTGGCGCGAGCTGGGAAGGCCCGCAAAAGTGATCCGGGTTCCAGCACAAAAAGGCACTCATCAGCCAGGGGTTTGTCAAACAAATCCTGGGCTCCCCTTGACAGTGGGGTGGTGGGGGGGGCTTGGAGGCTGGAGAGCCCGTGACTTTCACAGACGAAGGGGGCATTGTGTATCGGTCCTTGCATTAGGGCGAGCTCACCTGGGCAAAAGCGAGCTTGAAGCACCATGACGCAGGTGCTTTGCTTTGGGATGCCTTATTCCGTTTTTGGGGTGGGTTTAAGGGAAAGCCAAAAGGAACCCCACAATTTTGGGGGAGTCCCCTAAAAAGCAGTTTCAGGTTTGGAATACTCCAACTCGCGGTTTCGCACCGTTGTTATGTTAGCCCCCACCCCTCGGGGGCTTGTACCCAGCAGGTAACTTGCTGACATGTCATTGTCACCGTGACCTCTTTGCACATGGTTGGTTGTAATCAGGGTTTGCGAAATATTGATGTTAGCTTTCAGTAACCTCAACCATCTTTTTACTAGTTGGGAAACACCCGAGGCACGCTTTCAGATATGAGTTTTGGAGGGGCTTGAATATTCCCCCTTTTGCTTGTCAGGCACATGCCCCTTTCTATGAGTGGTAAGAGGTTGGTCTTGTTTAGACTTCCTTGCTGGTGCCTCGAATCCAAGATAGTAGACATAACACCCTGGGGGTGTAATGGGATGTACCACAAAAAAAGGCCACTACATGAAGGCTGCATATATATATATATATATTTATATATATAGCAGGTTTTCGCCGGGCAGCGGGGCAGGGGTAGTGGAACCCACGGTAGGAGAAGAAAGATCCAAACCAGGGGCCCGTCAGGGTCAGCTTCCGCGGTGGGCCGTGCCTCAGGAACCGCTCCAGGTCAAAACCACTCCTCAAAGCAAAGCAACAACTGCAGAGGTTTGAGTCTGCGAAAGGGTAGACCTTTGTTTGCCGTGCAGGGTAGACCTTTGAATTCTGTGCTGCAGCCGCAGCTGCGCGCCAAAGGTCTCGCAAAAACGGCCAGTGTGTGTGTGTGTGTGTCGACATAGGGGGACCCGCGCCCCAAGAACGGTGGTTTTCCTGTTGACTGCTCTCGGAACAGGCCCAGACAGTCAGACAGAGTTCCCTCAAACACAGAGACGCTGGCCGCAGGATGCCGCCTGCCGAGCCTCCAAGTCCTCCTTGGCGGCGCGGGCACCGGGTTGACAGGGGCCATGGGGTGGGCTGATGGAGTAGGCAGGAGGGTGTGGTCCATATTTTCTAGGCCCGGGTGTGACGCTTTTTTGGGGGAGCGTTCCCCTACTAAAATAGAGTACAGAAAAAAGGGTACCCTTGTTCTAACCTCTCTACTGGAGGACCTAGTTTTGGCAGAACGGGTAGACAAGTATTGGCGTGTCTTCTTTTTAGGCGATTCCCCAACAAGTTGGAATTCCTCTTCGTTTCGCTGCAAAACCACTCCGAAAAGAATACCCTCAAAGAAGGAAGCACCGACACAGGTCCTGAGTTCGTCTTGTAGCTGTTGAGGGACCACTTGCTTGGGCAAATGGAGTTGCGAGCAGTGTCCGGAATTTGGCTTCTCACCGATTCCATGAAGGTTCCTTTTAATTATCTCACCCGCTGAAAGCGAATCAACCTTTTGACCCCCTTTAGTTTTCCCTTTTGGTCTTTCACGTTCGATTTCCAGCCAATTTACCGAACCGTGGCCTTCTCGTCGCTCGACGGTTTGGGGATCACTGGGGCTCTTGTTTCACTTTGTTTCACTTAAATGACAATGATTCTGGTCGAGGGATCATGGGGTTCTCACAGAAGAAAAGAAACCGATGGTTGCCCAGTTGCCCAATGGATGCGGTGTTGCCTTTGCGGACTCGAATCCTCCCCTGGTCGTGTTTGTGTTTGTTGCTGCATTTTTTCTTTCCTCCGTTTCTTTCCTTGATATATTGCTTGCTGCGTATTTGGGTTTTGCCGCAGACAACTTATGAAACGCCCCTGACTGTGAGTTTTAACCAACCGATGGATGGTGGGCATGACACCGAGGGGGGGTCCCCACTTAAAGTTCACACTGACTCGTTTTGCCAAAAGGAAATCCGTGGGCCCCTTCCTTCCCTATTTGGCTGTCCGGTACTGGCGACGGGGTTTACAAATAAAAGCAAACCTGGGAGGTGCCCAAGTAGCCAGGTAGCGCCAAGGGCCTTGGGGCCACTCTATGCATATATACATATATATATATACACTCGTATATATAAGGATCGACCAACACCCCCTTATGACTACTTCTGTACGGGCTGAATGCAAAAGCATATTCGGTGTTATTGCGCTGTGGTCGCGAAAGACCGCAGACGGACGTTTCGCATAATATATTAGCATATATATATATGCATATGTATGCTCTCCCCCAAACCTAGGTTTCAGCAGTCTTCAGATGGATTGTTCATAAATAGAGTTGGGTGTTTCAAATCAGTCCTTATTCTATATCCGAATGTATTTTCTGATTGATTTGTTAAAAGTCATCTATGGAGAGGAATTCATATTGAAGCTCTAGTTCAAAATGTAAACTGTATTTGAACTGTTTTCCATATACAATACGTGAAAGTTCATGTTCAAGTTCTTACTTGAAAGATACATTCAACTTGAACTGCTTTCCTTATATAAATCCATTAAGGTTCCTATTCAAGTTCTAATTGAACATCCAAACTAAAATTGAACTGTTTTCCTTCTAAAGCACATTAAAGTTTAATCAAGTCATGTGGCGGAATGCATTCCTTTCTAAATGTTTTGTTCAAAGGCCAGACAGGGTCAATATGAGAATTGCTTAGATGAAGCAGAAGGCTTGCTAGCAACAACTTGAAACAATGTCAAACAACTTGAATGTTGTTGACTGACCGCTAGAAACTCGAAAGTATTCTGCCACTGGATCGAAGATTCAAGATTCAGTATCACATGGAAGCGTTTTCCGAGAATCTTAAATCCGGGCCACTGTAAAACATCTCGAATCCGGGCCACTCCAAAACATCTTGTTTTTTTTTGTTTTTTTTTTTTCCCCCCCAAACACTTGAACGTATGTTTCCACTGGGTTTAAGATTCAATAAATCAGATTTCGCAGAAAAGTGTTTCGAGATTCTTGGGCAAAACTTTTGGACCCGTGAAAAGTAAAACAACGTAAAACTCCTGAAAGTAAAGCGTGTTTGTTACTTCATGCTGATTTACTATTTTGTCCTTTTCCCCAATAGAAATAAAAGTAAAAGTAAAACCGCCAAAAGTAAGCAAGCTTTACTTTTTGCAGGGTGTTTTTCCTTCTACTGAGAAAAGTGAAACCACCTGGCAAAAAGTAAAGCTTCTTCCATTCTGGCTGTTTTACTTTTTCACTTTTGCCCAGTATAGGTACAAGAGTAAACATGTCAATGTGAAGTGTCTGCACCCATGAAAAGTATCCAGGAAACCAGCCAAAGTAAAACCGTTACTTTTTGCAGGGTATTGTTACTTGTTCCAAGCTTTTTTCTCAAGAAAGGTAAAAATCGAGGCCTTTTTTTTCTCCCCCAATTAACGTAAAGAAGCCCTAGTCGTTTTTTACTTTTCCTAGCACTAGTAAACAAAACCCGGCCTTTTTTATTTTATTTTCCCACATAAAATAACCAACCCTGCAAAAAGAAAACCTGTTTTACTTTCGGCAGTTTTACTTGTTACATTTCATGGGTTCATGAATTTTACTGTTGTACTTTCTATGTTTTTGGCTGTGTTTCTTTTTTACTTTGTTTTTCCACTTTTACTACCTAGTGTCTACAACACACACATTTGGCGCAGGCAATATGCATTTTTTTTTTTTTTTTTTTTTTTTTTTATGTTATGTTCACTGCAGAAGTGAACGAATCATTTGTTTCAGGGGTTTTTGCAGCTTTTTATGCTAAATTTCCTAGTGTCATCCTGATGAACAACCTAGGTTTTGGGGGGGACACCACATATAGGTTGTGAGTCGTGAAGGTTCAAGCTTGGGTTTTTTGTCGAGACCGCTCGAGAAAATCCTGGCTGCTCATGCTCTTATATTGTGCTCTGGCTAGGTCTTGGTTCGGTGTGTGGCCTTTCTGGACGCAGGCACAGCAGGCGGCAACGGTCGGCCCCTTGCCTCAGCCTGTTGAAGGGTTTCTCAAGGGAGGGTCAAATGATGGGTCAAACTCAAAGCACCAGATGATCGCAGGTTTTAGTCCTTGGTTCCATTTACTAGGGTTCCGTTTACTTTACTGCCTGTACACTATGGGTGTTTCTGAAAGTGAATGACATCCGGTTTTAGGGGGTCATTTTTGAGAAACACCCATATCACGCAACATCCGGCTTCTCGCAAACGACTGGAAAGAGCTTATCCTTGTTTCGCTTTGACATCATCCAACACACGGGCCTCATGTATGAAGAAGCACAACTGGGACCTCTTTCGACATCAAGTTATGTTGAAAGGAAAAGAGTCCAAACAGGTTATGTTGGGTTGGGGCCAAACACTTATATAGACCAAGTTGTAAAAGGGGCAACAGCTACGTAATCTGACCCTAGGTTCAGGCCTTGTTTTCGCCAAACGAATGGGTGGAGCACTGTGAAAGTTTGAAAGGAGCCGGACAGCTGGTTTACCCTGGGAATTGGTCACAATCAGGTCCTTCGGGGATAGACAAGCACCCGACAACCCTTCCGACAAGAATAGGCTCCCCAACCACCTCGCCTAGCTTCCATTCCTCCAAATTGCGGCCAGAAAAAAAAGGCCTCAAGGTTCTATTGCGCGAGACATGAGGTTGGATCCTATGGGACACGCATGGCAGTGCGCAGCCCCTTGCAATACAGATTTCACTTACCCAAAGCGAATCGACATCTTTTCGCCTTTGGTCTTTTCCCTTGAGAGATCAGTAAGGGGCTCCGTCCAACCACGATAAGGAAGAACAGAACCACGACAAGAATCAAAATTGCAACTATAAGGAGCCCCCCCCAAAGGCCCCCCCCCCAAAAGACGAGACCCCCCAAAAAAAAGAAAGACAAGACCCCCCCCAAGAAACAAACACCAAAAGGTGTTCACCGTTCATTTCCGGGTCCCTGGGCGGCGGGGCAGGGATCGATCCCCTTCAGGTGCCCCGAGGGGCAGAGGCGAAGCCAAGCACACGAGAGGCAGCCCCGCGGCCCTGCGGGGGGGGGGGGGGGGCTGCAGCCCCAGTGGGGAATACCCTGCCAAAGGATCGGGGGACGTGAACTTCTTTTTCTTTGAGTGCCACCAAAGGGTCCCCCTTTTTGTTTTTGTTTCATTCCCATTTGGGTGCAACTTTCAGGACATCATGTAGCTGGGGATGTCCACCAACCACTTGTGAGGCAGCTTTCTTGTTGAAATTCATAGCTGTTTGGCAACCTGAAAAGGGCGCCTTAGGTAAAGGGCACCTGGCAACCCGGAAAGGACACCCAGAAGGAAGCAGTTCTCAGTTGTGACACACGACCAAATCGTGAACCCTGTTGAAAGCGAGCAACAGACCTTTCGCCTCTTGTCCTCTCGGGTTTGTGGGCCAAATGAAATTGCCCGCGTGCGCCTTGTCTCTCTGTTGGGAATCTGTCATAGTACGGTGGATGCCCTAAACATTGCAAGCAAAGGACCATCCCTCCATTTTTCTGTGATGTACCGTGGTTTGATGGTTGAGTGTTAGTTTACCTGCAATCTTTGCAGCACCCTCTGTAGCAATTTGCTTAGTGCAGTGATTATGTGGTGAAAAATATGGCTGTAGTAAGGCCCCCGGGCTCTCAAAGAATAGCCCGGTTTTGCAAATTGCACCTCTTATGTAAGCCGTACAAACCCCGTGTTTGTTGTACTGGCTATAGAATCCAGGTTTTTTTCCAGTCTTAAGCGAGCCTTTTTCAGGGTTTAGGTGCTCGTATAGACCTTAATGGTAGAGCTCAAAGGGCCCTCCTTCGCCGCATTTCCGAGGGGCCGGTGATTCGGGAGTCGACGATCCGCCGGGCGATGGCCGAGAGGCGGGAAGTCGGTGGGAGAGAGGTGGATGGGGACAGAACGAGCTCAACCAATGGCTGGTTTTCCGAAGGGCGTCCATTAAAACCAACAAGGGGTTCCCTACCCTTAGTTTCACATGGCAACACTTCCAATTCTAGTTGACTTTCTGGTTTTTATTCGCTGCGAGACGTGTGGTTCCCTTAGAAAGGCACGCCCATGATACACCCATTTTGAGAGTGAAAGGAGGGCAGGCAATGCCTATCAATAGTTTGGAAGCGATTTGTGTTTCCCTTTGCCGGGGGCTATATACCAAAGTCCGAAGCTGGGGTCGTTTTTCTTTCACCACTTGGAGCATAGCCAAAAAGACGAGGCCAGCACGTGGGGGTACGACAAGCTCGCCTTGGGGATTCCCAAATTTAAGAATGAAAGGTGACCGCGGATTAGTCAGACCATATTTTCAACGGGTCCCTAAAATGAAGGATCCTCAGGAATAGGTTGCGCCCCAGGATCAGAATTCAGAGAAACTTGAGCGGGTTCCCATTGTGCGTGTGTCTCAAAAAACGAGGTTTCCCTCCAAAGGCGTTTCGTGAAACGGCGGTGCGTGGGGAGGTGGCTGCCTGGTTTGCGAGTGGCTCAACAGGAATCCTCCGGTCAACCCGGTTCGAGGCTTCCGATTTTTTTTTTAGTTGGATACTCTCTCGCTCTCTCTCGCTCTCTCTCTCTCTCTACATATATATATATATATATACACATTTGTTTCAGACAAGTCCACAACGCATGGGTATATGAAGGTGGGTAAATGGAATTCCGTCCCAACATGAAATGAACGGGCCCCACAATATCCGGCGTCTTGATTCCTTGGCTTGGGTTTTTGGACCGTGCCTCGAGCAGCGCCCAGAGTCCTTATCTTCCCTCACCTGACCAAGGTTCGTCTCTTGAGCTCTGAGAAAGTTCCGAATGTCATTCTTGGCGCATGGCAAGTGACGGTGGACGCGGACAAACCCGCGGTTTGCCCGCTGTCGCATGACGCCCTTGTGCTTCCGTAGGTGCAAAAGAGACTTATGGACCCAACGGAAGCTGCCACTTGTTCGGAAGACCGAGTGGCCTTTTGGGAGCCGTGAGACAATTGCCCTCTGTTGCCCAGTGGTTCCCTTTCTTCAACAACTTTTTTAAAGGGGTAGGGGCCGGTAAGGGTTCCCCGTTAAACTCAACCAACACAAGAGGGTGTCCTTTTTTTCCCGAGGGAAATCCACTGGGCATCTGAGGGACAGTCACCTATCGCTCTCATCCGACGGCAGGCCCTTTCGCAGAGCCAACGGAAAGCCGCTGCCGCAGCCGAAACCTCTCAGCGAGGCAGGAGAGCGCGGAGCGGGAACTTGGGACCGAACTCAGATTTTGATAGGTTCGAAGCTACGGACCTCGTTAGGTGGGAGTTTCCTTTTTTGGGTTCCCCTTTAACCCATTGAAACAGTGGACCCTGTATGTTGAGAAACACCCATAGAGGCTGCCGGGAGCCGAAAACCATTGGTTTGGTTTCATTTGGGGTTTCCCGTTGTCAGAGTCTCGAGCTTAAGGACAGTCACGCATGTGGAGTCACGCAGTCAGTTGACCAGGCCCCATTTCACGGGAGTCTTGTGTTGGGGAGGCGCATTTGGCCTCCCCTTTTGCCTCCTTGAGATGTGGCCTGGGTCGAAACACATCACATGTCAGCTTCTCGGCCGGAACATGCGGTTCCCTAGTCGAAAACAGATACTCTCCCCACTGACAAGAAGGCCATTTGATTGATCATCGCACGTGCCACGGTCAGAACAGCTTTTGACTTGGCGAGGGTACGGACGGTCTTGGGCGCCAAAATAGAGATTTTAGACAACCATTTGGAAGCTTCTGACCAAAACCATGACCACGGTCCGCGTCGGGGGTTTTGACCATGGCCCACAGGGGGAGGGAGTCCAGAGCCCTTCGTGGCTTCTCATTTTCCCCTGCTGGTTGCCCCATGAGACTCCTGACTGGGCGAATTGAGGCTATGGTCATGGTCACCGGTCAGAATCTCAAAATGGTTGTCTAGAACTCGAAAATGGAAGCACCACGTTGGGTGCTTGCGACGCGCCTCCTTCCTTCCCTCCTTTGTTTAAATCCTTGGAGTGATTCAGCTCCCCTCGTGACCTGGCGCATCGCCCGAGACCCGAGGCGGCGCCAAAGCCAAAGCCCAGGCTCCGGCCTGCGGTGAAGCGGGCGCGGCCGCCCTCGCCGCCCTCGCCGCGCTCGCCGCTCTCGCCGGAGGCAGAGGCAGCAAGGCGCGGGGGGGGGGAGGTGGTGGAATCGGTTTGGTTTCGGCGCGGACGCCGTTTAGGTGTTTTTTGTTTAGGTGAAAAGGGATTGTTGCCCAGAGGAAATCACAAGGTCACGAGGAAACCCGCACCTGGAAGATTGTGGGTCTTTGGACTTGTTTCCAAGCAGCTAGAAGATGCAATGGGTCAACTCCGCTTCCCTTTCCGGGCGGGTTCTTTTGGGATCTACTCCCAAAAGGTGATTTCTCTAACAATACTATTTTTGAGTTCCGTGTCAATCAGGGTACTTGTAACTTGGTGGCTCCCAGAAATCCCCTTAGCTTTTTAGCCTTTTTTGTGTTTAGTGGTAGTTTCCATTTAAAACACTAAAAGTTATTCACTTTTATCGGGGGATTTGAGGGCAACCCAGGTAACATTGGTTTTTCAACTTCCCCACGTCGGCCTCCGGGTCAGCGATCTTCCGGCAGGAGTCCCCCAGATGGGCTCGCGGACGACGAGGACGTGTGGGGCCTGCTGGCGCCGGCCAGCCCGGAGCCGGAGGTGCGGAGACGAGTCGAGAATGCGGACTCCCTATCATTGCCAGCACTAAGACGCCGGTTTGCTTTCTGGGTTTCCTTGATTTTTGCCTTTGAGCCAGGAACTGCTCACATTTATTTGGCAGCTGGGTCAACATCTTGAGAGCAACATCTTGATGAGAAATGAAGGCCCCGCTATGAACATACGAATAGTATTATTACACAAGCACACAATCAACACACTTGATGATCACTGGCCTACAGCGCCTTTTTTCCCAAGAGAGATGACACACCAGAGGCCATATTTTGCGTGCGCAGCATCCGCTTGCGAGTTGACAAGTCAACTTTCGATTTCCCGGACTAGATACTTTGTGGAAGACAAACTTGCTAGCAAACCAAAAGTTCGGGCCTCGTTTGGCAAATCCACTCAAATTGTGAATGACATCTACAGGCAGTCAACTGACACACAAGTCGTGAGCCATGACTTTAATGTATTGCGAAGGTGCTACACTACTCCGAAAGGGAATTGAGAGTTGCGTGAAGATACCAAGTCTCAACACCCCTTCCCCCTTTCACGTGCTCCGAATAAGACAGTTTTCGCAACAAGCACTTCCCTGCAAAATTAACATGGAACCTAAAACGGGTCCCCCAAAAAAGAGAGTGTCCTCTACATCTTTTGGTGGGTTCCATGTTGCTTTGGAGGGGAGTAAGACACATTTGGCAGGCAGTCCGCTCCTTAGGCCGGAGTGGAAACGTGGAGCCCAACTTGTTGGTTCCATGGGAAAGGGACCTGTGGTACGGTGGATGCTGTACATCGCAGAGAGCAAGTAGGGGAGCACATTTGTGAAACCCGTTTTCTGTTTGTGGTGTTTGGACCCTTCAAATTGATCTCATTTGGTGTCCCTTGAAACCAACCTAAAAGGCTCAGCAACGCAATCCACATGGGTGCCAGTTTTCATTGGGGACCCGTCGGTTGGACGGGACGTCGTCACAGGCGGATGTGGACCTGGAGTGCCCTGGTGCAAAGTGCGAAATTGCGCCGGACCGGAAGGCCTCCCAAAGCCTTCCATTTGCTTAAGAATACCCTCCCACTCTTTTCACATGTAGCCGGACGTCCGGGAAATGGTCCGATGCTCCCGGAAACGTCAGGTTCCATGTCAATTGGGAGGGTATGTATTGATATGCTCCAGCGCCTTCCAAGGGTGGCTTTTCCATTTGTACCTGAAGTGCCCAAGGGTCAATTCTGGGTACCAATTAACAGGAATTGGGTTGTCCCTCTTTTTTTTTTTTTTATTGTAAAGGCTTCGCGTTGCCTGCCTCGGCCAGTTCGATTTTTGCTGGCTTTGAGGTATACACCTCGCTTTAGTTTGCCTTGAAGTCTTGTGTTTACGTGAGCTGGTTTGTTTCATTTAGAGCGGGGGGTGCATGTTTGCGTGTTTCCATCTGGCTTGCCGGATTTGACAGGTTTCTAGAGAAGAGCTTGATCGGTTTCTACAGCTTTTTTTGGGGGGGGGGATTGGATAGGTTTCTGGAGGGGATTTTTTTCGGTTTAAAGGAGTTTGGCGGTTGGGCCGGCTTTGAGACCAGTTTCTAGAGGGTTGGGGATGGGAAGTTGGCCGGTTTTTAGCATGATTTGATCGGTTTCTTGGGCCAGGAAGCGGTCACATCCCTTCAAGAAAGGGATCTTGCGGTTTCTCAAAAACCGGCAAATTCTGCCCCTCAAAGCCGATTTAACCCGGGTCAAATCCCTGAAGGCCGGTGAGATCCGCCTTAAAATCGGTCGGGCAGAAAGTGATCAAATCCCCTCTAAAATCCTCCGCTTCAGGCAGCTAGAGGAGGGATTTTGGACGCGCGACATGGGAAATGATGTCAATAGATCGGTGTCCCGTTGGTTTCCCTTGTCAACCCCTTTGTTCTGGCCGTCGTCGTCGGTCCTCGCCGGTGTTGTCCGCTGGAAGCTTTGCCTCGTGCTTGGATTGTCACTGGTCACGCTTCCTTGTGGTTGGAGGTTGTTGGAAGGATCGGCCAGTTTGACTTGCAGCTGCAGTAACCTGGGAGCTCCATTTTTGAAAAGAGCGCGTTCCCCTTTCAGGTTAACTACCAACACGCGCGCCCTTTTGTGCCACAGAAATGCGCAGGTGTGGGCAACAGAGCACTTGCCTTTGCCTTTGCGCTTCTTGTGGTTTGGTAAAATGAGCGGCTGGTTGGGCCATGGCTCCTTAGGGGCGATCCAGACTTATCTCCGGAGCATGCGGAAGCTCCGCCGAACGAGGAGGACAGGGGTCGAGTCGCCGTTCACAGGGCTTTGCACAAATCCCAGTGGTTCAGTGGCACGCTCTAAATCCTTTTATTTGGTGGCATCCCCGCTAAAATTGGTCAACGATGAAGGTTTCTGGAAGGTTCCTTATTTTCGGTCGGTGAAAAGCAATAAGTTGCTCGGGTGTGTTGGTCCACTCCAAGAGCATAGGTCTTTGTTTTGTTGTCCTTTATAGCGATCATGTTTTTTGTTCCTGCCTGCGGCTCTTTTGCAGTCTGTGCAATGTCGGGGCATTACGTCGGCACCTGAAACAAAGTTGGGGGCCCTTCCGGGACAAAAGCTTTGGTTTCAGTTTCCGACAGGTTCCACCCAGGTCCAAAGTGAACACAGCAATTTTGGCTCACTGCAAACAGTTTGATGTTTGTTTGGACAATTGAAAGCCTCAACAACGGAATCCACATGGGTGCCCCTTTTCATTGGGGACCCTTCGGTTGGACGGGACGTCGTGACAGGCGGAGGCGGACCTGGAGTGCCTCGGTGCGAAGTGCGAATTGTGGCGGACCGGGGGACCTCTCAAAGCCTTCCATTTACTCCTTCGCATGGAACCAGACGTCCGGGAAATGGTCCCTTTAAAGAACAATGCTCCCGTCTAGGACCCCCCCGAAACGTCGTACCTGAAGTGTCCTAGGGGCAATTTGGGTACCAATTGACAGCCCCTGGTCCCGCCTTTCTATTTTACCTGTTTGATTTGAAGGGATTCTATCACTACCGGAAATGATGTCAATAGATCGGTGTCCCGTTGGTTTCCCTTGTCAACCCCTTTGTTCTGGCCGTCGTCGTCGGTCGTCGCCGGTGTTGTCCGCTGGAAGCTTTGCCTCGTGCTTGGATTGTCACTGGTCACGCTTCCTTGTGGTTGGAGGTTGTTGGAAGGATCGGCCAGTTTGACTTGCAGCTGCAGTAACCTGGGAGCTCCATTTTTGAAAAGAGCGCGTTCCCCTTTCAGGTTAACTACCAACACGCGCGCCCTTTTGTGCCACAGAAATCCGCAGGTGTGGGCAACAGAGCACTTGCCTTTGCCTTTGCGTTTCTTGTTGTTTGATAAAATGAGCGGCTGGCTGGGCCATGGCTCCTTAGGGGCGATCCAGACGCACCTCCGGAGCATGCGGAAGCTCCGCCGAACGAGGAGGACAGGGGTCGAGTCGCCGTTCACAGGGCTTTGCACAAATCCCAGTGGTTCAGTGGCACGCTCAAGTCCCTTTTATTTGGTGGCATCCCCGCTAAAATTGGTCAACGATGAAGGTTTCTGAAAGGTTCCTTATTTTCGGTCGGTGAAAAGCAATAAGTTGCTCGGGTGTGTTGGTCCACTCCAAGAGCATAGGTCTTTGTTTTGTTGTCCTTTATAGCGATCATGTTTTTTGTTCCTGCCTGCGGCTCTTTTGCAGTCTGTGCAATGTCGGGGCATTACGTCGGCACCTGAAACAAAGTTGGGGGCCCTTCCGGGACAAAAGCTTTGGTTTCAGTTTCCGACCGCTTCCACCCAGGTCCAAAGTGAACACTCAGCAATTTTGGCTCACTGCAAACAGTTTGATGTTTGTTTGGACATTGTTTGGACAATTGAAAGCCTCAACAACGCAATCGACATGGGTGCCAGTTTTCATTGGGGACCCGTCGGTTCGACGGGACGTGGTCACAGGCGGAAGCGGACCTGGAGTGGCTCGGTGCGAAGTGCGAATGTTGGCGGACCGGGGGACCTCCCAAAGCCTTCCATTTGCTTAAGAATACCGTCGCACCCTTTTCACATGGAACCAGACCTCCCTTTGAAAGGAAAATGCTCCCGTCCAAGACCCCCCCGAAACGTCAGGTTCCATGTCAATTGGGAGGGTATGTATTGATATGCTCCAGCGCCTTCCAAGGGTGGCTTTTCCATTTGTACCTGAAGTGCCCAAGGGTCAATTCTGGGTACCAATTAACAGGAATTGGGTTGTCCTTCTTTTTTTTTTTATTGTAAAGGCTTCGCGTTGCCTGCCTCGGCCAGTTCGATTTTTGCTGGCTTTGAGGTATACACCTCGCTTTAGTTTGCCTTGAAGTCTTGTGTTTACGTGAGCTGGTTTGTTTCATTTAGAGCGGGGGGTGCATGTTTGCGTGTTTCCATCTGGCTTGCCGGATTTGACAGGTTTCTAGAGAAGAGCTTGATCGGTTTCTACAGCTTTTTGGGGGGGATTGGATAGGTTTCTGGGGGGGGGATTTTTGGGTTTTAACGGATTTTGGCGGTTGGGCCGGCTTTGAGAGGGGGAATTTGACCAGTTTCTAGAGGGTTGGGGATGGGAAGTTGGCCGGTTTCTAGCATGATTTGATCGGTTTCTTGGGCCAGGAAGCGGTCACATCCCTTCAAGAAAGGGATCTTGCGGTTTCTCAAAAACCGGCAAATTCCGCCCCTCAAAGCCGATAAAACTCCGTTCAAATCCCTGAAGACCGGTGAGATCCGCCTTAAAATCGGTCGTCCAGAAAGTGATCAAATCCCCTGTAAAATCCGCTTCAGGCAGCTGGAGGAGGGATTTTGGACGCGCGACATGGGCCGCGGAGTCTATCACTACCGGAAATGATGTCAATAGATCGGTGTCCCGTTGGTTTCCCTTGTCAACCCCTTTGTTCTGGCCGTCGTCGTCGGTCGTCGCCGGTGTTGTCCGCTGGAAGCTTTGCCTCGTGCTTGGATTGTCACTGGTCACGCTTCCTTGTGGTTGGAGGTTGTTGGAAGGATCGGCCAGTTTGACTTGCAGCTGCAGTAACCTGGGAGCTCCATTTTTGAAAAGAGCGCGTTCCCCTTTCAGGTTAACTACCAACTCGCGCCCTTTTGTGCCACAGAAATTCGCAGGTGTGGACAAAGGAGCACTTGCCTTTGCCTTTGCGTTTCTTGTTGTTTGATGGGATGGGCGGCTGGCTGGGCCATGGCTCCTTAGGGGCGATCCAGACGCATCTCCGGAGCATGCGGAAGCTCCGCCGAACGAGGAGGACAGGGGTCGAGTCGCCGTTCACAGGGCTTTGCACAAATCCCAGTGGTTCAGTGGCACGCTCTAAATCCTTTTTTTGGGTGGCACCCCCCACTAAAAGTGGTCAACGATGAAGGTTTCTGAAAGGTCCCTTATTTTCGGTTGGTGAAAAGCAATGAGTTGCTCGGGTGTGTTGGTCCGCTCCAAAGCATGGACCTTTGTTTTTTTTTTGTCTTTGGAGCGATCATGTTTCTTTTCCTGCCTGCGGCTCTTTTGCGGTCTGTGCAATGTCGGGGCAAGACTTCGGCGTCTGAAACAAAGTTGGGGGCCCTTCCGGGACAAAAGCTTTGGTTTCAGTTTCCGACCGCTTCCACCCAGGTCCAAAGTGAACACTCAGCAATTTTGGCTCACTGCAACCAGTTTGATGTTTGTTTGGACATTGTTTGGACAATTGAAAGCCTCAACAACGTAATCCGCATGGGTTCCAGTTTTCATTGGGGACCCTTCGGTTGGACGGGACGTCGTCACAGGCGGATGTGGACCTGGAGTGCCTCGGTGCGAAGTGCGAATGTTGGCGGACCGGGGGACCTCCCAAAGCCTTCCATTTGCTTAAGAATACCGTCGCACCCTTTTCACATGGAACCAGACGTGTGGGAAATGGTCCCTTTAAAGAACAATGCTCCCGTCTAGGACCCCCCGAAACGTCAGGTTCCATGGCAATTGGTGGGAGGGTATATGTCAATATACTCCAGCACCTTCCAAGGCTTTTCCATTTGTACCTGAAGTGTCGTAGGGGCAATTTTGGGTACCAATTGACAGCCCCTGGTCCCGCCTTTCTATTTTACCTGTTTGATTTGAAGGGATTCTATCACTACCGGAAACGATAGTCAATAGATTTGTGTCCCGTTGGTTTCCCTTGTCAACCCCTTTGTTCTGGCCGTCGTCGTCGTCGTCGGTCGTCGCCGGTGTTGTCCGCTGGAAGCTTTGCCTCGTGCTTGGATTGTCACTGGTCACGCTTCCTTGTGGTTGGAGGTTGTTGGAAGGATCGGCCAGTTTGACTTGCGGCTGCAGTAACCTGGGAGCTCCATTTTTGAAAAGAGCGCGTTCCCCTTTCAGGTTAACTACCAACTCGCGCGCGCTTTTGTGCCACAGAAATTCGCAGGTGTGGACAAAGGAGCACTTGCCTTTGTGCTTCTTGTGGTTTGATGGGATGGGCGGCTGGTTGGGCCATGGCTCCTTAGGGGCGATCCAGACGCATCTCCGGAGCATGCGGAAGCTCCGCCGAACGAGGAGGACAGGGGTCGAGCCGCCGTTCACAGGGCTTTGCACAAATTCCACTGGTTCAGTGGCACGCTCTAAATCCTTTTTTTGGTGGCATCCCCACTAAAAGTGGTCAACGATGAAGGTTTCTGAAAGGTCCTTTATTTTCGGTTGGTGAAAAGCAAGAAGTTGCCCGGATGTGTTGGTCCACTCCAAAAGCCTGGACTTTTTTTTTGGTGCTTTGGAGCGATCATGTTTCTTTTCCTGCCTGCGGCTCTTTTGAGGTCTGTGCAAAGGCCGGGCAAGACTTCGGCGTCTGAAACAAAGTCAGGGGCCCCTTTCTGCAAGAAAAGCTTTGGTTTCAGTTTACGCCGCTGAGTTCCTGGTTTTTGTGGAAATCACGCTCACTGGCAAACAGTTTGGGGTTTGTTTGGCCAATCCACTTGGGAAGTGAGTTTCCTTCGAACTGCCATTTGGTTTTAGGGACCTCTCAGCATGTTGGTTTGTTTTTGTTGCTTTCCCTTTCAATCCATAGAAAACGGGAACCATCAAACATACGCAGCGGTTTAGAGGATGATGCTACGGCCCCAGCACATCGAACCGGATCGAATCTTATACAAAGTCCCTGCCAAGACTCAGCAAAAAGTTGGCTTTCCAAAGGTCAAGGGGTTACCCTCCCTCCAACAATTCATAGAAGCTGACAGCAGGGTTTTGGAAGACTATTTTATCTCTTGGGGAACCACTCTGTCCACTTGCATGGTTGAGGGAGGGTATTGATGCGTGTGGGCGTCAGGCTCAAGCAACCGATCCTTTTTAGCTTCTCACCATGGCGGACTTGGAAAATCAGGGCGTGGTTCAGGGTGTGGTGGTTCAGGGCAAGGTGATTGCCCCTTTGGATCAACCTGAGGCAGGCCCATCAAATCACGCGCATCACGCGCATGGGCATCACTTGCATCACGCGCACGCTGCGCGTCATGGGCAAGGGGCAAAGGGCAGCCCAGCGGAGGCCCCGGTGCCAGTTACGTTTGGATATGGAGAAGCAGCTCATGTGAGGCCGAGGCATGACCCTCTGGAAGTGGTACAGCTTTCCTGCAAGGATGCGAATTTGCCACCGGAGATCCGCCTCAACTTCGTGAAGAAAGTCTACGGCATCTTAGGCACCATGCTCTTGATCACCTTTGGCATCACCACGCCCTTCATTTTTGCGACCGCGAAGACTTTGTGGTTTTTCCAACAGAACCAGTGGATCCTTTACATCGTGGGTGGCCTGATGACGGCACAGTTAGTGTTCGACTTTTGTATGTTCTGCCAACTCTGCTGTGGAGGCTCAGGCCTCATCAGGCTCTACTATTCGATGATGAAGACGGCACCCTGGAACTATCTGTACATCATGACCTTCTCGTCGTGCTTTGGCGTGATGACCGGCTTTCTTTGCGCCTGTTACACCGCCCAGTCAGTGCTACTGGTCTTTGCACTGACCTTTGTGCTGGTGGTGGCGCTCACCATCTACGCTGTGAGGACACAGGCGGATTTCACTGGCTGGGGCGCCTACATCATGGTGCTGTTTCTGGGGTTTGGCATGGCAGTCTTGGTGTACTGCTTCTTCCCCAGCAGCCTGGTGTGGGACAAGATCATTGCCGGAGTTGGCGCAACGTTGTTCGGCTTCATCATCGTCTATGATACGCAGCTGCTGTTTGGCTCTGCGTCGGTGCACTTTCGAGGAGGAAAGAGGCACATCGAGTACACCATCGACATGTATGCCTTTGCGGCATGGAGTTTGTACCTGGACTTCCTGCACTTCTTCTTGTACATGCTCCGGCTCTTGGGGAAAAGGCGGTGATTCGAACGAACATGGTTGTTTGACGGCTTGTACAGGGCAGAACAACATGCCAAGCTGATTTTACATTTTGTTGGTCTCTATGTTGCATTTCTATCCTGGCATTTGGAAGTACTAACTCACATGAGTTTTACACTCTTTTTTGTACAGAGGGGTGGTGCAACATTCCTTTTCATATTGGAAAGCTTTGCATGCTTTAGACTGCCGTGTACAGCCAGCAGTCAGCCGGTTTGCCCAACGGCAGACGTCGCTTCTCGACTTTCGGTAGAGAAGTCGCTTGCCACTAGCAGATGAATATGTATATGTATATGCATAATATATATATATATATACATAATACATATATATATATATATGTATAGTATGTACACCCCCCCCAAGATCCACGCCCGAGTCTTGTTGCACAATCTTAGACAGAGTTGTTGCCTTCGGCTTTGAACCACTCTTTGAGATTTTTTTTAAAAAGCAGGCAGATGGTTTGGTCAGTTGAATTCGGCAGATGTTAGCGCAGGAAACCAGAAAACAGCGACCCAGGGACAGCCACGGGGACCCGAACGTAATTACCCCCTTTTTAGGGTTGGTTTCAAATGCAGTCAATCAAGGGGGGGTCTTGCGTGGTTTGCTAGGGTCTCGGAAAGAGCAACATGATGACTGAGCATCTGCTCCTATCACGGCTGGGGTTGGATTACTCAGTTGTTCAAAGCCGACCTTTTGACCTTTTGGTTTTCCCTTTTTGGTCTTTTTTTAGTAGAGGTCCCAAAAGGTTAACCTTTTATAAACAGGTCCTTTGGGCAACTGAGATTATACTCCCACCAAGCAACATGGCTGGAGCTCTAGGAGCCCTGGGAGAATGGTGCAGACTGGCACTTGTCGGCGCGCTCCGGCGAGAGCTTTGGCCGGGTATCGGGTATGGGGGCTGAGACTGGGGGCCAGTCTTTTTCTGAGGCTCGGTACCCTTTTCGGGTGTTTTACAGGGAAACTCAAAGTTCAAGCACGCTCAGGTCGACCCAGGATATGTTTTTTGCTGGGTTTGGGGTGTTTGGTCAGCCAGCCAGGTTTATGAATCCTGGGTTTCCATGAATCAAAAGGACCCCTAATACGAGTAGCAAGGGCCGCCGAAGTCCGAAGTTGGCACAGGGTTCCCTTTTTGGGGTTCTGACGCTCCCCGTTTGGGGGGTGGGGGGAGATGCCCACCCACCACTTTTTGAAATAACAAGAAGCAGTCGCCCTCATGAAAAGCCACTTTGGCGTGCTCTTTCAATCATTCAGAGGCTTGCCAACAGTCGAGATATTTTGACAGTGAAGAAGGATGCACTTGTACTTGCGTTGCTTCCCCTTTCTCACCGGCCATGTTGGTGCTGTGTGCTGAGACTTTTAAAATCAGGGACAGGGCCACGTGCCATATGCCAGCCACCGGTGGTAGAAGCTTTTGCTTGTGTCCTAGCACAAGGGTGCAACATTGCGCCAAAATGCACTAGCTTACGTTTGCCCACGGTCTTGGTGACCGGAAAGCTCCACTGGCAGCAATTTTGTCCAGCTGAATTGTTTTATCTCCCTGTTGTCAGATTGGAAGAGTTGTTGCCTTGCACGCGTGTGCGCATGCCACATGTTTGAGTGCATTTTGCTTCTCGTTGCTGGACCATCCAGCAAAAACCCGGCATGCGTGCGCACTGGCCAACAAAGCTCGAACAGTGGCTGCAGACTTTCTCGGCGTTGCGTCAGGCGAGTGCTCCGCGCGGTTTGGCTTCCTTAGTTTCCCTTTCCCGTGGCCCAATTTTCCGCCTTATGATACTGTCTTCGTCGCTCATAAGGCTGGTGAGAGTATGAATCGAACCACATACGCCAGGTGAAGCATTTTGAACCACTCAATGTGAACCAAAACCCAACAGCCTGAAGGGAAATATAGGGGCCTCCAGTCCAAATGAGTCCCCTCGACAAGGAGGGCAATCTTGCTCACCCCATCTTTGGATAGCGCACTGCTCAACTCACAGCCCAGGAGCTATGCAGCAGACGTGGCCGAACCGGCCCACCCGGCTGACGCGGCCGACTCAGACGACGCGGCCAATGTGGCGGCCGACGCGGCCGACGCGGCCGACGCGGCCGACGAGGCAGCGGCCGCGGCCGACGTGTGCGACGCGGACGCGGTGGGTGATGCGGGCGCCGCGGATGTTGCCAACGCGGCTGAAGGCCCAGGCGCAAGCTGAGTTTGTGTTGGTTGTGTTGCGATCCGTTTTTTTTTTTTGAAAGGATGATTCGACCAAAAAGGTTTTGCGTTGTGCTGGATCCAGCTGGCTGGATTCTGCGAACTTCTCAACTGGTTTTGCTGGGTTTCTTTTTGTGAACCAACCTAAAGACATCAATATGGACTAACCCCCTATCAAGGGACATCACCCACTACTGAATCCTTATCAATCATGGAAGATCATGGAAGTAGACAGGTTTTGGAAGGCGGCACTTCTCTTGATGAGTGATTTGAGTATTTTGACCTCCGGCAGTTTGGAACTGGTTTCCTTTTTGATGAGGGGGTGGTTGGTTCTTCCCAAATGGGGAACCCCTGGATATAAGTCTTCCTTGGGGCAAATAGAAAAGGAAACCCTGGTTTGGAAACCAAATCTGCAGTTTTCGGTGGCTCATTGAGAACATGCCCGAGCAAAGCACGGGCCAGGACACGCCCAAGCACTTGGACCTATCTAGCGGCACAAGACTCCTGAATGAACTAGGTCCATGGGTGATTGAGGTTTCTTGCTTTACTTGAAGACTCATCCGTCTGTGATCCCCAACTTTCAGCTTGAGCCGGCCTGTGAACTCTCACATCCCCAGGTCCGAAATGATTGGGCGCTGCTCAGGATTCGGAGCGCCCGAAGTGGCTTCGGCGTTCAACTTTTGGTTTCCCTGCAAATTTATTCCAAACAGGGGGTCTGTCGCCAAGAAAGACGAGGGACTCTCCGGGCAGACCAAATTTTGGGGGCAAAACGAAGCAGATGGGACTTGTTTGGCCGAGCCACTCGGGAAATTCCAGGGGTTCAAGGGCACCCTGAAACAGGCGAAGTGCAAGCAGAAGGCGAAGTGCCGGAGCCGGAGGCATCCAAGGCTGAAGTGCGGCACACAGCGCTGGTGTCAGCTCTGTTGCCCAGTGGTGCCTTTTTTTTCCCACTTCTTTTGGGCAAGGGTTCCCCGTCAAACGCAACCAACAAGAACAGGGAGTCCTGTTTTTCCCCATGGCCACTGGGCATTGAGTAGGAGTTTCTTACAATGACGTGAACAAGAAAAGCTTGCCCGGTTTCCACTGCCGCAGGTCTGGAAAGTGGAAGCGAAGGGCTTCCACACATTAGACCATACGTCTCCCCCCCCTTCAGCCCCCCGCTCCCAAGCACCCGGCCGATTTTCGGCGAGCCGCGCGCGAGTGCTAGGCGGAGGCGAGCGACGACGACTGGGGCGGATGGAGCTCGGGAGGCTTCACGGCCTCTGCGGAGGCTCCAGGCCCGGGGGTTTTCCCGGGCGGGGATGGAGGGATGGGGTGGGATGGGGGGGATGGGAGGGGTGGGGGGGGATGGGGGGATGGAGAGATGGGGGGATTGGGGGGGATGGGGTTGGGGGGGGTGGATGACGGGTAAGGGGGTTGGGGGGTGGGGGGGGATGGGATATGGAGGGATGGAAAGAGAGGAGGTGGATTTGACGTTGGTCCAGGTGTCACAAAAACATATCTCCGTGGGGTTCAGACATTTTTACCCCACACAAATCCTCCTGGAAGAGATGTTTTTTTCTGTCGGCTTTCAGGGAAGAGGAGCTTCCTTTCCAGCCTTGCACCACTCGAAGTGCGCTTCCTCGGAATGGCTGCATCGGCAATAGGAGGCGAACAGATACGGGTGGTGTTTCTGTTCCGGTACCGTTCATTTTGGTTGCGGGGCAACCCCTAAGGTATAACCTTGGCTTGCCTCCTGCCATTTCCTGCCCTGCTAGTCAGTTTCCGCAAATTAATTGGTTTTAGATGATTGACGGATTTGTTCCCTTTGCTGGCATTGGAATTCATCTGGCTTAAGAGGATGATGATTTGGTGGTTCCCTTGTTGGCATCAGATTTGCGTTGCCACTGGTCACGGGGAACCCGGATGAATGAGCTCCTGGCTGATCAACAGAGGGCTTTCCCATTTTGGAGGGAAATTAATCTGGAAATCCCGGGGTCAACATGGCGTACAGCTGTTCACATTTGGGAATGTGCCCAAAGTCCACAAAGGTTCCCTGGTTAAGCACTCTCCTATACTTAAACTACTCTGCACGCACTTGCGCCGTGGCTTTTCTCTATGTTCTTTGGGAATCCTTCGGATGCTTTTTGAAATCCTCAGCAAGGCACCATTCATTATTCTTCAACAGCCCAAGCAAGCATGGCGTTTGCAAAGGAATTTCATTTGTAAACCAACATGCCTGCCATGCCACTACGCCAAGATAATTACCAAAGCCGGCTCACTGCAACTTGAATCGATTCTCGAGGGTCGGATGCCGTTCCCGGTGGCCGGTTTTCAGCGTCCCGGGTTTCCGCATTTTCCCAGGTGGACGGCCCCTGGGCTACGGAGGTGGCAGCTACTGGCGCGAGCGCGGGGCCCCCGCAAAGTGGCGAGAGCGCAGCCGGAGTCGCAGCGCAAGGCCGGTGTGTTTTTTTTTCTCCATGGGGAATCAGGCAACCCCTCTTTTCTCTTGGAGGGACACCCCAAGTTGAAGGTTAATTAGTGTGCGAGGGGGGGAAATGGGGATTCGGAGTGGTCGTTTGGACTTGGTTTTGAAGTCTTGGCAGTTGTGGAAGTGACAAGCCACCCAACCTCCACATAACCAAGTCCAAACCACCCAGTAAACAGAGGCTGAAATAAAGCTAAGTTTCACGTCCAATCACCTCCTGTTCAAGCTCGAGGCCGGTTCAATCCAACCACCTACGAGTTTCTTGGGGCCTTGGCGGCAAATCATGGAACTTGACCTGCGCTGGGCTCGTTGCAGGCCAGATGAGACCCCGGACTACTGGCAGCTGAGGCACTGGTTTCAGTCGTCAGCACCAAGTGTCAAAGAAAAACTAGCAAGCTCCCGACGCTTGTTGCGCGTTGGCTTGCGGTTTGCGGGCCATCCAACCGCTGTAGCAAGTCAACCAACAAGTGTCATGCCCAACGACCCGACTAGTGCCCTGCCCAACATTGGCAGCTGACCCAGTTGGCCGATGGGACGTTTTGTTGTTTGTGTTTTTGTTCTGTTTGGTTTTGCTTGTCGTTGTGTCGTTTCTGTATGTTTCTATAACGAGTCCTTTGTATTGATTCAGGGTTCGTCCACCTTTACAGTAAAGCACAGCCACAGACCTGTAGGTTGGCACTCTCGATTGAAAGGTCTATGGTTGGGGCGCTTGTTGTGAGTGCAGCTGAGCACCAGTCAATTGCTGTAACCTACGGCAGTTTTGAAAGCGGATGACGTGGGGCACTTCTGAGGTTGAGGAAGGCCTAAAGGAAAACCATTAGCCACACTCGAAGATTTTGCAGGTCCCACTGTTCATTGCAACGTAGAGTTGCTTGGGTTTAAACGGACCCTTCGTCGCTCTTGTGGCAAACTTGGTTTCAGGGCGGCTTTTTGTGAGAAAGTGTTCTCCTTTCAAGTGGGTATGGGTCAAAATTCAACCACCAGGGGACAGCAGGTTTTAGTCCTTGGTTCCATTTACCCGTGACCCACAGCCAAGTGATAAAGTTGTGGGCCCCCGCTTTGGTACGGATCTCGATGGCTACTTCTCGCCCCCGGCCGTCCGCCCAGAGGCTGCGGAACGTGCCTGAGAGCTACGATGAGGCCATGGTGCAGGCATCCGTCGGAAGGGGAGAGTTGGAAGTCCCTTTCTGGTTGAAGTGTGCGATCAATGGAAGTGTCCCCGGATCAAAATCTGCCAGGGGTTCAGTACTCCAGGATTCCCAATACCCCTACCCCGCAATCCTTGGGCCCCAACAAAGCCCTTTTCGGCCAGGTTGAAAAGTCACATTTCAATCGTTAGCTGAATTGGAGGATGCCCTTGTCAAGCAAGATATTTTGGGATGTATCTGGACCAGCCTGAACACTGTCTTTTGAGCCATGTTCATTTGAGCTAGCTTTGAGTGTGGCAATGTTTGAAGGGACATGTAGGAACTCCTTGGCGGTTTTTTTTTCCGGTTTATCAGTTTGGGGTGCATCCAGGGTATCTGTTTGTTCAGGGCCTCCATTTTGCGAATGCCAATGGATCGCAACGGGAAACACCCAGTTTGTGCCACTTCCCGTAGTTTGAACAGCAACACCATGCACAATGTTTCGTCTGACTGCGAGAGTTGCTCCTGAAAGCTCCTGTTTTGACTTGATTCGGTCGAAGGTTGGATTTACCTGGTGCTCCAAGGCCCGGATCTTCGAAACGAACTCACGATGGACAGGGCTCCTGAAAAGAAACTGTTGCAACCATTTGAGTTACATGTGGCCTTTTTAAACAACAAAATGGAAGGGGAAACCACCATGTACAGGGCAATGTTCAGGTGTTTTTCATGTAAGGATCCCTGGTGGAGGAGCCGCAATCCCAAAGGGTTTTGGGGTCCTTGACGCTGGCCCAGTGGGCCGAAAAGCAACTTTTCGGCTGTTGGGGAATACTCGCCGAAAGGCGGAGAACAAGTTGAGCCTTCATTCTTTTCAGAGGGTATGTGTCAAAGTGGGGATTCGGACCCCACCATTTCAAACTAGATTTTGGTTTTCCTTGGTTACGCCAAGCCTAAAAGGGGGTACCCCCCAAACCGCACACCCAAATCTGACAAAGGTGGAACATTTTTATTTGTTTTTCGGCCAATCCACTCAGGAATCAGCTAACCCCGAATTCGTGGTTGTGATTTGAACTCTGGTTCTAGAGGGTACATGGTTTCCCCACCCCGCCAAGCACCGCCGGGCAAACGACAAGCGGAGGAGCTGCTTGAGTTCTGCGGCCTGGATTCGGAGTCCCAGTCGACGCCGCGCCTCGGTTTGAGAGTCCGTCGGGGGTGCTTCGGAAGTTTCCGGTCAAAATCCGCGGGGTCAACGGTTTGGGAACGGAGACATCCTTGGCCTTAAATGATACGCGAGAAAAGGTGGGACTCCTGGGACTCCTAGGTTTAGGCTAGAACGTTCACCAAGGCATGGGTCGGGCCCTTTTTGGATGGTGTCAAAGTGAAACCAAAAGGAAGCCCCCCCGTTTTGGAGGTTTTCCTAGTTTGAGCACGCACAGAGGAGCGGGCAAGCTTGGCTGAGGTATCGATTTCCATGGCTTTCTAGAATTGGGTGGGGCGTATTATTGTTATTCATGGCGCTCTATTGGATTTTTGTGGTATCTATGTCGGGCATTCATGTGTTGTCTTCCATCTAAAGAGGTCTTGTTGGTGTTTAACACGAGGTTTCCTGTGGTTCCTTTGGTGGGTGTTCCCCCCCTTGTATCACAAGATGTTACAAGCCCACTGAGAAGTTTTTTTTTGGCAAGGACGGCCACTGCCTGGCTTGAGTTGCACATGTTCGACATGATCAATAATGTAAACTTTGGATAAATCTGGCGGAGCACAGTGGTCACACACAGCAGAGCAGGTCTCTGACAAGTCTGGCCCTCCGGATAAAATCCAGCAGCCAGACGATGACTCCCCCCCCCCCCGGGAAGGTGTTTAGCAAGATTCTCCTTTGGCGTTCTTTTTCGGGTGATCCCTCCAATACCACAAGTTCCCACGGCAGGGAGTGGCCGCCCATGAGCCTCTTTCCAAGAGGAAGGTAGCCTCTCCAGCGTTAGTCTGTGTTAGTCCGTTGGAGGGTAAGTTTTGCAAGATGCCCCGTGCGTGTTCTGTCTTGGGCGATGTCTCCGTATTCACAGGTTCCCGCCGTGAGCGGCGCGGACTTGATCGGTCTTACAAGTTGGTGCTGCCAACCAGAGACTCCACGGAAGGAAGAGCAGGGGAAATCCCCCCAAAAAGCGCATCCAAGCCGTTTTCTAGAAGCGCGGCCTCCATCGGTGTCCTTTTTGGTTGTTTTGGTCAAAAAATAGATGGGTTCCCCTGGCTGACCTGGTGGTTGAAGATCATCTACCAGGGAAACCCATCTATTTACCCTAAAAGGACACCTCTGCCGAGGAGCGCCGGGAGCTTCGGGCCAACTGCGCCGGTGGCGAGTGCGACACACTTCCAGCTGCAGCTGGCGGACCAGGAGCCGCTCGGAGGAGCTGCATGGGAGGTGTCGGGGGGGGAGTCTTATGAGGTACGTCAAATTGGGTGGGTGCGGGGGTGGGTGGGGGTAACCGGGTACCCTCCCACCAAAAATGTCACCTCGCAGGTTTTCTGGAAGAGGAGATTTGGATTTTGGGGGGGTATGTTCTTTCCACAAATGCTGTCTTGGCGGGAGGAAGGGCAATTGGGAGGGCGCATGTTTTTGGTTTGGACTATCATCCGCAGCCAGTGGCTCGTTGTGTTTTTAGGGGTCAGGGAGAGCGAAGGGGCATGAAAGGGCTTCGCGTACGTGCGCGGTGAACGACAACAGGAGGTCTGACATGGATGGTCAGAGTTTCCAAATTGGGGGTACGTTTTAGAACTTGGTGTTAGCAGCACGTCCCAACATGTCCGTCTGCTGTTCTTGTTTTTTCTTCAAGCTGGGGTTTCAAGACAGGCTGTCCAACGTTTTGGCTTTTGAACTGACCTCCAGATCAACCCTGTTTGCAACACCGACCCCCATGACTAATCTAATTATCAAGAAACTGGCTTTGATGACAGAATGGGGCCAGTTCCCCAACCCCTCATTCCCACCCACCGGATGGAAGCCCGAATTTTCCTCGGATGTTTGTTCTGTTCCGATTGCTCAGATCCGCGCAACAAAAAACAAGAGCGCACAAAAAGCATTCCGAGGCTGGCGGAGAAGATGGCGGAGGCGTTGCAAGGCAAGCTGAAGGTTGCCCAAAGTGCGTCGCTGGCCGTGTCTGGGGCATGGCTTTTAGGGTAGACTGCATACAGGACCCAGCAAAATTGTGGTTTTGCTCATGGTTTCCCTTCACAACCCCATAAACAAAGGGGTACCCCCCAAGAAAAACGACAGCCCCAGACATGAAGCATCCGCAAAAGTCCACTTGGTGAAAGCCCGGACTGGGCCACGGTGCCCGCCCCCCCCCCCCTGTAAGGCCAGCCGCTCTCCGATGGCTTGGACCAAATCTTCCACCTGGAGGTCGCTCCGGGCTCTCGGGCTCTTGGGCGCTCGGGCTCGATGGCTTGAGCTGTTGACGGGGACAAAACCTGCGGATCCCTGGCTCTTAGATTTTGAGCCACACACAAATGAGAGGCATTCCTTTGGTTTCTGAGAGGACCATCAAACAACGCAGCCCCAATCATTCAATCGATCGGTCAATGGACATTACTCAGGTGTCTTCCAAGCATAGTCTGATGTTCTGGGGCCTAGGGTAGACTGAATATGAAGCATATCCATCATAAAAAATACACATCGTTTTGTGTGTTCCCCAGATGCGGGCCAAGATCTCCCCTTTTCAGGCACTGTCAAATTGCCCTTTCTTTTAGTCGCCAAAACGTCTTGGGTTCCACATGTGGGACCTTTTGCAATATGTCAGGGACTCGACTCAACAGGTAAGGCCTTGTATATTTGGCCTTATGCTTCCTGAATGAGGCTTTTAACCCTTGTCCCTTGGGGGCGGTCTTTTGGGGTGTGTCTTTGGATCGAGGGAAGTGGCTCCCTTCTGTAGAATGGCACCTTGAAGTTAGAAGACGCTTCTTTGTGGTTTGCTCAGACGCTCGTGCGCCTCTCATGGTTACAAGTGGGCGTTTGGTTTGCTCTCAGGCGGAGGCGGTGGGCTGCAAGAAGCGCCCAGAGGACCGCGACAATGCTCATCATGCAGCCGCTCATTCAAGCGAGTGATGGGACGCCCGAGGGGTAGTGCTGAGGGATCGCTGCATTTCCCTGTTGACTCATCACATGCTCGTTGCCAATCTTGATTGAGCTTCCCTTGAAGGAGATGTCGAACGGGGGAAGATGAAGGAAGCTCAGTGCAAGGCTGTTTGCGTTCATATGGCTGTGGGTCAAGATCAGTTGTACCATTCTGGGGTAGGTGCACCACCCATTTTAGTCTATTTTAGTTGGGATTGAGATGTTCACTGGGGGTACGAGATTTGGCACTAGGTGGATCCCAGGGTTGCGCTTTGGTTTGAGCCGAACCACCGATTGCTCAACGCGAGCCACGTTTGCAGATCGGTTCCACCAGCCCAGCTAGTGTTGGAAAGAGAAGCCGGGTGGCTTAACCCCCTGGCTGATGTTGATTGGGGCTATCCCATTTGGTGGGAATCCTTCACTTTTGTGGGTGACACCTGATTTGGGGTCAAGATTACACTTGTGGGAAGACCTGAACAAGTGGCAAACAGCAACTTCACGTTTGTTTTTTGGCCAATCCTTTGAGGAGAGTCCTGGAAGGTGCAGAACCGGAGAGCCGACACACCCCTCGCTTCGCGAATGACGCGTCGAGCTGAGGGCAGGGCCTGGTGGCAGCGGAGGAAGCGCGACTGGGAGCCGCCTCCGCAGCCGGAGCAGCGGCAAGAGGAGCAGCACAAGCCCTGGGTGCCTGGGTTGCAGGTGGCACGGTGCCGATGTTTCGTGGGGTTGGAGCGATTCCAGCGAAAAAAATATCAGGGAGGAGGGGGGACGAGTCAAAGTCTGAATGATGTAGGTCCTTTACTTGGGGATCCGATTCTTATTTCAGGTTTTGGAATTATTGTAACAATTAGGTGCTCCACTGTTTGTTTTTGCCATGGTCAAACTACACCCTGTACTTGAGGTGGGAATGGCCAGCGTCATATCGAACCAAACACACTTGTCAGCTTTTGTTGGATTATTGGATGTTATTGAGGGGAGCCCAAAGAAAGCCCAGTCTTTGGTGGGGTGCACAGACCCGTACTGGAAAATGATTGGAGCAGTGAACACATGACACCATGCGAACTAAACCCTTTGGAGGGGTAATCCCTTCTCCTCTAAATAAGGTCCCCTGCTCGTATAGACAATGTTTTCCAAACATCAAAAGTCGCCGATACTAAACTTGAAACAGGCCAAAGCTGAGCTTTTGTCGGAGCTAGCGATGTCTGACTCCAAGTGGTGGCGTTTTTGGGGACGGCCAGAAAAGGTGGGAGCTTTTCTGGGGACACAAGAGACTGATTAGGAAGGAACCGGACCCCCTTACAATAAACTCAGTTGTTCAAAGCCGACCTTTTGACCTTTTGGTTTTCCCTTTTTGGTCTATTTTTAGTAGAGGTCCCAAAAGGTTAACCTTTTATAAATAGGTCTTTTGGGCAACTGAGTAAAACATATTACACCGCTTCCCATGTGTTTGGCTCGCGGGGACCCTCCTGTTTATGATAGAGGGGAAGGGATTACCGTGCCACTGGGTTTTGCTCCCTAAAATATGATATGAAATTGGATCATCGAATATGAAGCCGAATCTAGAAACATGAGGTTTGGATTGGACCAAGTCGGGGTAGATCTTTTTTCAAGGATGCGTCATGGCAGACTGCTTGTAACCATTTGGAGGGGTCCCAGTCTCGCTTTTCAAGTTGCCTAAGGCCTCAAAGGGTCGAGTTCGGAGAGTTTGTCTGGCTTCACTTCAACTGCAATGAAACATGGGTCTCCCAAATAAGGCGCACCCATGTTGCAGGGCGGCTGTTCTTTTCACTCCGCGAGGTGTCAAAACAGACAGGACACCCCCCAGTGTTCAGCAAGGGGGGCGGATGACAGTTGATGTCTTCTGACTGGACAGAGTTGCTCCCCCAAAGACGAACCTTGTAAAGCTACAAATGGGTTTGTCTCAAAATCAAGAAAGAACAACGGCAAAAGGGTGGTTTCCCAGCCATGTCCCGCCAAAACCACAGGCCCAAACTTGAAGGAGCACGACTCAGCGCCTCGAATTCCCGCATGTTCGGCTCAGTTTCCCTCGGCTCAGGCGGGGCTCTTCGGCACTTTGGAGGAAGAGCCGCTGGGCGGAGGCTGCCAATCCCCTGGCTGAAATGGCAGGGGGTCACCAATGGGATCCCATTTTGGGCAATTTTGGGTAGGTGAATTCACCACTCATCTTAGAACCCATTTTAGTGGGGATTGGGAGGTTCACAGGGGGTAGGGGATTTTGACCCATGGCCAAATGGCCAAATGGCCATGAATTTCAATAAGGAGCCACCTCAAATGTGTTTGGTGGACATACATCCCCACCTAAATGGTGTCCACCGCACAGCCCTTTATTAGAATTCACATCCCGATGGGTGCCGCTGCCGTGCTAAGTCTTTACAAGGGTTCTGGGCAGTCCATGTCCCGCTACGGGCCCGGAATCAAAACTGAAAATCCAGATTGACAATGGGTTACCCATAAAAGAAACACTGATCAAACACAGATCGTAGAGGAAACTCCTTTTGGGAAGTGGGCCCCCCTCTTTGGGTTCCATTGTGTTCAATTGTTAATTGGCAGGGGAGTATCCGCCATCTGAGTTCTTTGCATCTTCCATTTTGCTGAAATACATATCTTGGTTGTTTTTCCCTGGTTGTTTTAAAGGGAATCGATTTCACCACTGGACACACTGTTCACATTTTTTCAGATGATTTGGGTAGACCACATTAGTACCGTTTTTTTGATTATAACTTGGGTGTCAAGGTCGAAGAGGCTTCACATCCCCTACCCCAATCAAAGCATTCTTGACGAGGCGGTGAGTTGGTTTTCCTCACGCAGGGTATGTACTTGGGTGTGGTGTGTTAAGTGTTGCCGGGGTTGAAGACCAACCCGGTTTTCATCGGACGCGCCAGTCTTAGCGGCTAAATTCCTGTGCCCTTCAATCACGGTTTGGGCTTGCAGCTGAGGACCAACCACGTGGTGGCAGGCAGGGCAGGGGTCGACTGTTGGGTGACACAAGGAAGCGTGCCCCAGACACGGTGATGCCCTTTTTTCCTTTTCGTTTTTTTGGGGCACCCAAACAAGGCTTGATTTAGAGAATCGTAGTCAGGGACGGTACCCCTTTAAAGGCCAGGGTTTTTTCGGGTCAGCTGTGCATGCCTCAAGGGTCCCCAAGGTCCCCGCAACATGTCGTGGTGTTGTCCACGCCTGCAAATAGGTTGCCCATTGTACACCCGTGCCTCTCTGAAACATTTGCAAGTTTGGAGCGGCCGACTGCTAGTTTTTTGTTCACAAGCCCTTACATGGGTGCCTGGTTTGCAGGGTACCCTTGTTGGGGTGGTTCACAAAAGTGAAGCCGTAATTTTTGGAGGTGCCCCCACTTGGAGACAAGCCCACATGGGCTTGCTTCCTACGTCCATGAAATGGGGCTGTCTTTTTTGAGGATACACCTGTTTGGCCTGCTTCAAGGGTAGACAAAGCAAAACCACTTCTTTTTTGGAGGGGTCCTAAAAAACGACTAAGCCAGACCCAAATCTCCTTCCTGGGGGAACACGGGGTCCACCGGGGTTTACCTTTGGGTAGCCGGTCAACCCTTTGGGTTTGCGCGTTGCGGTTTGGGGGGAAAGCCGCGCGCATCCGCACGCCCATCGCCTCGCAGGGGTCGTGAAGGTCTGGCACAGCGACAAGGGCTGGGGCTTCGTGGCCACCGAAGCCTCTGGAGGCTTCGGTTCCGTGGCCTCCGCTTCGGTTCGGAGGGGCCTGGGTGTTTTGTTTTCAGGGAAACCAAGAGGGAACCACCCGGTTGGTTGAGAAACACCCCTTTGCAAAATCGCAGAGGTTCGGCTGGTTTCAGCTTGGTTCGAGTTTCATTTACTAAAAGCGGAATCCATCTGGTCCAAAAGTAGCGCTGTAGTTGTTCTTGCGAAGGGCTGCGGGGGTCGACTTTTGCTTAGGAACGGCACTAATTATCACTCGTTCATACCTTTGCCAGTGAGGTTTTCTTGAGTTTGTCATCAAACTGTGCTTCGTTTTTAATGTCAGACTTGACCTTTGGAATGTACCGTCATCACAAGCAGGATTTGAAGTTGCTATTGCCTCGGGTTCCAAGTCTCTCCTTATTCTTGCCTTTCTTGAAGAGCAGCTAAAGGCATGCCATGAAACGGGGGGGGTGAGATCAACGCCAAGGCTTAGCAGCACCCAAATGTGTTTTGGTGGCGTTGGAGATCGCGATTGGCCAGCTCCGGGCAGGTGGAGACCTTTTCCTTCACAAGAACCAGCTGGTGGGGGAGTTGGCTGACACCGTGCAGCACCTCTCGCGCAAGCCGGGTGTGATGGATCCAGTCCTGCGGTTAAAGCAAAGGGGGCCTGGCCCCAAAGAGCGCCTAAGCGGGGCAAGGGCTCAATACAATGATACTATTCTAGGGGGTGATTCCGATTCCATTCTTTTCAACCATCGTTCTTTTCAAAAACGAGCCATTTCCCCAGGGTTTCTTGTGGTTTTCTAGAAAGAAGGATCCCTGGAAAGAATGGGGAAGTTACCCCCAGAACTATGGCTCAATACTAGGATACTATGGATGGACGAAATTCGGCACCTGTTGGGACAAAACAAAATTGCGAACTGGCATAGGAGTTTGTCCACAGGGCCGAATAGGTCATAGGGTCCCCAATCCCAGCACAGGGCCGGGGTAGGCCTAACGCAAGACTCACAAGTGCCGTAGGACCCTTTTGCTTCCTGTACCTACTCAATGGCCCTACAACCCCCCAAGTGTCCCCCTCGGTCCCGCCCAAAAAGCCCCACCACATGGGATTCCTCTAGAACTGGCTTTCAGGGGTGAGCTGCAGGGGAGAATTCGGAGTGCCACTTGTTCGGACTCAGAAGGGAAAATTGATTTAGCCCACTCGGACCGCACGAACGGAGCATCTGGACATCCTTCTGCCCATTTGTGCGACGTGCTGGGGGCAAAACGAGCTTGCTATGTAAGGTTCTTTAACTGGGCGTCCCTTGTTTCGGGCTTTGGACGTTTTATAAGGCTTGCAGATCATACAGCCATACGCGTGATATGTAGCTTGCAATACTGTCCCGCCGTGCCCCTGCTTGTATGGCTGCCAGAACAGGATGTACTGTTTCCGTTTTGACTTCATGAGGCTTCAATGAGGAGAACAAAGTCAGATCGACGTGTTTCAGTTCAAGTCAACTACATATATGGTATGTACCAATACCAACATTTGCCTCAAACAGTTCAGTGATGGTGAGCTTCCGAACAAAACTCTGGTTCAAGATCAATCCTCAAGCCTTGCTGTTGGCCCGCCGTCCGTTAAGCGGGCGCGACGCTGTCGCCCCTCACACGTGCCTCATTCGGAATCGAGGCAGGGCGAGGAGGTCTTTTGCGTCGTCCAGAAGAAAGAGGATCAGCTCTCAAAGTGGAAGCTTGGCGGCATGTTTCACGTGAAAACGTGACCTCTCCAGTTGTTCAGTGCACCCTTGTCCCGTTTTCATTTGCTTTGTTTGGGTGCTTACTAAGAAGTATGAACCCTAGAAAGGAGTTCCCTTTTTGTACCGGGGTCACTGGGCAACTGGGCCTTTTGACGTTTTTCTTTCTGCCAGTGGTTCAATGTTCTTCTTCAAGGTCAAGGTTGCAAACAAGGCTGCAACCGTGTTTTCCTTTTAACCTGGAATGAACATGACGATTCTGCACTACTTTTGTTGGTGCGAAAGCTCATCGAGCTTCATCTCCAGGTTTGTTCTGCAAGTGATGCCACTCAATTTTCCGGCGGTTGAACTTGTAGGGACAGGTGCAGCTACCCTTTTGACTTCTTACATGGAAGGATATAATTCGCAACACAGTGGATTCAACAAGTTTAAACAATGGCTTGCCCCTTCGTTTCATGAGTCATGGACTTTAAAATTTATTTTGGGAAGACCGGTCTAGTGTCAAACGAAAAGTTCAAACTTTTCTGACTTGAAACTTCTTGGGAAGCCCCATTCTAGTGGCAAACGACAAGTGAAACAAAAACAACTTTTCTGACCAATCCACTCGCGAGCTGCTCGCGGGGTGAGCGGGCCAACCGGCCAACCGGTTGTGGTGCAACGGACCGAGGAAGAGCTGCAGCTGCAACGCCGTGAGCGTGGTGCCTGTTGCGGGGGAGGAGCCCTCCGAGGATGTCTTGGACTTTGGGAAGAAGTGGCCGCATGTCCAACAAATTGGCGGAGGAGAAGTGGCCCATGGGCGTCCTTTTTGGCTGTTTTGGTAGAACAAATAGGTGTCTGGTTTACCTGGTGGCTTAAGCATCTACCAGGGCCATCTATTTCCCCTTAAAGGACACCTATGAGAAGGCCCTGGTCTGGGGTTCAGGTACCATGAGATTCAACGGTTTGGGTTCAGGTACCACCACTAAAACCACGGTTGGGTTCAGTTACCACCATTAAAACGATGGTTGGGTTCAAACAACCACCAAAATCTACCTAAGGATTGTCATCATCCAACTTGGGTGAAGTATTCTTTTCATGGGGGTTGAACCCTAGGGTTCTGTCCACTAACATGCAACCCACCAAAAATTCCTTTTCAAGGACAATTGTTTTCCGGCACCCTCAGTCAGGTACCGGGAGGGCATGGTTTTGTTCTCAGCTGTTGGTTTATCACTATTCTGACTATATTTTATTTCCAAGGGACTTAAGAAAATGGATGGCGACGTTTTGGGACCGGGCCATCGTTTTCTGAGATGTTCGGATCGGAACGTGGAGGTGAAGCTTTCATTCTATACCACACAATTCTGTCTTAGCCCAAAGCCATTTAGTCCTGGCCCCAAAGGGTAAACCTTTTATTTCTAGGTCCTTTTAGCAAATGAGAGATGGGTTGATTGGGGCCGAACGGATCAAATGACGCTTCCTGTTTTCGGGCCGGGCTGGGTTACAGGATCCGGTTCTTCTCAGGAAAGAACGGAATGGGCTTTTCGGCCAAGAGGGGTAAGCCAACTTCTCAAAGGCACGTCACCCCCTTGTCTGGTGTCTTCAAACATATTTTATAGTCCGCTCCCCCTATTAATGAATGACCCTCATTAACAATAAAGGCAAATCCGGGGCCCGAGACCAGATTTCCACTCCGCACAATTGATTTTCCATTGCGCCAATACTAAACCAATACTAAAGTCTTGGAATCCTTATTAGGGGGCACTTTTAACAAGCTTCCAGCCCCAATCCTAATTGGGTCCTTTATTCGGGTGGTGTCCCTCAAAAGAAAACATGTCCCCAAAAGCTGTCTAGCTGCGACTGTCTCTCTCCCGTACATGCTGGCTAATTAATTAACCTGCCTGGCTGCAAACAAACAACCAGTAAACTGAAAAACAAATGGAATGATACATACAATTTCCTTATTAAACCGCTTACTCGCGGACCTTACAATTCAATCCATTTCCTCCAAATCCTATGTGAACCCTCACATTGTTGGAAAAGCAAAACAAAACCCAATTCCGAAAACCCCATTTTTTTTTTTTTTTTTTAAAAAAACTATTTTTGGGGAGGATTTTTTACTAAGGGGGGGACCCGTATTTATTAATAGGGGGAAGAGATTATATCGGGGTTGACTTGCCCGAACTTTTTTGTATCGCGGGGCGTGCAGAAAGTCCCAACCTGCCACAGACCCCAAGGAGAAAGGGCTGCGGAGTTTGGAGCATGCGTGGAAAACACATGCACGCGCTTGTGAAATCGTTTGAATCTAAGGGACGCATCTTTGTGAGACAGAGAGTTCCGCGTGTTTTTCGCGGAACACGCTGTTTGGCAGGCTACGCCCTTCATTGCCAAATTGGGCCGTGATCCGCAAATTGTACGGGGGAATTAGGCGAAAAAGCCAGGTTCAAACAAAGCAAGCCCCGAATCTGCCTTTTTGAGAGCCAAAAACTCCAATCTGAAGCGTCCTTGCTTTGGGTGACTGTGCAAGTGCTACGGGAAGACCGCGCAACTTCTTTCGGGTTTGTGAATGACACCCCTTTAAAGTCAATGTGGGCTGGTCCAAACGGGGGATCCCCACCAAAAGTCTCTGAGGGGCTTATTTGCAGGGAGTCGAGCGTTTTAAACCGGATCAGACCCATTTTTCCTGGGGGAGAAGCAGCCAAGGAAGCTCAGGGACCACGTGGTCGTGTGGCTCAGCAGGCGAGTGCCAAGCGCTGTGCAGGGCACATTCTTTGTAACGAATCGCAGGAGCTGAATCATCCTAAATTTGAGACCCGTCCTATTGTTGTTTGGGCACAAAGGGGCACGCCTGAAGCGTATTCTTGACACTCACTTTTCTTTAGTTTAGGGGTTCTGTTCATTTTTAGTGGGGGCGGCTTAAAGCCCAGATTTGGTTACCCATACTTGTGTGTTCGGCCACTGTTGGTAACCTAGGTTATACTCAGAGGCCCCCTAAGAGGAACGAACCCAGTTAGGGTTGGCCAGCCACTTACTAACTTGGCACCGAACATCCAAGTACCCATACTGTGGATGGACAAACTCCTGCACCAGTTGGTACTGTGTCCAACCCAGTAGTTTTTTTTGGGGGGGTTCAATACAGTGTGTCCAAAATCCTGCCAGGTTGGTGCTTGGTCTATCCTATTGTTTATGGGGTTTCATTGATCCCGAGGTGGTGGGAAGTGGATTTCGTCGTCGGTGCCAAGGTTTCACACAGCCGAGTTTTCTTCTCCCAGGCTGCCTGCTCGCTGCATCGGCGCCGCGCTGAGGGCGGAGCTGGACCAGCTGGGGGCCCAGAAATCGCATCGGTCCATTTCAGACTAGGTCCCCCAGTAGTGCACTTGTACCGTTTCTTTTTTTGGGGAGGGTTCCTGTAAAATAGACGACAGAAAAAAGGGTACCCTGATTCTAACCTCTCTACTGGAGGACCTAGCAGAGGAGGAGCTCAAACTGGGGTTGATCCAACGGTCCGGGAAAAGCATGGGATGGCCATTGAAGTGGAAAACCCACGAAAGCACGATTTGATACATGTCCCACTCAAGGAAAAAGTGACTTATGGTTGTTTGGGGGCCAGGAATATTGATCACCCCCCAAACAGGGAACCCGCAAAAATTGTGGTGTGCCTTTGGTGTTCCTGAAAAAACCGCCCGGATAAGGTACAGTTTTTCCTCACAGGCAGTGGGCCGAAACCACCTGACCACCACCTCAAAACAGGATACACGCAAATGGCGGACCCTCTTCTAGTTGGTATTTAAAGGGTAGACATTTTAGGTTTTAGAAGACCCATATTGTGAGAAACACCCATATCGAACCCGCAAACTAACATGTGTGTGGGTGAAACCTTTTAGTTTCCCTTTGAATAGACATTGAACAAGGCAAACCTCAAGGAAGCACAATCCTAGTTTCGGCCGCTTAGGGACGCAAAGCATCATTGTGAACTCCCTTTTTGGTTGGCCGGGTTCCCCACTAAAAATTATCAACCTCAAGCAAGGATGATTCTGTTTCTATCACTGGACTGGGTTGAATTCGCAGGGGTTATTCCTTGTCTACCATCACTGGGACTGGGCTGAAAGACAAGGTTGGTAAAGATTCCCAACCCCCCAGAAATATTATTTTCCTACCACTGGCTTGAAAAACAAAAAGGGACAAAAGGCTAAGCTTCTTCAGGGCTCCTTAAAAGATACATTTTACCCATTTGAAACATGGCTTTTTCCACCAAAATAAAGGGAGACCACCATTTGCAAGGCAATGTTCAGGTGTTTGTCATGTAAGGATCCCTGTTCTTGGCTGCCATTTGAAGTTGGATCCGAGGCCTGCCGATCCGAAGGACTACGAGGCGAGGCTCGTCTCTGTGCTGGAGAAGGTGCCCGGACTGCGGCAGACCGGGGGGGGGGGGGGCCTGGTGCCTAGATGGGCGGCTCGTCTTTTCGTTGGTTACCAACAGGAAATGGGTGGGTTTCAAGGGAAACCAACAGGCCCTTATGTTTGAGACACACCTACTTCCGGAACCCTTCCAAGGGCTGTGGATTGGTACCCAAAATGGCCCCAAGGGTACTTGAGGTACAAAAGAACCACCCTTGAAGCTGGTTGATGGTTTTTAAACATCTACCTACCTACCTACCTACCTACCTACCTACCTACCTACCTACCTACCTACCTACCTACGAGCCCACTTTGCTTCCTGCCTGCCTTCCTTGCCTACCTACCAACTTTTTGGCCCCAAGGTGAGTTCTTGGTGATGGGAAATGGGGAGCCGTGGTTCATTCGACAAGCTTGGGGCGGGAAGCCATCGCTTTTGCGTTTTGCCACGGACGCCTTTCTGTAGAGAAACTAAACGTGTCTCAACTCACAACTCAACCTGCCCGTCAAAATAGGCCTCACACATTCCAGTTGTTTGTCTCCTTTTGTTTTCTGGTGCATGGTGGCAATTCCTTTCGCGTCTTCTTCGAAACCGGGCAAAAGGGGAAGTCCCCAAGAAGAGACGCCCACTTCGGCTTTCCCCTTACGTAGGTTTTGAGGTTTTTCAGGGTTGAGTTGTGGCTTCCACTAAACCCACCAAGAGTTAGGCTTCTGCCCGGCGATCTGGGAACCGCCCACTGATGTGAAATGGGCCCTTCCAGTGTCCGGTTTCCACCTTGCTTCAACTCAAGCGGCCTGTTCCTCACGCGTCAGGTGGACCAAAGGCCGCGAAGCCGGCATGTGCCTTGGCAAGGCGAAGCTGTGTTGGATCAGTTCTGGAATGCTGTTTGGAGTGGCTGGGGTATGTCTCTGACTTGTTGTAGCTGGTGTTTGGAGTAGTCTTTCTGGTGTTTCTGCTTATTTGTGTTGATTTGTTCATATCATGATGTCGGAGTAGCAGGCATTTGGGGAAATTGGTGTTTGGTTATTTCTTCCTGCGTTAAAGTGAGATGCTGACTAGCAGATGTGTAGTGGTTGGCACCCCAAGCAAATGGAGCCTTCGCTTTCTACTGGAACGTGAGTATAATTTTACTGTTGGATCCTTGAAACCTTGAACCTTCACCATGAAGGAACAGGTTAGCCATTGGTTTTCACCTAGCACCCGCAACCAAGAACCAGTGCCTTGCCCCTTTCCAAAGCTACCAACCATACCCCTTGAACTCTGTCTTTGTTTTCTGCATCAATGCTTGTTTGCTTGCTTGTTGTGTTTGGTTTAAGTTTGTTCGATCTCAAGCCCCACAAATCCGCAAACATATTTTCCCGGCGGTTTTCTCTGAAGCTCCACTTCGGTCAGCCCACCATCTCCGCCAAACATCGGCCGACGCCGATGCGCCGAGGTGTGCGTGGCGTATCTGCCGGAGGACTTCACGGAGGAGCTGCTCACGGATCTGCTGCTTGCGCCGGGGCCACAGACGGGGAGCTCAGGAAGGCCATTGGCCCCCTCAGACGGACAACATGGCATAAAGACCCCTCTCCCAAAGAATCCCAAGGGCCTAGCCCTGAGCTTGAGGTTGTTCTCTTTTGCTCAAGGTAGTAGAGTGGGGTTGTGGGGCACTGTTCAACGAGACGGAGAACGTTTGAAAGCATCACCCCACGTTTGCTTGAGGCGCCGCCAATAGAACATATCTACCAGTCAGCATTTGCCACTGAGAAAAAAGAACCAACCCCCAAGTTGTCGCAAAGCCAGCCCCATAGGTGTCCTTGAAAACATAGATGGCCCTGGTTTACCTGGTGGTTTAATCATCTACCAGGGCGATCTATTTCCCCTTAAAAGGACACCTATGGCCAGCCCCGTGTTCCCCCCGTTTGGCTGGGCGAACTTTGGCGAACCGCCTGACTGGTCCGAGGCACGGGGAGGTGGAGCACGTGACGCTGCAGAAGCGAAACCGCATGCAGACCGCAGTGGTGCGTATGGGCTCCAGTGAGCAGGCGCGGGGGGAAGCCCCGCGTACACCCGGGGGTCCCATTTTTACGTTACCAAAGACTGGGGTTATTATTTTGACCGTTTCTAGGGGTTTTCAAAGTCAGAAAATGGGGTTGTTTCCCTTTAACCCATCACTTAGGTGACTTTGATCATGATAAAATAATGGGACCAGAAAGAAGACTTAAACCCAAGGGGTGCCATTTTTTTGGTTACCACATAGAAGACTAAAACCCCAGGCAGTCGCTAATATCAAAAACTGGGCTGAAGTCCTTGGGGAAATCAGGAATTTGATTGGTTGCGAGGTGGTTGGCTGTGTGTGTGTGTGTCTTAGTACGAGGAGCGGGTCAATGAGGGTCAATGTTCCTAGGTCCCTTGAGGTGACATTTGGAGGGATTCTCAAAATTGCTTTGGTTTCTGGCCAGAAGGGAAAGCCTCCATCTCATGTGTTTTGGCAGGGTGTGTCAAGGTATTTGGAAGGTATTTTTGAGGATGTCAGTTTAGTGGCCCCAGTTTTTTTTTAAATCTACCCACCAACACGTAGCACGCCGCTATAATTGTCAAAATTGACAAACGGACCCCCAGCATTCATTTTGGTGTCCTTCTCGTTTCCCTCGCCAACCTCACCAGCCCTCAAAATCACCACGTCACAATGGAGGTGTAGCAGTGGGCAAACTCTGTTGATTTTGGTTTTCCCAGACCCTGGTTTCCCCTTTTCGGCTGGCTTTTCAGGGAAACCACAGCAGAACACCAGCCATTTCCGAGAGTTCCGATGACTGCTCGCACCGGGTGGGCGACCCATCTGCGAGGCGGGCGCGGCGGTGGCAGAGCTAAATGGCCTGGAGATGGGTGCCAACTCGCGGCTGGCGGTGGCACCTTGGTGGTGGGGGGGGTGGGGCGGGTGGGGGGGGGGTGGGGCGGGTAGGGTGGGTGGGGGGGGGGTGTGGGGGTGTGGGGTGTGTGTGTGGGAGCCATGGACGCTGGAGCCGTTGGCGTTTGGTTGGTTGTTTCTGTTACTTTTGTTGGGTTTCGGGTGGCTCAGAGTCTATTTTGCAGACTCTTGCACATGAGACTTTAAGTGCTCATCATGCGGGGGTGGGGTCTCGGGCACTAAATAATGGTGTTCTGTTTGGTTTCCCCTTGTTCCAATTTTCAAAACTGGGGGGGCTCCTGGTAAGAACATTGGGCCTGAAGATGACGCAGAATCTGAAGACCTAACTTGGCCAGTTTTCCTTTGGCTTCAAGGGCCAATTTTGTTCGCCCCAGCTTTTTGTGGTAGAATGGGAGCACCTCCTTGGTTGCTCACGGCGAACGAGAGTGTTTTTTGGTACCAAGGGAACGTCCAATTGAAGTGACAAAGTAGTTACGGTTAGCTATGATTATGACTCGGGTGACAAGGGTGCTGCAGTTTTTGCTCTCTCTTTTTTTTGCATGGGTTTCCTTTGTTGAGGACTTCCCCGTTTCGTTGGTTCGAGGGAAAACTTGAACGTCTTGTGAAAGGATATATGTTTAGGCTCACTAAATATGAACCACACTTCGGCATATGCGTTCATTTGGGGGCAAATGTTGAGGTAGTTTGCCCGAGGCGGTTCCAAGACTTGGCATGCTTCGGGGAAGATCATTGTCGAAATGGACCCAGGACTGAGACAAGGTGCCTCTAAGGCCCATCAATTGGAAGACTTCTTGGTGCTTCGTGGAATGAGTAGGAGTTTTGGACATGAACCTTGCAGAAGATCGCAGAACCAGCGAGGGTTCAAGTTTGGGCCCATATTTTCAGGAGCTCTGCTGGTTAAACGGCACCCCTTTGCAAAGGGTACCAGCACTGGCGTTGTCGCCAACTTTATTCCCTGGCCGCTTCAGATTTGCAAACGCTCACAGCAAGCTCACCGGTGATTTGGAAGACATCTTGTTTCTTTGGTTTGACCAGAACAGATGTTTCTGTTGTGTTTAGCTTGTTCGAACATGAAGAACGCTTGCCCACCAACCAGCAAGTCAAACCGTTTGCAGGGCATCAACCAACAATCTGATTGACACACTGACCAATGATTTCACCCCGGCGATTCCCTCGGAACAAAGGAATACTTACTTGCATTTCTCCAAGCAAAGTGGGGAGAAGGAAGCAGTTGGAGTTGTCGGTCTTGCACTGTCTTGGTGCTCTTTAGATGGAAAGCCAGAGGAACTCTGCCATAGCGTCGGGCCCCCCCAAACGCTTCAACATCTTCAACAAAACCGCGTTCAGACTGGACGCCCAAGGACGGATTTCTAGACATTCAACAGAAGCTTTCAAGTTCCGAAAAGGAAGCCGACGCCCGTTGGGGAGGTTGCCCTTTCAGACCAACCCCGCTTGGCGCTTTGGGCTCAGTTGCCCAGTGGCACCTTTTTTGCCGCTCTGTTTTGGGGATTGGTTCTCATGTAACCGCAGCTGCCAAAAAAGCGTTGTTGTTTGTTTTTTTTTCCCCATGGACATCGTGGCTCTTATCTTTTTCCGCTGTCCGCCGTTTCCGTGGCTCGGTTGTGCTCTGAGTCCCTGGCAAAGAACAGCGACGCGGAGCCCAGCGAGAAGCTCCGGGTCTCGGGTTTGCCCTCAGAGGCCACGGCTGGCTTCCTGCGCCAACTCTTCGGCCCCTTCGGCAAGGCACGAGACGTGGGACTGGGGCGAGGTTGAGGAGGGACGGGCTGGGAGAAGGTACCTTTTGTTGGGCATCTTGCGTGTCGAGTTGGCACACCCTGCACTTTCTGGTTGGTAGTTTTGATCCATGATTTCAGGCACGACCCCACGTTTGCGGGTGTTTTGCGGGTTTTTCTGGGCGGGGAAAACCTACAAAGAGAGCAATTCTGAAATCTCACGTGCCGAATCAATAAAAGTTAGGCGACTTCACGAAAAAACATCGAGATTTAGTAAAAGCAAGTTAAAGGCGAGAGCTACTAGGAATTTCATGGCTCAAGGAACCTGTTTGGATGGACGGAGGCTGGGACAGGGGAGATAGAGAACCACACGTTTTGGGGGTCCCTGTTGGGAGACAGACAGACCAGCATGCGCAGGGGTGGGGTGAGTGGGGGGTGGGCCCAAACAAAAGCCAGACAGGGGCTGTTGAAGGAATTGTGATTGGAAGTGATTGGACCCTGCCCCACCGGTGGATGATGGAATTTTGGACCAACCCACTAAACGGTCCAAGCCAGTTTGCAGCTCTTAGTGTTTGGGTGGAAGGGCTTGGCCCCACCCTAATTGTGGGTATTTGTTGCGTCGGGGAAAGAAGGTGGGAGGGAAGGGCTGAATTGGTGAATTTCGGTGGTAAGATTCACCCAACAGCGCCAGGAATGGTGAGCTCTTTTCCCAATTGAGCGGCGCCAATTCGCATCAGAAGGGAATTGTTCATGGTTCAATGGTTTGTGTATGGCCTATGATACTCTGAACCATCTTAGAGCCAAACGTCAATGGGCGTTTTGGGGCGCTGGTGAGCTTCTGGTTTGCTCACGTCCAGATTCTGGACGTCAAGCTCTCGGAGGAGAACTTGGCTTCTGGCCGCTGCCCGACCTGGAACATTGCCGTTGCGGTTTTGGGGGAAGAAGGAATTTCCTTGCTGGTGCGAGAGGCGGGGAATGAGAAATGGGATGACCCTGATAAACCATCCAACTGGTTTCCTTTCAGGGAATCCCCAGGTTCATTCCCACATTGCCTACTTCTCGCACCAGCAAGTTTCTGGGGAAGGAAGTTTGCACTACCGCACCATCACCGCGCAGCACGGCGCTGAACCGCACCGTGCCGCGCGCTGTGGCCACAGCGCGCCGCACGTTTCAATGACATGCGGTTTGTTCATTGATTTGAAGACTGCGACATATTTATGTTAGTCCCGAAATTCAATCAAGTATCCACTTTGTTCCCTTCGGCAGACAAGCTTTCAAAGTCATCTCTGAAATTCCTTCTTCCGACCAGAAACACACACACAAGGGGAGTGGAGTTCCTTAAAATTCAATTACAACATGAAGAGGAGCTCGTGAGGACCGAGCAAAATAGATGAGGTTTGTGGGAACTATTCGACCAGGCAATGATCATGGCAGACGTGTGTTGGGAATTTAACCCTTATGTATCAAAGCATAAACCCAAGGGTTCCCCTAAACCTTCCACACAACAACCGCATAGTACTACCCCCTCCCCCCCTCTACAACAACCGCATAGTACCCTCTCCCGCGACAAAAAGAAGCAAAGGCAAGAGCAACACCACATTTGGAACAACAGCACAAATCTCCTTCGCCCCCCAGCTCCAAACAGAAACCAACAAACTAAGGGGCGCAGTCCAAGGGGCACCTTCTGGCGCTCGCTTTCTTCCCCCCCGGAGTTTTGTTGGTTGTTTTGACGCATCTCCGCTCCGCGTTTTTGTTTTTTTTGGTTTTTTTTTTGTTGTTTTTTTTTTTTTTTCGTTGTTGAGGCTCCGCCATGGTGCGCATGAGCTCCATGGCGGGGGCGTCCTTGGCCATCGCGGGGCTGAACGGCCAGACGCTGGCGCCTCGCCCGGGGGGGAGGTACGGGAGGTACGGGAGGTACGGATGGAACGGGATCCCCCAGAAAACGCCGCAGGTGGCCAGATGGAGAAAACCCGAGTTGAATATGTTCTGGGAGAAGCCACCTGAGTCAACTGGTGCGTTTTGGTGGAGTTGAGGGAATGAGCCCCACAAAAACCATCCCTTCTGGCAAGGGGGTTGACTCCCCGAGGGCAGCTGCCTGTAACGTGCGGGTGCCTGGACTTTGTTTGGACTTTGTGGAAAGACTGCTCTGGTGGCAAGAAGTCAATCGACTGCTTCCAATCCACGGCACGTGAGTTGACTTTGGCAGGTGGCAGCTTTGCTCAACTAGCAATAGATCCACCTGGTGGGCGCTTAAAGAGCCGACTTGGCCTGGCAGAAAGCGATCTGAGCAACAAAAGTCCGGATGCTGGTGTAGATCATAGAATCCAGCCGCAAGAGATTCCACCGTCGACTGGCAACTCGGGTAAGCGGCCATCAACGTTGCCTGTAGTTGGTTTCTTGGAGTAGAGCTAGGTACAGCCAACATCAGTCATGGGTAGGATGTTCTGGGAGGATGGGGACCTGAGTTTCCCCGCAAAACCCGGGCAGAACACCCGGACATCCCTGCTTTGGCGCGCCCACTCAGGACGGATCGGAGCTGCCCCTGCACGTGCGGTTCTACCAGCTCGGATCCCGGATGTTGGATGTTGGGCCACACTGCTGTTGTGCTCCCCGAACATGGACCAAGCAGAAACGACAACAGGAAAACCACGAATTTTCTAGAGGCATCCTGCTTTCGGGGGGGACCTCTTTTCGGGGCTCTTTCCGCGCCTTTCCGCGGCTTTTGGCTCTCAGCATTTGGATTCGTCGGCAGAAGAGCAAGAATGAGCGAGCCCCAACCACGGTCGGAGCCCCTGTTGAAATCAAGGAAACCTGGAGCACTCGCCGCCAGCTGGGTCAACGATGAAAGTCTGCGCAATGGACGAAACTGATGAACACCAAACGAGGAACATTCTGGCTTTAGGGTTGAACGTGGACCAAGGTAAGGACAGGTTCCATGCTCATCTGCACGGATTGCAAGCCCTTGATTGCCTCGTGAGTTTCTTACTTGTGGGTGGGAATCAGTCATTGCAATCTGTAGTCAGAGGGCTTCGAAACGAAGGTGCTATGGAAAGGATGCTTGCGGCCAGATTCGTGAGCATCATCTGGTGCTGGTCACAGGGAGCACTGGCGGAGTTCAAGTGTCAGCACTGCCAAACCGACGAAGGATTCCAGGAACTGTTGAAAGAGCAGGAGCCGCTGCCAGCTGGTCAGCCGTCAAGCAGCGTGCACGTGCTCTGGCCCGCACACGTGGAGGTTGTGCCCCTCACCGAGGATATAGGTGGATGGTTGCCCGCCTCCTTCCACGAGAAGTTGGCCTCAGAGGCAGTGAGGGGCTGGCGAAACTTCCGGGACGAGATCGGGCCGGGCCTGCCACGGCGCCACGACCTCTACAGGCAGCTGAATCAGAAGCACGCGGGTGCCCTGAACGATGCGTTCTTCCACTACCAGAAGCGGCTCTTTGAGGCGGAGGGAGACTTCGACCGAGCGATGGATCCGGACTTTGGGACCGCAATGCCTCTGCCTGATGCGAACTCCAGCTGGCCGGATATGAACGCGCTGCCGGAGTACAACAGGCTCCGCAAGATCGTGGAGCGGTTCAGCCGGAGGTATCTCATCAGATCGGGACTGGCTCAGGAGGCCGCCATGGGTTTGAACTACAGCATCTTCAACTGGGCCGCGGTGCACGGGCCCGGGGAGTTCCATGGGCCTCACACTCATGTGGGGGAGTACCACGTGGGCGTCTTCTACGCCCAGGCCGGTGAAGCCGCTGGAAAGCTTCGGTTTGGCGACCCGCGAGGACACAGCCCGCCCTTCGGCCGGTCCTTCTTCCACACGCCGAGGTCTGGGGACCTGGTCTTCTTTCCCTCCTGGCTGAGTCACATGGCCACCGTGACGGCGCCGCAGACCAACCCGGAGGCCAAGGGGACGCCGCCCCTGCGCGTCGTCTTCTCCTTCAACATTGGCCCTGAGCAGGGCCCCATGCCGTGTCCCCTGTGGTGGAGCGATCCCACGGGCGACATGCGGTTCAGTCGAAAGCTGCCCTTCGATCCGAAGAAGCTCGGCGTGTGAGCGGCTTCGTTCCGCGCGCAGGGCGCGCCCAGTTCCAGTGGACAGAGTGCGGCTAACGCTGTCCTGTGCCAGCAAAATACAAAGAAAAGGAAGGCTTGAAAATGAAGCACCCCCGCCAAAAAGAACAACAACAAGTAAAAACAGGCTCCCTTTGCAAGGGGGCTCCCCCAAGAGGAGTTTCTTGATTGGTAGTTTTTGTGTTCCATGGAGTATGCAAAAGGGGGGGCCTGGTTCCGCATGGTTCCCTGTTCGAACTTAGGCCGCTCGATGCGATTGGCGGCAATGGCGCCTTGGCTTTGCTCAGCGTTTGCTGAAAGCTTGGCCGCTAATTTGTTGGATCTTGTATCTTGGAACATTTTTTGAGTGTTTCTGCGGGCCATCACAGTCAGAATCTGGGGCGCATACCACTTTGAAGATGGTAGGGTAATGAGGCCAGTTTAATGTGTTTTGTTCTGTTTGAAGTCTCGCCCAAGAGTAAAACTCCTTGCGCAGGCAAGAGCCGCGCAGTCATGGCGCTTTGAACCCCGCCAGTATGTCGACCCCATCTTAACCAACCCCAGTCTTTTTAATAGGGGGTGTCAACCTGTGCTTGGTTCTAAGGGTTGCTTCCCCATTCTTTGCAGGGATTTGTGTTTCTAGAAATCCACCAACACCCCTGGGAAAACAGCTTGGAGGGGCCAAAGCCACCCCCGAGTCGAATAAACCGACACCACTCGCACCGAGGCGGCGTCCAGGGCCGCCCGGCCCACCGTGACAATCGCTGGCCCGAGAAGCGGCGGTTTCCGCGGGAGCGGGGGACGCCGCCGCCCATGAGGTCCGGCAAGGGGTTTCGGGCGCAAGTTGGGCGAGGTTTCGGGGTGTCTCAAGAGTGTGAGGCACCCCTAAAGTGGCGGTGCTGCCATTATAGGCCTCCCTTGAAACCGACCCGCCAAAAAGATAAGTGGTAAAATATCATTTAGTGTAATTAGGATGGTTGATATTTATCATCATTGCTGCCGAAGGGATGGCAAGGGTCACACGAGCCCCAAATACAATTCAACAACGGGGCTCACCGGAATATCATGTCAGTTGGGGACACACCTAATGTTGACACTGGCTCCGCTGGCTTGTCAGGGGACCCATCGTGGACGAGTTCTCGCAAACAGGATCGGGTGATTGCACCAAAGGATTGAACCCAGCATCCGAAGGATTGACTTCTGCCGCGCTGTTTCTATGCGTTGTGTCGTTCTTGATCTGACTTCCCCAAGAGCAGTTTACCGAAGCTTGCGGTTCTTGGTCTCACTGCCTCCGCAAATGTCAACCTAACTAGGATTGAGAAACCGATTGGTGGATTAATCGTGGGCATCCCATGTTAAAGTCAATCCTTCGCCTTGGCAACTTTTTTCCAACAAACCGACTGCTTGAATTGTTCAATTGCGTTTGGGGTCGATTCCCTCACTTCCCCACGTGAGATTCTCGGGGTGTAAGGGGTTTCCGCATGGCCTGTGGTTCCGTTTGGGTGCCAAGCTGTGGGAGTGACATGAGGAAACGTCAAGACACATCAGGATTTCTCTGAATCAAAGGGGTGCGTCTCCTGGATTTGTTCTTGTATTAGGTGGGAAATCAAGTAGCGGCAATCTGTTGTTTCTCCCAAAAAGGTGGTTGATTGATGTTCCTTTATTTTGTAGCAACAGCTGTAATTATACAGTGATCTATACCCGTTTTGTCATTTTGTTTTTTCGCTACAAATTAAGCTAAAAGCCTAGGCGTTATTTTGTGATGTATATTGTTGGCGCTTCTCTCCCAATGGACTGCTTGCCTCATCCAACAACACATTGCTCGGACGCCGATTGGCGAGGCCGGCGTGGAACCGTTCGGCCCCTCCTGCGGCTGCTTTGGGAGCGTTCCCAGGCCGGAACCGGAGCATGTCTGGTGGGTAGCCGTTGGTTGGTCCGACCAACGAATCGGTTTTTCGGTTGCCCACGAAGCAAAAGGCAAAAACGGAGCTCAAAGAACAGGTTTTTGTTGGGTGGGAAAAGCATTCAGTGATTCAGGCACCTGAATTGGTGGTGTGGGGCTTGAATCCTTTGTTCTTGTTTGGGCCAAAAGGGAAGGCGGCCCGCTCATTCCGGACCAATCCAAACCACCAGTTAGCGATAAGGCGATTGGGATGGGTTTGGGTGCGCCAGGGTGATTTGTAGGGTTGCCGGGTTTCACCTCAACCAACATCTTTGCTGGCCGGTGTCTTGTTTTCAATATTTGTTTGTTTACATTTTAAGGTTCACAACGCATGAACCATGGGCCAGAAGCAAACATACTGTTTGTGATTGGGGGCCAAAAAGTTAGGAACTTTCGGGGTCTAATTTCAAAGAAATCAACAAGGACACGACACCACCATTTTGGGGGTGGAGTTTGCACCCTAGCTGTCCTTTCCGGTTTCCGTTCGGGAATTGAGGTAGAGAAATCCACATAGGAACTCTTGTGGTATCCCCGTACAAAGGCCGCACAAGGCAGCACCAGGGTCCAACAAAGCGGTCATACTTTTCGCCTTTTTGGAAACCGACTGGTTACCCGAAGTGGATGGCCTAGAATCATTTGTGTCAGCACGGAGAACCTCGTTTGGATAGTCTTTGCAGACACACCAGGGATCTAATCGTCTTGAGGTGTCAGCTTGGACCAAATGAAGCTTTCCATGGTCCTGCGTGCTGAAGCTTTTGTATTTTGAAGACACTTTGGCTATTGCAAGTTTGGGCTCAAAAATATCAAGTCCCATTCATGCTTCGAGGCTAGAAACACGGGTCATTGGGGTATGTCTGCTTTTCTGGTATGCTTTTTGGGGCGCACATGCGAGCGGGACGCTTGGCGGCCCATCTATAACAGAGGTTTTCGTTGCTTGTTCTCTCCCAATAAAGGGCACCGGAAACTGGTTAGGACTCCGTCTTCGTCCCCGCTCGCCGCGAACTGGGTGCTTCCTAGCAACACTGTTCAAGGGAAATGTAAACTCAGTGTTTGGCTTTTTCCCCTTTACAACATCCCTCATAGCAACGTGGGTCATCGCTCAGTGGGTCAACGCGGGGGGAAGGAGGGTTCCAAAAGGGCCACTTTGGGAACCAACATGGTTCACCCAGAATCTCACGTCCAAAAACGACAAGTACTCCCTTTGGGGCCCCAAAAGGAAACAAGGGAAGCCATTTGGGCCCCACACACACATGCAAGCGCCAAACACTGCCAGGGGATTCGATGGTTGTTTCCCCAAAGATGGGACCTGCCCCGCCAGTTCCCCCGCCGCCCTCGGGCCCACCTCCTGCGGGGCAGTGGTGACGCCCGGCAGAAAGGGATGGTCGAGGGATTCCGCCGCTTCGGGGCTCCGGGGTGCAGCATCCACTTAGGAACCCTGTAGAGGTCTGCTAGGCGTAGAGGTCTGTTAGGCGTAGAGGTCAGGGCCGCATCTTGGCCTGCTTCTCCAGAAACCAAGTAAACCCCCTGTCAAGTGACGTCAAATTTGGCAAAGGCTCAATCAATGCGGACCACATCTTCAACATCCTTTGCTTTGCAGGGCAAAAGCCAGGGTGGTGAGAACCAGGACTCACAAAATCGCCATGCTTTTGTAGGTCTACAGGTAGTGCCCTTTTATCCTTTTTTTGGGGAGGGTTCCCCTACTAAAGTAGAAAACCGAACAAACGGGTACTCTTATTCCAACCTCTCCACTGGAGCACCTAGTTTTGTTCAGACAAGTTTCTCTTGGGTGATGCATTTGGACCCCCCTTGGAGGGCTGTTTGAGAAGCCCTTAGACCACCCACGCAATCCACGCCGCTGTTTGTGGGGCTGGATGACCGCCCCTGGTGTTTTGCAGTATGGTTGTGACAGATCTCACCCATGATGCTGAAAACAAAAGGACCCCTTGGGTGGTCTTGAAAGAATACCAAGAATATCAAGGCGCACTGGAGAGCCCCAGCCGACGCATTCCCTTCCAACATGGTTGGTGTGTTTCATGAATTTTATTTGTGCTTGCAAGATAATGCTGTCCTTCTTAGGTCCCGAGGTTCGCAGGCGGACACTCAAGTCATTGTCCCCCGAAAGACCAGGGGGCTTGCTTTGGACCCCCCAAAAAAAACAATAGATAAAATAATCAAACAACAACAAGAAAAAGCGGCACCTCTCCAACGACTGCGGCGGCTTTGGTCAGCTTAGGCCCGCCGCTCCCCCCCGCGCCGCTGCGGCAGCGGTTGCCTGCGCCGGTGGCGCCTTCGCCTTCGCCGGCGGTGATGCCAACGGGCCAGGCGAGGCATGCGCTGCGGCCTTCGACTTGGTGTGGGAAATGCAGGGAATGAGAAATGGAATGACCCTTCTAAACCATCTACCCTTTCACCAGCTAACATGGAAGTGCACAGACCCCGGCAGAAAGACTACTTTTCGCTTGGAAAGGGCCTTTTTGCACTTCCATGTTAGTTGGTGGGAGGGTAACTGGTGGTGTCCTTTAAGGGGACCAAAGCCTGGGTTCATTCCCTCATTCCCTTCTGTTGACCCCATATTAATCAACCCCAATTTATGAATGGGGGGGTGTCCATTTCTGGGTATCACTATTAGAGGCCTACTCATAAACTGGGGTTGATTAATATGGAGCCACCAGTAGGGAACGAGGGAATGAAGCCAGGATTCCCTTAAAGGAAACCACCAGTTGGATGGTTTATAAGGTTATAAGGCTCATTCCCTCGTTTTTTGTTTATCGCACCAGCAGGTTGAGTAATGCAAGCTGCGTTACACCTTTTTCGCCCCCTTTTTAGCATGAAGGACGTCCGTCACACATGATTGGTGGCACAAAACATCCCCATAGTGATGGCCACCAAAAATGGTCAGCGAACTGGCCGCCTGTCAAGGGAAACCAAAGGGGTTGTTTGAGCTATGGTGATTAGGATGGAAGTCGTTCCTGTGACGGTGTCCTTTTAGGGAATCTAGCTTCAGAGGAACATCATCCATTGTTTGGGGGGTCCCATCCCCTGTTGAGGCAAACCGATGTGAGATCTGTTGGGACCCTTGGTGCAGAATTCTTGAGGATGGTCCGAACCAAGGGCTTATGTGGGGCAGCTTTTTACCATTCCTTTTGTTTTGGGGACGTATTATATATATGACAGGCGGATTTTGTCAGACCTAATTTTTTCGGCCAGTGACACCGTTCTTCTTTTTGCTTGAGTGGGATTCCCTTTGCGGAGGACACCAACACCTGGTCTAGGATGCCCGGTGGTTTTTGTTTCAATGATATATATATATATATACATATATATATATATATATGTAATGTGTCCTAAGCGGCTTACCGTGAACCGATTCCAACCAGAATTAGTAGCAGCCTGACTCAGCCAATATTCAATTTCCTTTGAGAGTATGGCAAACAACAAGTTCCTGTTTTTGAAAGCAACACCACCTGCAGCTTTTGTCCCCAACCAAAGACGACATGCTTGGTTCTGGGTCCCTGTTTCGTGGGCTTGCAAACTAATTAATGTTGGTAAAGGGAAAGCACATGGAATTCCTCTGCCGATTCCTTGTTCACAGGCGTGGGGGTGGCTTCCACTTTGCATCCCCAACGGAGATTTAATGATAGAATAGACTCTGTTCGTTTGTACATCCAGAAGGCATGGGAAAAGGCCCGACCTCGCCCAGGTGCGGTGATTTTGCTATCAAAGTCACCCCAGTAGGTCCAGAAGTCCATGGATCAAAAGGGAAGCACCAAAACAAAGTGAGGACCTCTACCGGGGACCCCAAAAGGTGGTGTTGCTTTGGTTTCCCTTTAAGCACATCCCAAGGGAATCCTTTGGAAGAGGCAAGCCTGAAATTTCACTCGTGGTGTTCCTTTTCTCTGCTCCTATGGTTTTTTGTTGGCCTCCCCGTAGTACGGCATCTTCAAAAAAGCGCACCCAGTACCTCCCACGAGCCCTAAAACACCGGTCGCATTCTGTCGCATTCTCCAGGCGCGGCCGAGCGTTCGGCCCACACGGACGCCGAAACCCAGCAGCAGGCAAAGCGAAGTTGTCGAGGCACCAAAATTGGTCGCCCACTTTGTTAAAACATGCGGGTGTGTTTTGTCTTGGGTACTTTTTGTTTGTGGTTCTAGAGGAAAATTAGCGGGACAACCACCGTGTTGGGGGGGTCCCCCCCAAAAACACACACACACACACACACCCATGTGTGTGTGTGTGTGCGCGTTTGCGTTTGCGTTGGTTGTTTTTTTGAAGCCGGACCCCACAATGGGTGGATTTTCCTTTTTGCTTTCCCTTGCAGATCCACCAATGAACAGGTACCCTCAAAACACAAACACACCCACACAGCCAAGCTTCTGCTTATCTTCATGGGCATCGAGCGCACCGATCCGGGGATGAAGCGAGCTGCAGAGTTTGCAGGCTTTTTAGCCAGATTTGACTGGATTCGCTTAAAAGGGAACCGGGGTCCGTTTCTTTGCAAGACAACCAAATCCGCTTTAAGACGGGGGGGTCCTATGATTTCCCGTTTTGGCCCCCTTGCGTTGCCAGACTTAGTTCACGTGTTGGCCCCATGCCCTAGTCCTTCCCTTGTTATCATTCTTCTCTTTTGACTATCAGAAGGTTGACTTTCTACACAGGGCTAGCTTTGTCCAAGCACCACCCTTGGGTGTGTGTGTGTGTGTGTGATGACGCCCCCATGCGCGAGTGTTGTTATCATTGGTAAGTGCATGATGTCCTCAATTAAACATTCCTGTAACCTTGGGCGAAGCCGTTCTGGTTCGCATGTGTTGCGTGGCTTATGACCTATGTCATTTGCCTGCCAATGGCCACAAGGTGACTCAAGACCAGGCTTTTGGAGTACAGCTCACGCGGAAATCAGCCAGAATTGAACACGCCTTGGCTCCCAAAGAAGGCTTAAACCTTTCACCCGCCCACTCACCCCTCCCGATTCTCATTGATATGTTTGTATATAACCTTGGTATCACATGGTTAATTCTGTCAAGCTTATTTTAGTTGCCCTGTGGTGCCCTTTGACTCCTTTTTTTTTGGAAGGGAGTCCCTTCAATGGGCTAAAGCGTTAACCGTAGGTGGTCGCTTGTCTTGACTCTTAATAAGTATCCACTTGGGCCACCATTTTGGCTCAAGTGGACCTTTTGATCTTTTGTCTTGTGATTTGAAATCTTTCTTTCCCCTACTCTCAAAGCCATGTACGCCCCCGCCTACGCTGGTGCCGCGGTAGCAGAGGCCAAGGCCTGTGTCGGCGGCTGCCACGTCAGGGGTTCCCCCCTGCTCCCCCCAGGGCGTTCCGTGCCTGGGGGGGTTGGGGGGAATGGGGCCCTCCTATCAGGGCCCTCGGCACCTGGGAGTGGCCCCTTCCCTGAGGGTGTTGACCGCGGAGAGACGTCCAGGCCGCCGGAGGTCTCCATCATCCGCCTGCCCCTATCAGGGCCCTCGGCACCTGGGGGCAGGCTGGTGCTGTGGGGGTCCCTCTCAGGGCCCTCGGCACCTGGGGACTGCCCCTGCACCGGCTGGTGAACATCCCGAGGTTCCTCATCAGTGCCCGAGGATGGGGCTCGGAGTAGATGAGGATGGTCCGCCGCTGTCCTGAGCCAGTGGATGGCATGGAGGCAGTCTCCAACCATCGGTGCGGTGGTCTTCTCCTCCGTGTGAGCCTGGATGTGTGCGTTTGCTCCCCCTTTTGAGCCATCATAGATCGTCCTGATCTTGTCCGACTCATCAATCCCTGCAAGGGGGCCCGGGCAAAGTTCCTCCGGTTTGCAGCGGCACCTCTCTGCCGCCTCGGAGCGAGTGAAGGGCCCGTCCACCATGTCCAAGGCTCGTTCCTCGTAAAAGGTTGATTCGATTTCCTTGGCAAAGAGTTCAGCCGTTGGGTAGTTATCATGAGCCACTGGCGGGGGGGGATCTTCCCCCAGCCAGGCTTCTCCCTTAAGCTCCTCCTTAGTGGGCCAAACTCCCGGGGAGGTCAAGGTAGGGTCCGAGACTCCCAAGGGGACCCCCTCTTTCAGTGTTAGGGGGAACTCCCAATCAGGGTCACCTGAAAGGGATGCCAAGTGCGACACTAAGTCCAGGAGGAAGGGTTGTCCTGGGCATCGTTCATGGAGGTGCCTCGGTCCTAGGATAGCCCGCAGCTCCTCGAGGTCGGCTTCCTGGAAGGGGTGTGTGGTGGCACCTGATGCCAGGGACATTCGGACCTTGTCAATCCAGGGCCGGGTAAGGGTCATGATCAGGGCGCCCAAAGTAGCCAATGGGGAAATTCTCCGAAAAGGGGGGTTGAGCCTCCCTGGGGAAGGTTTTCCCCCCCCATCCCTCAGGGGGCGTGAGCGGAAACCCAATTGGACAATCGCCACCCGGTCAGTGAGGTGTGGGACCCTGAAAGCGGGCAGGCATTCGGGGCGGTCCAGGACCTGGTCCCCCTGTCCCTCCTTCCCCAGTTGTTCCGCATCTCCGGCCATCGGGGGCATGGGAGATGGGAAGTCTGGGTTCATTGTTCCACGAGGGCTTACGGTGTCTGCCTCAGGGTGGAACTGCCCGTGCAGGCGGGGCTTCGGGGCGTTCTTGCCTCCGGGCTTTGAGCCCTGGTGTGATGAGGAGGGACCGCCTCCTTGACTGGGCCCCCGTTTTCCCCGGGGGGAATGGCCTTCCGGGGGGTCCGACCCCCGCCCCTTAGGTGGTTCCTTGGGGTTTCCCGGAAATTGTGAGGGGATCCGGATGTGCCCCGGCGCTGCGAGTGACACAGCGATGGCTTTGGCCAGGCCTGCCATCATATCCCAAGGGTATCTGCTAAGAGTCGAGGACTCGTTGGTGCCCACATGTGACTGATGCGTGCACCGCATTTGATCCCAGTCCTGGATCGGGAGATCCGTGGCCAGCGTAGTGGCCTTCTTGACCAGCTGGCCCAGGCGGCACTGGTCGAAGGAGATTGCTGTCAAGGAGTTCTCCTCCATCCAAAGCTGCCCCTCCTCTGTGATCCAGAAGGATGAGCATTCCTTGGCTTTGGGCAGCGAGCTGCTCACCACTGGGTCCTCCGGGTGTTCCAGGAAGGACCTGGGCCCTGGCAGAGAAACCGCCGCTCGTGAGGCCCTTGCCAGGCTGGTGATGTACATCTGTCTCAGAATGAGGATGCTGTCATCATCAAGTTGAGTCTGGGCGGCCTGGTCCAGGTGTGGAAGGCCCCAAAGTGTCTCTGGAGTGCGCCCTCGCACCGGGGTGGGAGCCCCCGGTTTTGGTATGTGGCGCAGGATGGACCATGTCCTGCAGTTGGGTCCTCCTCCAATGAAGACCACTCGGCCCTGCTTTGCTGCCGTGCAAAGAGCTCCATACAGCTCGGGTTGGAGCATATCGTGGTCCCCTTTGGGTCCAGACCGTAGGATGTCTACCGCCACCACCATGCTGGAAAGGTGTGGGTAGTTGGCATGAAGACAGCTGTCCAAGGAAGTTGGGTCTTCCTTGCCTGCATAGAGCAGGACAATGATGGGCCCACTGGATGGAACTTTGGGCGATGTGCCCTGTGTCCATCTCAGCCGCTGTACCAGACGCTCAGGGATGTTCTCCATCCACGGGAAGATGTCCAATCCCGGTGACGGCTCCGTTGGACTTGTCAGGGGGGTAGCTGAAAGGCGTTGGCCCCCTTCATTCAGCAGGCCCCCCAAAACCCCGGAAAGTCAACCCCGAAACGGAGGAAACGGGGGAAAAAGGGGGACCCAGGGAGCCGCCCCGAAAAGGGAAAACCAAACAAGAGAGGGGAACCAAGGCGCACCCCGGATCAGCCCAAGCCGCGCCAATTTTCCTCGCCTGGTGCAAGTCTGGGCCTGCGCTGTTCCCTGGGGGGGGATATCAGCGCCTTCGGCAGCTGTCCCCCCCCCGGGGTGCGCTGCGCATCCGTTCCGGATGGCCGCGGTCCTGGATGGTGTGCCGGAAGATGGCGTTGTCCCGCATCATCACGCGGCCCCCTTCGCGATGTCATCGATGCGCTTGAGCGCAGCAGCCTCCGGATTCCGCAGAATCAGCTCCCAGATGGCATTGGAGACGTGGCCTGTCTGGGTGGTCTGGCTGAATCTGAACCTGGGCACCTTCTGGTCCACGATGGAGACGTCCCGCAACGGGGCCGAGGGCTCCACCCGGCGGTAGTACTCCAGCCGCTCCTTCACCCAGCGGTTGTAGAGGCCCTCCGGCGGCTCGTCCAACACCAGCTGCAAGATGGCCTTGCCGGCCCGGATCTGGAGGAGGCGGGTGCCCCCTCCCCCGGCACGCCAGTACCCCTTACAATACTTGCACATGTAGCCCCCCCGGGTCTCCCCTTTTGTCTTCGGGATGAGTTCCCACGGGGTGACGGAGCTCAGGACCAGGCCACACTCCATGTGCGCCCAGAAGACATGCTTCATCTCCACCGGATAGTTCTTCTTCCGGTAGTCCTTACCCACCACGCCGTGGACGTTGTCCGCCGTGATGGGGGGGTAAACGATCCCCTCATCGCCCTCGCCTCCCCTGGGGCGGATGTCAGGGCCATCGGCACCTGTCCGGCACCCAGGGGCGGAGGGGTCCAGGCCCATCAGCTTGATCATGTCGTTGGTGTAGCCGAGCTTGCGGTAGATGGAGGGGGCCACTGAGTCGGGGACTGCGCCGACCCACCACTGCTTCGTGTTGCAGCGCCAGTTGACCTTCACCTCCGCCAGGGCCCCCGGGCCTCCAATGCGGTCCATGAGGGCCTTGTACACCTCTGGGAACTGCTGGAGGCTCTCCACCGGGACCGAGATGCGCTCGTCGCATACCGCCCGCAGGATCATCTGCTCCTTGGAGTCCGCCACGTCCTGGACCGGGAGCTGCATCACCTCCGCCGGGGTGTCCGTGAGGAAGGCCCGGGCCGCGAGGACCTTGCCCATGGCCCGGTAGACCAATCGCCACTCCGGTCCTGTCTGCGGAAACGGAAGGCCCTCCTCCTTCAGGAAGCACCGCGCGTCCTCCTTCAGGGTCTCCCAGCCCTCCAGGCGGGTCTGATTCTGGGCCTTGTTTTTCGGGCCCCGCTGCCTAGGGCCCTGCAGCAGTGGCAGAGACTCCCAGACTCCCCAGAGCTGGCGCAGGGTGTAGCTGTGCCCGAACATCCCCAGTAGGCCTGGGAGTGTCCAGGACGAGATCGCGTCCAGTGGAAGTCCTCATCCGGATCGTGGGGGGCAGCCCAAAAGATGGATCGCAGGTCCCCAGGGTAGGGTCGGTCCCCCGCCTTCGCCTGCTGGTTCAACTCATCAACGGAGTACCTGGCCCAGGGGAGTCCACCCACCTGGTGGTTCCTGGGATGCGTACCCTTCTCCAACGCCTCCGGATTCACCTTGGTGAGGTTTTTCGCCCAATCCGGGACGTGTACCGGGCCCGGTCGTCGGACCCAGCGGCCCGCAAAGATACGGACCTCTCCGACCCGTTTGCTCATCATCCAGCGCAGGACCGAGAGCTGCACCTCCGGGTCCTTGGTGTCCAGGCCCACCGGGGTGGCGGACGGCTTGTCAGGGCCCTCGGCACCTGAGCTCGTCACGCCAGAGCCCGAGGCTGGGGGGATGGTGGGCGGCCTGTCAGGGCCCTCGGCACCTGGGCGCGCCGCACCAGAGCCCCCCGCCTTTGGCATGGGGATCCCTGTCAGGTCCGGCAGATCTGACAGGAGGGCCGCCGGGAAGGGATTCCTACCCAGCGAGATGACCGCCTTGGCCTCAAGGTAGGAGTCCGTGAGGGATGTGAGGTCGTCCATACTGAAGTCCCTCCATGCCGTTGTCGGCTCGAAGACCCCAGTCTCAATGGCGACCCGGACCTCACTAGGCCACGCACTGAAGGGAGGCGCGATGGGCTCGAGCATTCTGGTTTCGAGGGAGCCCTTCGCCTGTCTGGCTTGGTGTTTCGCTTTCGCCTCCTCCGCAGTGGTCTGGGCCTGGAGGAGCTCCGGTGTGGGTCTCCCCCAGTCCGCACCCAGCTTGTCCAGCAGCTTCTCACGGAAGAGGTCCAAGTCCAGGTTCTTCAGGAGCAGGCCTCCATCACCTCCTCCGTCAATGGCCCCCCCTTGAAGTTCGTGGAGGACCGCCGCGGAGCGCTCCACCGCTTCCACCTGGTCCGCCTTCTTGGCCTCCTCCTGGGCGATGGTGGTGGCGTTGAGCCGGGTCTGAATCTTGAAGGCCTTCACCGCAGACGGGTGGAAGGCTCTGCATTCCTGGCCCTCTTCCTTGTCGCCTGGCAATGGGGGCCTCTCCCCCGGTGGGGCCGTCAGAAACTCCTCGTCCAGCTCCATGGGGCAGTTCCTGATCACCGCCCGGACCGAGGAGGGGACGAAGTCCGAGAAGCTGGCCTGGTCCGGGTTCTCGCAGGCCATCGGGTCGGTGGCCAGCTCGCTGACGTCCACCGAGGCACTGAGCTTGAGGTCGCGGGCCCGGTCCGTGTCAGGGCCTTCGGCACCCGCGGACCGGGCCGCCGTCCAGACCGCATTGCCCTGGTCATCCACCGTCAACTGCCAATGCGTGCCCGCCATCTCCAGGGTGGCCGAGTTGGTCGCCGTGTCAATGGGCTCCGTCTTCTTGCCGCACCCCATGCACTTCGTGGCGCCCTTCTTCACCCAGGGCATGGTGCAGCAGGGGCAGATCCAGGATGTGGGCACCTTGCCCAGGGGGCGGTTCTCCAGGCCCCCGTACCCCAAGCCAGCGCGCTTGCCAACCTGCTGTCCCGGGGTGCTGAGCCGGGCCTCATGCTCGTACTTCATCTTGGCGATGTAGAAGGCCTCCACAACGCGCTCCAGGCCCCCCTGCTTGAGTTGGGGGCCCTCAAAGCCTCGCAGGAGCCGCTGGACGTCCTTGGCCTGCAGTCGGCGGAGCCTAGTGGCCGTGGTCGCATCGAAGCAAGGGAAGTCGCCCGCCATCTGGTCGTCGCTGAACTGGTAGAGGCCCTCCGAGACCTTGAGGGCCTTGGTGAACACGCTCCCCCCCGGCGGGGGGGCTGCGGGGTTCTCATCCTCCTCCGAGGACGCCTGCTCCTTGACCTTCGCCATCAGCTCCCGGCGCCTCTGCCACTTGGCGTCTGCCCGGGCATCCAGGCGGGCCTCCTCCAAGCGGGCTGCAGCCAAGCGGGACCTGGACATCGGCAGCTCCTTCTCGTCCTTCGCCAGGAGCTCCTCCATGGGCACGTCCTCCTCCGACGGGTTCAGGAGCTCCAGGAACGCCCCTGGGGGGCGTGTCAGGGCCTTCGGCACCTGCGCCACCCCAGGGGCTGCATCTTCCATCGGCTCATCCTCTGCCTTGCGCTTGGCCGGGATAAGGGGGGCCTGCTCCAGCTCATCTGCGCTGGAGAAGAAACGCTCGTCAGGTGCCTGAAAAACCTCAGCAGCCAAAACGGTCCATCCTTCTTCCTCCCTCTTCACGAGGCTCGCCAGGTACTTTGCCATGGAGGCCTTTGCCTCACCAAGGCCCACAGGCGCATTGGTGTGCTCCAGAAAGACTGGATGTTCCAGGTGGCCTGCATCCAGAACCGGTGGTGGGTCAATAGAGTGGGCACGTACGGCATGGCCTCGGCACAACTGTACTGGGGAAGAAAGGCATCCTTGGTGCTCAGACTCTTGTTCTACATCTTCCCTCAGGTGGACTGGCACTTAGTTTTTGTGGACGACTACTGCTGGGTCCTCAGATGCAGCAGGGCGGACTGGGACGCCACAGCCATCCTGGCCACTCTTCTGGCGCTGGGAGTCCCGCTTTCTTGGAAGAAGACGGCGCTCTCCCCGGTCAATACCTGGTTGGGATTCGTGGTGGACCCAATCACGCCCTGTGTGCTGCTGGCTCCAGTCAAGCACGTCATAATCCTGGCCACTCTCAAACGGCTGGCCCAGGGGGACATCTTTACCAGCAAGGAGGTGGAACAAGCCCTGGGCCGGATTCAATGGGCTACTTCGGCGTGTCCATTGACGAAACCTTTCCTCCAGCCCTTTTGGAGCTGGAAGAAGGCCTGCACCACTTCGGGCAGGCCACCGAAGCTGGTTCGTGCTCTGGCCATCCTTCTGGGGAAGCTCTTCAACCAGAGGTTCCCACTGGCATCTCCATTTGCTCCCACACTTCCATGGACGGGGGCATCTGATGCGGGAGCTGGCAAACAGGCGGACCATGCATGGGTTGGTGGTTGGTGCTCGGACGTGCCCAACCCCGACAAGTCCCGAGTGAAGTGGTTCCAACACAGAATCACACCGGAGGGCGAGCCGTGGGCCTTCACTACTGGGGACCCGCAGCGGGCGATAGCGGCCTTGGAGCTCTTCGGCCTCCTCCTTTTGGTGAGGGCTGTTCTGCTTTGTGCAGCCGGCTCGGCTTCTCACACTAGGATTCTGGTTGCTAGTGATAACCAGGGAAACGTTTTCTCCCTGCTTAACGATTCCACTCGCAGGATGCCCAATGCGGCCATCCTCATGGAAATTGTGTTAACACTGCATGACCACCAGGTCATGTTAGGACCGTCGCATGTGAAGCGCGACTTTAACACATGGGCGGATGAACTTACTCATCCGGACCCGCAATTTCCGACTGAGAACCGGGTCTTCCCCTCAGTCGAAAGCGAATTGATCAAGCTGATCTTCGCTACTTTCCTTCCTCACCCATGATGCCGGGAGGGCATCCGGTGAGGTGGGAGGATTCCTCCCTCGCTGTGGGAGTGGCATCAATTCTACTCCCATCAGCTGCTGAGGGGAGCTGCCCAGTGGAGCTGGGCAATCCTCCCATTTTGGCACTAATCCTTATGCGGCGTAAAGGATGCACCGTTTCGCGATTAAGGTACCAGTAGCACCAATGTGGTGCTTTGAAGAGTCAAAAAGAACAACCAAAAAAGGATGCCCCTTTTTTCCCATGGAAATGCATTGGGCATCTCAGTTTTCCCCCTCTTCCATTGAGAGAAATCTGCTCCACTTGCCGCCAGGCTTCCCGGGGCTGCCTCAGACGAGTAGGGGCCCCAGTGTCGGGCCACTCGCGCGCGTGTGCGTCTCTTGTCTTTTGGTATCCCTTTTTGGTTGGTTTTAAAGGGAGACCAAGCGGAAACCACACAACTTTTTTGGGGGCGTATCCCTATTTTGAGACAAACTTATTTGGAAGAACAGCAGTCATAGGGATGCCTGCTTCGGTATCGTAGCAAGGCGACCCACAACGCGTGCGGAGGCGATATGCAGTTTAACATGTAGCCTTGTTCGGGCAATTTTAAGGGGTGGACCTATGTGGGCTTGTCTCAAGATACGGGAATCTTCAAGTTCCTTTCGGTTTCTCTTTAACCCCCCCCCCCCATAGGGCGCCTAGACATATTTAATATATATATATATATATATATATTTGGTACAGCATTGCCAGCCCCCCCCCCATGGTCATGGGTGGAACCAGTACCCCCCCCCCCCAGCGTGGATGTGGTTCTTGTCTACTTCCACATCGTCAATGCTCATGAATCCGTTGGATGACCCCCCGCCCCGGGCCTTTCCGGGTCAGGGGGCCCCATACCTTCTGGGGGGGGGGTGGCAACACGGAACACGGGACCATATATGCATACAAATATATATATATATATATATATATATATTCATGGCACCAACTACAGGGGCCCCCGGTGCCACCTTTCATGCCCTGGATGCCTGGGATGTAGGATAGCTGGCAAGGGAGGCTACAATGTGAGTGAGGGAAGGAATGCCCAAGCAATCTGTCTTGGCAGTTTCAGTGTGGTCAGTGCGGGTAAAAGTACGTCAGATAATGTAGTTGGTGGGGCTAATCGAAACATCCTGCTTACATAACTCCAAACGAGTGGTTAGAAATGGGTCCTACAGGGACTATGCAGGGTACGTACCCCAAAATCAATCCCTATATAAGGCTTATAGAGGGGGGGTATGTGCATTGGGGTATGTCAGTAGGCCCTTCGAGCTAAACACCAACTGATGAGAGCAGAGCCTTTCACAGCAATTGCAATTGCGCGTAGCAGGAACCTGACCATGGTGGAAAGCTTGTTTTCTCTTCTTCTTTTTTCCAATGTCCCCTGTTGGTTACAGGGAATCTATCACTACTTGATCAAGTAGTGAGAATGACCTAGACTAGCACAACGATTTTCTGAAGCATGGTACCTCGTCAGAAGTTTCCAATGCACTCCAAGGTTTCGTTTGGATGCACCTGCGGATTTTCCCCTTGCTGTTGCTGTTGGGCATCCAACATTTTGGGTTGTTGTCTAGGTGTATACCTCACCTTGTACATTCATGATAGAGGCGTCAGTGTCATTCTGTGCCGCTCTGCGGAAATCAGATATTGCAGGACCCCCACCAAAAGTTAAATCAGTATTGCTATTCCCCCCCTTGCTCCCGTACGAGGGGCTCTCGGCGCCCTGAGGTGATGGCGCCCCCTGCGCTGCGCGCTAATCGATCGCCAACGAGCCAAATGGTTGGAGAAGAAAAGCCGCCTTGGGTGTTGCGCGCCATTGGTGAATCCATGCTTGAGGATCCGCTCACCCACCTGCCCGCTTGGAAACATGCATAGATGATGGGCCGTTCCGCATGAATTGAAGTCATAGTGTTAAGTTGCGCTCTCCCCTTGCGCTTCTGGATCGAGTGTGTAACTAGGCACACCAAGTTGGCGACGCCGGGAACGGTATGTGTTCAATTTGTTCTAAGGCCCGCGGTTCAGCGGTCAAACAAGGGTCCGATGAGACTCGCTCCAGATTCCAGATTCCAGTCCCGGCCTAATTTTCGACCCCCCAAATTTGGAAAAGGGTCAAAGACAGGCCAAAGGTTCTTCCGCTACCTCACGATTCCCGGAGCGCGACTGGGGGCTCGTCACGCCCCAGTTCAGCCGCGAGGATTTCCCTTGCATTTCGGGTGGGGTAAGTTGGACCACGACATCGCTTGGATTCAGGGGTACTAAAATGGGCGCTTCGCTTTTTTTTGAGGCTGATCCAAGGTTGTGGTTTCAAAAGGGACACCACACGCGTTTTTTTTGGGGGGGAGGGCCGCCCCCCGAAAAAAGGTAACACCCAGGTGGACCCAGGGTCCAGTCTGAGCAATGCACCTGGCTCGCAGGTACCCGGTCATGGAGCGGGCGCGGCTCCGGCGCCGCCAGGGCTGGGAGGTCCGTTCGGAAGAAGCGGGTGGCGGAAGGGGGGGGGCGAAGCTATCTGCTGGATTAGGACTGAGCGCCTCTAAGTCGGAATCCATGCTGGCTAGGCAGTGTTGTGCACCCTTCCCATTGCGACATGCCGACTGCAAAGCTTGGGCGCACTTCAGCCCTGGGGGGTGCCATGGAAACTTGGCGTCAATTTTGCAGCCGGGAGCCCTGAAAAACCAATACTCCAAAAGAAGGAGGTTGCAAAAAAATGACCTTATGTGACCATCATACCGGAAGAGGCGGGGTGTTTCGCACCGAAATTGGATTGGCGCCAACCCGGAAGTGGCCTGTTTGAGGCGTCTCGCGCTCAGCGATTCGGGGGTCAAACCAGCATGATGAAGGTTGTTTACTAGGCTTCGGCTTTATTTCTGGTTTTGCAATTGTTGTAGAATTTGCAGATACATTGCCAGACTGAATTCATGTTTGTACCCTTTTGCCCTTTTGAGTTTCCTGATTTTGCCCTATACCGAGCAACACGTTGACTTTGCAGGTGGTCGAAGTCTGGCCTACTTGGATCTCTTTTGAACGGAGCTCACATGTTGAGATTTGGGGCCAGAATCAAGCATGTTGTGTTTGGGAGGGCCAAAGGCTGCCGCTGTGCTTTGCGGTGGGTGAAAGATGGAGATTGGTGAGGTGTTCGGGGTTTCAGCTTTCAGGGGTGAAGGATGGAGCTTGGTGAGGGTTGAGCGAGCCCCCCAAACCGAGCAATTCAAGCCACGGGAGTCTTGAGGCCATGTGTGCCACGGCCAAAAGACCGGTTCCTTTATGTGGGGTCAAGAGGGATGGTCATCCGCCTGATCCTTAGTAAGTATTCCTGATAGGAAACCAGTAGATTTGGGTGTGGCAGATGTGGCCGATGTTGCCGCCATTGCTGTGTATGTCGCTGTTCGAGGTGCGTCCTGTCCCATCGAATTTCAACAGGCAGGAAGCCTGTTGAAGCTGCAAGCCAACTCGCATGGTGCAGGGCCTTTCTCAAGCACCTGAGTCATCCATCAGGCGTGGCCCTTGCAATCGTTGGCATGTCTCTAAATGAGTGAAACCCCAAAATGGACGGCTTCCCTTCCAAAGCCAGCCCAAGATGCTGCCAGGAATCAATTGTGATCAGTCCAGGTACGTTTCTAGCAAACTCACCGATCCGAGCGAAATGAGCAATGCTGCCCATGCTGGTCCCTTATTTGTGGTTTCCTTGCTCCAGTATTGATCCAAATCGTGGTAACTCTCGTGCCATTTCCTGAGGAGGTAGCAAGAAAACCAAAGAAAACAAGCAACTTACCCAGATTCGGCACGGAAACTCTGAACTCCGGAGCCCTCCGGAGCCACACAGCTGTTGTTTCTTTTCTTCGGAGGAGTGGGGGTCCTGTTGAGAGAAAACTTCAGACTCTTCGGCCATGGACGCCGGCGGCTTTGCGGGAGCGGCACCTCCGGCCCTTCGGGCACCTGCGGCACCTGCGGCACCTGCGGCACCTGCGGCACAGGCCGCCGGGCCGCCGGCTTTTGGGGAGGAAGGGGGGACCTTTTTCCCGGAGCTTTCTGCGGGTGTAAGCCGTAAGCCTAGAGAAAAGCGTTGCCGTGGCTTTTTCCGTGGTGTTTTGTTTGCGTAGTTCCGGGTTTTGTTTTTCTGAGACAAGACTGAAGCAGCGGCTGGTTTTAGCGGCCATGGCCCTGGGCCCCCCGGGCTCGGTGGCCATGTGTCCACCCCGTTTGCGCTGCTTCAAGGCATGTGTTGTTGCACCTGGAAACCTCCTTCCCCAGTTCCCCTCAGGGTTCAGGGGTGGTGCTAACCACGCCCGGCCTGTGCCATCCCCATTTTGCCGTGTTTGTTTGAGGGTATCCTTTTGGGAAGCCAAAAGGAAAGCCCTGCCATTGTGGGGGTGCATTTCCCCTATGTTGACACATACCGTCACATACCCATATGTTTCTTGGGTTGGGTATCTATTTCTGGTAGCAGATCTCAATTTGCACGCAACCGGGGTGGCCATGGCCCCAATATGGCCATGATGAGCTTCCCTTCTGACAAATAGGTGTGTCCTTGTTTGAGGGCTCCCCTTTTTGTGCGGGCGGAAAAAGGGACACCACACTTTTGGGGTCTTTCAAGAAAAAGGAAAGACGCGCCCGAATGAAGCCTGTGATTTCGAGGTTTTATCGAGGCATTACCATGTGGTCGATACATCTGCCAGCGCGTCGCCGAGTCATCAACCGAACAGGAGGAGCACGGTTTTGAGCCCCATTTCTTGGGACCTCTTTTATCATGTCGCATGTGAATGTTCACACAATATGTGGCAGAATCTAAACAATGGTCATATGAGTATGTAGTTGGGGAGAGCGGAGGGTAGTTGAACATCACTTGTGGTTGGTTGCCATTTTGATGTGAGCTTCCCTTGGTTGTTTAAATGAGGAGAGAGGTCTGTTAGAAACACTAGAGGGCCGTTGGAACCGGGGTTCTGGGAAGGAGAGGTTGGCTCTTCCATTTGCTTAAGATGTTTGTTTAATGTTCCCTTGTTGGTTTTAAAGGGAATCGATCACTACTGGAAGTATTTTCATTTTTTCCAAGGGACTCAAGCAGACGGGGAAGCAACAAATCGGTGGGAAGCCTTTGGCTGGGGAGAAGCTGAGATCCGGCACCGCCAAGGAGTTTCCACTTGCAAAACCACATGAAGCACATGCAACAAACCGCCCAAGGGAGATTCCTCTACAGAGGGGGTCCTTAAAAGATATATACATGCCGGTGCGTTAAAGTACACACTGATTTGGAGGACTTCCTATGTGGAATCCACTGGTTGTCTCAGCTAGGGTCTCCTCCAAAGATGTATTTGAGTTTGAGGGTTGAATAAATATGAAGCAGAGTCACACACACATATCTCTATATATCATATATATATATATGTGTGTATATATGTGTGTGTCTTTGTTGAGTAAAGATTTGGACAATAAAAGGACGCCTAGGTTTAAGTTGCTGAGCCAAGCACTCGCAAGGCCTGGCGCCTCCCGCAGGTGGCCAGCACCCAGCGCACAGGCGGAGCCGCTTCGCACCAGTTGCTCCCCTAGACATTCACGGAAACCCAAGGTGGACTCCGGCAGGGGCTTGCATCCATCCCAGTCGGTGCAGGATTTCCTCCATGGGGATAGGCGTTTGATGCTTTGCGTTTGGGCCGTGGTCATAGGACACTGGCACAGTTATCAGAGACGACATTCTGACAAGGTTCCGTCCTTCTACTGGGGTCATCACTCAAAAAGTGAAGGCTTGCTGGGTGAAAGGTTATGCTGCTCCTGTTTGCCACAAACCTCTGCGCATGCCAAAGGTCAAGTCTGTGTTGTTTCTCTGCCGCAAGAAAGCATGAGCAGTCTGACTTGACTCCATCGGGTGATGCCGACCCCCCCCAAGCACGGATTGCGTTCTGCAGCTGCATTCTTATTGGCCAGCCATGAAGATTCCATGAATGAAAACATTTATGATCTTGGGTCAGTGAGTGATTGATGATACTTCACCCGATTCCTTATCACGAACGCTAGCTTTTAGCCAGCTGAAGTTTCTCCTTGCGTAAGCAAGGTAAGGGGCTGAAATGCCGAAAGATTGATTTTATCAACTATTTGAGCCAAAAAGATTGCAAGAATCAATTATTTAGACCCCCCCCCTTCCCGGGCTCGAATTCCCCCTGGTCCACCCCGCGCCCTCAAGCATTGACTTGGACCCAGAAACACATTTGCAGGGAATTCGGTCTGGATATTGCATGTAGCCTTCTGAGGATCTTTTGCCTTGCCGTGGTGCTCACTACCGGCTGCCCCCCCGCGCACGCATCATAAGCGGAAGCCGTCGCAAACGTAATTGTCGGTCAAGACAGTTCGCAGTCCAGGGAGAAAAGCTTTCGTTTGAAGACTAAAGTGCGACCCGTTTTCCTGACAAAGCAGCCTCTCCCAGACCCGCTGTCTCTTGTAGCTCCCCTATGCGCGCGTGTTGATGTGTTTGTGTGCTTGAGTGCTTGTGGGTTTGGGTGTTCGTGTGTGGGTTTGTGCCTTTGCGTGTTTGTGTGTTTATGCTGATGTGTGTTTATGTCTGCGTGTCAGCGCCGCACACTGTAGCAGCAATTCTGCACTCAGGCGGAAAAAATGCGATTCAGGCGGAAAACAAAGGTTTTTTTTTTTTTAACAAAAAAAACACCCACATGTTTAGGGGGGCCATAGTTTCGGCTTTCATCAATGTTGTTTGTTTTTCCTGCCGTTGGTTTGTTGGGACTGCTCTCTTTGCTGGGGCACTCCAACAACAGTCGATCTCTCCCCCGGCAATCAGCGCGGAGGCGACGGCTTGTTTTGGCGCCGGCCAGAGGCCGGAAGCGCATCACATGGTGATGTGTAACAGAAGGGCATGGTTGCTGTTGGGAACAATTTGCATTTTTGCTTATTGTGGTTTAGTGGGACATCCCCATTTACCTGCTGAAATTTAGTTTGTTGCTCCCCTTCCAACGTCAACGAAGAGGGCCCAACTAATTGGAATCTGGCTGCGCGGCTGGGTCGCCCCATCTTCTTCCCATGGCCGCCAGTCTGGGTCGGGTGTAATGCAAGATCAAGATGTCTCGATGGGGGATGGTTTAAAACCAAGTGTACTTGTATAGTCATTGTTTTTGGAGAATCCTGCGTACAACTTTTGTTGGCCCCTTGTGTAATTCCTTCCAAAAGGCGAGGTGGTGTTTTGAGAGGGCACCCCCTTTTCGGGGCCCGACGAACAAAGTGATGGACTCGAGCAGTCCAGTAGCATGGGCACAGAACCTTCAACAAATCCAAACTCAGCGAGTTGACCCTGGGGAAAAAGATCTGGCCCGAGCCGCAAGGATGGTAGGATCTTGAATGGGAAGGATGGTGCAGACCAAGCCTTTAGCGTGCAGTCCCTTGACTTGGCTGTCCTGTAAAATCTGGAATTACTCTCATGCGATTATATGCTGGCTGTCTTTTATTAATGCTTTCTTGTTCAATAGGGCAAACTGGTCAGTGGACGTGGTCCCCAAAGGCCAAAGGCATAAATGATGCCCACCAAAGAGTCCCATTTCAACTCTTGACAGGGCGTCGCTGCGGCGAGCTTGATGGCGATGTGCGCCAGATCAGGTTGCTTGGCAGAGGGACTCGACCCGGTGCTCAGTCTCAGTGATCAGGTGCACAAATTTAATGATTATATATATATATATGTACATATATATATATATATATTATGGATCCTGGTCCAAGTCTGGACAGACCCCTTCATCTTGTTTTAGTGCATGATGGTCGGTTGTTTCATGCCTATGCATTTTCACACTCCGCTTGTCCAAGGCTTTTGAATACTGGGTCCCCTTTTTCAGATGGTCTTCCCGCACGGATAGCCACGACATTCTTCTGTAGGTTGCAACAGCCCTCCAGATGGCAAGGTTTCCTCGTTCTGAGAAAATCGCGGGCACAGGGTTGGGCAGAATTTAATTCACCAAGTCGCTGCAACGGATCCCGATCAAAGAGGATGACCACGTGACTTGATATGTAAACCGAAGTGGTTGGACTGCCTTGCTCGGTCACGTGCGCTTTGTCAATGGAGGACCGTTTAATCAGATCTAGGAATCATCATGGAACGATGCACTAATTACTAGGGCTACCAGAAGGTAGCCCTATCAACTTGGTTCCCAGCCACCTCTTCAGGTTTTCAGATTTCCGCTAACCCACTAAGGGGTTTGACCCGCAGGAGATCTGGGACAAAAAAAAAACAGCACCCTGCGCAAAGGGCACCAGATCACGCGACGGGGCCGGACCCCGAAAGCCGAAAGGGACGCGTAGAGGAGTTGATGTCACCAAAGGCTCGCTTCCCGTGCCTGGACTTCGAACTTTTTGGATTTGGACCATGCTAGCGGGTTTGAAGCCCTTGCTTGAAGACATCACTTGCTGGTTCCCAGAGGGAAAGTGCGGTGGCAATGAACCCAACAATCCCCTGAAGTGTTGGAAACCACAAGGGACGGTCAGGGGAGTACAATTTCCTTGCCTGATCAGAGCCAGCAACATACAATTTCAGGGGCTTAAGCATCTAGAATAGAGGTGTAGGGCCTACTTTCAAAGCCAGTTTGCGTCAGGATGGCAGCAAGTTCTGCATTTAGCCCCTCGTAGTGAGTAACAGTCAGTTGGCACATGCACCACAATTGTGGCCGACCCTTCTCCCTCCAAATGTGGGCTAACTGTACTGTACCTGGCCGGGTGTGCTATCTATTTCTTACTCACATGTGGGAGCTTCTCAGAATGGACCCCCTTTTGGATGGTTGCTTTCGGGGCTTTGGGCCGAATCCCTTTGAGACCCCCGGCCCGCCATTTTGTTCCCCGAGGCCGCACCCGGCCCACCGCCCCAACCGCCCGCCGCGCGGTGCCCGCGACCCCCGCGGTGTTCGCGGTGGGGGCGGCGGCCGTGGCGGCGCTGGGGGCGGTGGCGGTGGCGGCGCTGGCGCCGGCCGGGGCGCCCACGGAGGCGCTGGTGGTTGGAAATGGTTCAGCCCAACATGCGCTTCAAAAGAATTCACAGGTTGGATCGGAACGGTTCGAAGACGGGTTGGAAGTGTTCAAACGCAGGTGTATGGGTTTGTCCCAAGATAGGAACCCCCTGGTGCCGTTGTTTTCGTTTGCCTCGACCAGCCAAACGGTGCCCCTCCCGTTTTGCGAGTGGCCATGGGCCAGGCACAGCGAAAGGAGCCGCCGAAACTGACCACGGCAGAGCTTCCCGATGACGGCGCCTTGACAGAGGTTGCGACGGTCCATGTGAACAGCTTGGAGTTGTGTTACACTTGTAGCATTCGACTGAAGAACAAATGAGTGTGAGGCTTCTCAAGATTACTTGGGGGTCATCAGACTTCGGGGGGTTCTTAAAATGGTTTCTGAAGTTTGCTCCCGTTTAACGCCCATTTGGTGGCCAAATGTTCAGTTAGTTTACTGAACCTAACCAATCCGTGCCTCTCAAAGATGACCAAAGCCACAGGGGTGGCTGAGCAGCACCAAATAGCCTTCACATTGTATCAGTTTCCCCAAATCCCACCAAAGGGCTATTTTTTCCCTGGAACAAATTGTGTGTGTGTGTGTGTGTGTTTTCAGACCCCCTGTTTATAGCAGAACTGATGCTGTTTGTAGCAAGGGCAACATTGATTTTTGGAAACAGGACCGGTCCCAAACAAGTATCAGTGTACCCCTCCAATCGTTTAGGCCCTGGAAATGAGAGGAGTATCGTTGCCCAGTGCCCTTTGAGGTGTTGTGGGAAGGGAGTCCCTTTAAAGTCAACCAAAAACGGGATGCCGGGATGCCCCTTTTTTTCCCATGGAGATCCACTGGGCAACTGAGAGGGGTTGCGTGTGGTTTTTGTTTTTTTCCAGGGGCCTTTTCCTGCTTGCATGTCACGAGGACCACCGCTACCCGGAGATCTGGAAGAGGCGCTCAAGGAGATACGGCAGCCCCCGAATTGGTGGATGGATGGATGGATGGATTGGGATGGATGGATTGGGATGGGATGGGATGGGATGGGATGGGATGGGATGGGATGGGATGGGATGGGATGGGATGGGATGGGATGGGATGGGATGGATGGACGGTGGATGGATGGATGGACGGTGGATGGATGGATTGGATTGGATTGGATTGGATTGGATTGGATGGATGGTTGGATGGATGGCTGGATGGTTTGGATTTGTATTTGAAAGCCAGAACAAAAGGGGTTTGTGCTTCAGTTTGGAGTTGGTACCATTTTCAGGTGGGTTTCAGAGGAAGCCACAAGGAACACCAACATGCTGTCCGTGGGGCTGTCCACATCCCTAGGTTGACAGAGCCGTTTTGGCTGGATGTGCAGCCTGGGGCTTTTTCGAACCAGTGCGCGCCCTTTTCACTGAGCGAGACGTGTTCAACTCTTTGCGCGGGTAGCCAAATGGTTGCCGGCCAATCTCCAGGTGGGGTACAGTGGAATTCCCTTTGAGTCAAAATGGGTTGCCGGTTCCCCACTTTTGCTTCATATGGAGGGAGTGAACAGTAATTACAGTAGCGACATCCAAATGGCCCCCCCAAAATGGGGGGGTGGATTCCTTTAGTTTCCTGAACTCTCAGAAGGGTTCCGACGGGGACTCGTTTTCCAACCTCCCACCTGCTTGAGTGTCAGGGGCCCTCCCAGGTAACAGATCCCACCGTATAAAAGTGCAGGAAAAGCAAGAATCTCGTGGATCTCCGACATGTACCTTGTACCAACTTTTGGGGTGTTCAATGTGTGCTTTTGGTACTACCTTGTAACCCGTCCATTTTTAACTTTCGGGTTTCGAAGTGCTTTCTTGGTGGCTCCCAGCCATCCCCTTATAGTGAGCTTTTTATGTTTAGTGGTAGTTTCCGTATTTGACCCACAAAAGTTTGTCACTGTTCGCGGGGGATCAGAAAACGGGCAGCCCAGTTGCTGTAACTTGTAACCATCCATTATCCTTTTGGGTATTCAATGTGTGCTTTTGGTACTACCTTGCAACCCGTCCATTTTAAGCCTCTTTTTTTCCGGGTTTCGACGTGTTTTTTCTGGGTTTTCCACGGGGCACTGGGATCACTCACCACTCACCGTGCGCAGACGTGAGGACTTTGAGGGGGACTTCCGGGGGCCCTGGCGCGCTTTGGGCCTGGAGGCTGGCGGCGGGCGGGGAGGGAGGTTTTTTTTTGTTGACGGCACTGGAGCCACAACGACTCGGGGAGTTGGAGGCAGTTGGAGGTAGTTATTATTTTTTGACGGTAATTGGAGGCAGTTGTGAGTGTTTTTGATGGTAATTGGAGGGTAAGGGACAATCCCCTCGAAATAAATGGGTGCGGATATGGATATTGCCGCCTCTTTTCAATATTCTTTACATGGCTCTGGGTACACCATTTTGTTTGATGCCGGGTTTTGATTCTGACTCACTTGGGGTTTTTTGGACGTGGTAAAACTTGGTCGTTGAGTACTGAAAGGGAGGCCTTGAATTAACAAAGAGGTCTGTTCCACAAGCCCAGAAGCCGATAAGGTGAGCGATGAAGACGCGCTTTGCAAACGGACAATGGGTTGTGGATCCAGGGCCAAAGTGGGCCGCAAATCTCCGGACGTTTTGGGGAGATTGGTTCAGGATGAAACTTGCTTGCCGAAAGCCGACCTTGGGATTTGTCAGTTTGGTTTGTCTTTAGTCAAGTTTCCAAAAGCTTAGCCTTTTACATTCGCATGTCCTTTGGAAGGCGAGTAAAGAACATGTCCAGGGCTTTCTTCTTTTGACGGTTGCTTGCCAGGTGCCCAGCAAGTGCCTCCCTGAGTCCTGTGGTATCCACTCAACTACCAGTGCACCAAGTTGGAAGCTTTGCTATCTGAGGGGCTATCCGCCAAGCTTTTAGACTTGAGCTTAGAGCTTTTGGGCCTTCTCAGAGAACACAACCCTTTCCCCCTAGCATCTTGCAAGTTGTTGCTGGGTCATTTGCGGTCGAACTTTCACGCTCCAAAGCCTGTAAACGTATGTGAATTCACCAGAGGGTGATAACTGACCGTCCCACTCCTGCCACACAAAACGGAGTTCACGGCTTTGCAGAAACCAGCAAGAGGCATCACATTTGTCCTCCCGTCTCCCACGAAAAGTGGGGTCTCTGAAGCCCGAGATCAAGGAACCACCACCCCCCACCCACCACCCCCCCACGCCCCACCCACCACCCCACCCCACCCCCCACCCACCCACCCTCCCCCCACGCCACCCCGCCCACCACCCCCCACCCACCCCCCAGCCCAGCGACCTCAGCAGGCCGAGGACCCGCTCACGGAGGAGGAGCTGCGGCAGGCGTACCGCCAGGCGGTGCGGCTGGAGCACCCGGACGCCTCCCAGCGCGCGGATGCGGAGGCGCCTCCGCGGGCGTTTTCGGGGCGAGCGCCTTGGAGCTGGCGCCTGGAATTTCTGGAACGGGTCCCCCGGTTTTCGCGTGGACCCATGAAACAAATGCAGGTGGTTCCACACCCAGAGGATCCATTCGTGTCCATGAGGGAACCAGTGGTTCGGTGGTTCGACACTTGCTGCTCTTTGGCTTGACCTTTCTCATTTGAAGCGCGATGAGTCAATGAGGTTTGAATTCGAATCTGCAATGCCGTGCATGGGTGAATTGATTCTGAAAAGAAGATCCAGAACAAAACTGTGTGACCAGAGTTTCCTTTCATCTTTTGAAGACAAATCGTGAGTTTCCCGACTCACCAGTACAGGCAATCGCTTGTTACAGGGGGTGACACATGCGGTCTGGAAGGATCGAGCACTCCAGTTTCATGGGCTTCCCGTGATGGGTTCAATGTTTGGGCAGGATGCAACGGCCTGTTTGACCAGAGCCAAAACAGGCTTGGGTGTTGCTAAATCAGCAACCGGTAACCGCCTTCCATCATCATCAACAATCGTTGTGGAGGGCGTCCATATTATGAGGGGCTGCCTTGATGGTTTGGGTGACACCCTAAATCAGGTTCAAACGAGGTAGGAACACCCAACAAGGTAGGGCCATGACGTGTAGGTTGAGATCACAAATGCATGCGGCGTTGGAATTCAAGGTCAATGAGTCCAAACAGGTGCAGGGTGGGAGAAAGAGGTGGGAACACCAGACCATTCAACCATGTAGCATGAAAAGTGCCGTCATATGGGGCACAGCACAAACTTATCATGTTGCCATTGGGGGGCAAAGGACTTTGCGAGAGCTGCTCACACCATAGGGGCCTACACATCGAGTGTTTTGCCGTGAGTTGCAGGCTTTCGACTGTTGGTTGGTTGGTTTCATCAGTCTTGCAAAGTCCCACAAAGCTTGAAGGCCCAGGATAGGCAGAGCCACAAAAAAGCTGGAGGCTAGGTGCGACTATGCGTGCCTTTAATTCTAAATCCATTTTAGGGTTGATTGGTTGGTGCTGGTTTTCTGGAAAGAAGGACTGCGGGGTCCAGAATGGCCTAAGGACCAAGAACCGTGGCCCCTATGTTTTTAAAGCTGTCACCAGAACCATGGGTTTTTGGGTAGGCTCCTTCAAATACCAACAAGGCAAAGTAGACATCCCTACAATGACACCTACACTATAACATCTCTGCATACCAAATGGTTTACCAAAGGTTTCCATTCTCAAGATGTGTGTGTGTGTGTGTGTGCGTCTGATGTTCGGTACCCTGTTCAACTTCAAAGGAAACTAATAGAAACAGCAAAGCAGTTTCATTATGTTAACCAATCTTCAGATAGCAATTTGTTCTTGTATGATACTGCAAGGGTATCCTTCTTGTGGCTAGCAAACCAAAGGCAAAGCCCGCCCATGTGGGTCCTCCCCCTTTTTCGGCACTGCAGGAGCGTTTCCAGCGGGTCCGCAAGGCCTATGCCATCCTCTCCGACGAAGGCGCGTTGCTCGCTTCTCGATTTTTTTCTCCGCGCCCGCTTTTAAAGAGATTGTTTTTTTTTGGGTATCAACGAAGACGAGATGGGTGGAGGCTACAAAACGATGCACGTGTTTGTTTTGGGTAGAGAGCGTAACCCCAAGCTTCCCTGAGCTCCTGGACTTGAGGGTCGGGGGGCTTATGACTCGCCGAGGAATCCGTGGTCCGTGATGCTTGGAAAAGTGTTTTTTTTGGGGACGACTGTTTTGAATCACGGACAAGAAGTTGGTTTGGACTTTGTTGAGCCAATCCGCTCATGAGCGCGTAGTCTAGCCAGGGACCGTTTTGGGGACAGATTGGGAAATTTACATGAGTTGTGTTTACAATGGGTTGTCTCAAAATAGGTGATGTTGAACCTGCGCGATGGGCGTGGGCTTCCCTTTGTTGTCGCTTGATATGGACAATCCGCAACAAGTGTCCTATTTACCTAGCCTAGTTGTTAATTCACGAACCAACTAGACATCATAAGGTACCCTGAACCCATTTTGTTTGGCTCAAGGAGAAACAAGTGCGTTGCTGCTTGTTGCCAGGGTTGTTTTCTACGGTCCCCTGGGTCTCCTTGGTTTCAACTGGTTAGCAGCCTCAGCCTTTAAGGGTATCACTACCACGCGTTGCTTTCATTCGGTGTATCTTGGAGCCATAGTTCCTCGCTTTTCTCAAAGCATCCATTGAGCCGGTTTCCGCATTCTTGACTTGCGCGGCAGTTTTCACTGCAATACAGCTTGCTTTGACACGTCCACATCCTGCCGGACCAGGTCCATAGTTACTTGTCTTCAGGTGTCGAGCAGCATTCACCTTTGACTCGCAACGCGCCGTGATTATACAAGACTCAAACTGCATTTGAAGGGTTGCCACGCGCATACATTTTTGGCACACGCCCTTGCACACAGGAGTAGATCTCCACACATCCTTGGACTCGAGCCGGCTTAGATCGGGCTCGGTCTAGGAGAGGGGCTGCCGCGAACGCAACAGGTTATCGCTTCTGCGCGCAGGTCCCACGCTGGCCTGGAACGAAGAATGTCAGCTGTGAAAGTCGCAAGAGTGCTCATGCTGGCCGGAGGTGCAGGAACTCCCTGGGGCATGGATCACTGGCAGTTTGGTCTAGTGGCATGATTCTCGCTCAGGGTGCGAGAGGTCCTGGGTGCAATTCCCAGAACATCAAGCTCTTTTGAAGGAACCAGGGCAATGAGAGCAACAGATCTTTTATAAGCTGCCCCAGACTTCGGAAAAACGTACAATGACATACTAACATCTCTCAGCAAGGAATGATGCCTCAGGTTCCCACAGCGCTTGTTGCGTGTGTCCGGGCATGCGCAGGTTTGCCGAGGGATTTGCACCAAAAGGCTTGTTTTTGTGATGTGTGTTTGTTTTTGGGCGGAGGGGGCGCTCCTTGCGAGCTCAAGCACGGAATATTGAGGCTTGCCAGCCTGATGGTCTCTCTGTCTCTCTGTCTCTTTGTCCAAGAAAGCGAGAGGGAGCGAGAGCGAGTGAGAGAGAGAGGGCGAACGAGAGAGCGAGAGAGAGAGAGAGAGAAAGACAGAAAGAAAGAAAGAAAGAACGAAAGAAAGAAAGAAAGAAAACAACAGAAAGAAAGGAAGGAAGGAAGGGAGGGAGGGAAGGAAGGAAGGAAGGAAGGAAGGAAGGAAGGAAAGTCAGAAGAAAGAATGACAGAGAGAGAGAGAGAGAAAGAGCGCGAGAGAGAGAGAGAGACCGGGAGAGAGAGAGAGAGAGAGAGAGAGAAAGAGGAAGAGAAAGAGAGAAATAAATATAAACAGGAAGAGAAAGAGAGAAAGAGCAAGAGAAAGAGAGAGAGAGAGACAGAGAGACAGACAGACAGACAAAAGAGAGAGACAGAGAGAGAGAGAGAGATAGAGAGAGAGACAGAGAGACATAGAGACAGAGAGACAGAGAGACAGAGAGACAGAGAGACAGAGAGACTGAGAGACAGAGAGACAGAGAGACTAAGAGACAGAGAGACAGAGAGACAGAGAGACAGAGAGACAGAGAGAGCGAGAGACAGAGAGACAGAGAGACAGAGAGACAGAGAGGCAGAAAGACAGCGAGACAGCGAGACAGGGAGACAGGGAGCAGGGAGACAAAGAGACGGAGAGCCGGAGAGACGGAGAGAGAGAGGGAGGGACGGAGAGACGGAGAGACGGAGAGACGGAGAGACGGAGAGACGGAGAGACGGAGAGACGGAGAGACGGAGAGAGAGATGTCTCTCTGTCATTCTGTCTCTCTGTCGTTAGCATTGCAGCGTCCATTTCCCGCCAAATTCCCTCCATTTCCGTGCACTTGTCCTCCTTTCCCTTTTCCTTTGAATTCTCCCCCTTCATTTTCTTGTCATTTTCTCGGTATGTCCGCTCCACTTTCCATGTCCGTCCCCTTCATTGCCAGTCATTTCCCTTTGCGTCCTTTGATTTCCTCGTCACTGTTTTTCATTTCATTGTTTCCACGTCCTCACATTTCCTTTATTTTCCCTTCATGTTCCCAACAGGTCCTCTTCATTTTCCCTGCACTTCCCTTGCATTTCCCCTTCGTTCCCATTCCATGCATTTCCCATGAAGAACGTATCGTGTCGCTACGGTGACATATAGACTGGTGAAAAGTTGGCTTGATTTTGTGATCCGCTGGCCTAGAACTTTCAAACATTTTGAATGGACAAATTGTCCCCTGTTGCTTTTAAAGGGGATACATCTATCTCTCACTACTGGACGTTGTTGTTGTTTCCCCCCAAGAAACATTGGCACATGGAGACTTGGATGGCGGCTCTCCTGTGCTTTCCCATGTGACGGAGTGTTTTCTTTCCTACGGCAGGTAGCCGGGAGCTGCTGCTGGAGGCCATCGAGCAGCGGGCGGCCAGCTTCGAGGAGCTGTGTCTTGGGCTGAATGGCCTCAGACAGCTTAGGGAAACCCAAAGAGAGAGAGGGAGAGAGGCAGAGAAATATAAACATATAAATAAATATATACATATATATATATGTATATGTTTACGTACGTATTTGTGTTGAAGTTCCGTTAAGGGGGCAATGGCTGAGGTAGCTATCTTGTCAGACAGGTTTCTCCGTCTAAAACGCGAGTAAGAGGGATGGTCATGGACGCAAGGATTTAGACAGGCGTCCCTTCAAGGTTTTGACCATGGAACATATGAAGCCTTCCGTGGCCTTTGATTCCCAGGGCTCGTTGTTTTTTTCCTTTTTCGGAGGCTGCTCTTCTTTTGGGGAGAAGAACCTTGAGGAAGGCCTGGGAACGGGCAAACAGAATGATCGAAAGAATCTGGGTGTCGTAAGAATAGGGGCCGTGTTTCTTAGTTTTCTGCTTGGGTTAATTTGTCCCCAGGAACCGGTCCAACGCGGAGAGCGGCATTTTTGGCGCGAACCCAGAGAAATCTCCTGCTCGGCTGAGTTGTTTTTCTTGCCGGACTTGGCGGAAACAACACACACACACATGCTACACATGTTGCGTGTTCCCTGAGAGGCAAACCTTTGGCGTGGTGCTGCCTGAGGAATTCCGGGAATCGGCCTGTCCTTCGCATACTCCTTGCTGTTGCTGGGGTCATGCCCATACCACAAGCGTTGGGTTAAAGTAGGTGGGTGTGGTTGGTGTCTTTCTTGGAGGGTGCCCTGATTGGATGGTTGTGAAGAGGAACCAACCCATGAACAACCCGAAAGGTGGAGAGGTGAGCATTCTTGAGGCATCTGGATTGATGCTCTTCTCTCTCTCTCTCTCTGTCTCTATCTCTATCTTTCATCATCGGATGCGCCCTCGCTTCGAAACCGGGGGGAGGCGTCGGGTTAGAGGGGGTGGTGAGTCCTATCTCTGCTGAGGACTAGCTTCGGGCTTGAGGAAGAGAAGGAAGAAGGCGCGTTTTGGTCTTATCCGGGATCGCTCCCCCGGGGCCGCTGCGTGCTTTGGCGCGCCTTTGCCAAAGTGCGTTGGCGCCCTTGAAAGCGAAAGAGTGAGGGTGTTGAAGCGATGGTCGCTCTTTACATGGAGCAAGCTCCACCCTTTGGAGCCAACAGAAAGACACCCACGAAGTAAGACCTTGCGGCCTTGCGGAAACCATTGGCCAAAAAGTCCCAACCCGATCTGCCCCGTTTGAGGTAGTTCACTAGGGACAGCATGTAGCTGGGGATTGATGTTCACCCACTTCCATGGAGATTCCTTGTTGACATTTATAGCCACATGGAACCGCAAGAAAAATCCCAGTCTCCAGGCGGCTTCCCCTGGTGGATCCTTTGGCTGCTGTTGGGTATGGCGCTTCTGCTGCTTTTGCTGCTGCGCTTGGCCAGCCCGGACATGCAGATCCGGCCGAAGGACTTAACCCCTGCCCCACCCAGACCAACCTCGGTTTGCCAAGTCTATAGCAAGCCATTTTTCCTTGTCGAATTGGGGACAACTTGCACCGCTTTTGCTTAGTGGATGCTCTGCATTGATAGTGTGCGGGTCGTAACCGATTGTGTGTGTGTGTGTGTCTGTTTCTGTGTCTGTGTCTGTGTCTGTGTCTGTGTCTGTGTCTGTGTGTCTGTATCTGTGTGTCTGTGTGGTTGTGTCTGTGTGTTTGTGTCTGTGTGTTTGTGTTTGTGTTTTTGTGTCTGTGTGTTTGTGTTTGTGTTTTTGTGTTTGTGTTTTTGTGTTTGTGTTTGTGTTGTTTGCGTTTGCGTTTGCTTTTGCGTTTGTGTTTGTGTTGGTGTTGGTGTTGGTGTTTGCGTTTGCGTTTGCGAATGTGTTTGCGTTTGCGTGCGTGTGTGTTTGTGTGCGTGTGTGTGTGTCTGTGTGTCTGTGTGTCTGTGTGTCTGTGTGTCTGTGTGTCTGTGTGTGCCTGTGCGTGCCTGTGCGTGCCTGTGCGTGCCTGTGCGTGGCTGTGCGTGGCTGTGCGTGCCTGTGCGTGCCTGTGCGTGCCTGTGCCTGCGTGCGTGCCTGCGTGCGTGCGTGCGTGCGTGCGTGTGTGTGTGTGTGTGTCTGCGTGTCTGTGTGTGTGTGTGTGGGTCTGTGTGTTTGTGTGTTTGTGTGTGTGTGTGTGTCTGTGTGTGTGTGTGTGTGTGTGTGTCTGTGCGTGTGTGTCTGTGCGTGTGTCTGTGTGTGTGTGTGTCTGTGTGTTTGTGTGTTTGTGTGTGTGTGTCTGTGTGTGTGTGTCTGTGTGTGTGTGTGTGTGTCTGTGTGTGTGTGTGTGTGTGTCTGTGTGTGTGTGTCTGTGTGATGTGTGTGTCTGTGTCTGTGCGTGTGTCTGTGTGTGTGTGTGTGTTTGTGTCTGTGTGTGTGTGTCTGTGTGTGTCTGTGTGTTTGTGTGTTTGTGTGTGTCTGTGTGTGTGTGTCTGTGTGTGCGTCTGTGTGTGTGTGTGTCTGTGTGTGTGTGTGTGTCTGTGTCTGTGTGTGTGTGTGTGTCTGTGTGTGTGTGTCTGTGTGTGTGTCTGTGTGTGTCTGTGTGTTTGTGTGTTTGTGTGTGTGTCTGTGTGTGTGTGTGTCTGTGTGTGTGTGTGTGTCTGTGTGTGTGTCTGTGTGTTTGTGTGTTTGTGTGTGTGTCTGTGTGTGTGTGTCTGTGTGTGTGTGTCTGTGTGTGTGTGTCTGTGTGTGTGTCTGTGTGTCTGTGCGTGTGTCTGTGTGTTTGTGAGTGTGTGTCTGTGCGTGTGTGTGTCTGTGTGTCTGTGTGTGTGTGGCTGTGTGTTTGTGTCTCTGTTGTCTCTGTGTCTCTGTGTCTCTGTGTGTTTGTGTGTCTCTGTGTCTCTCTGTGTCTCTCTGTGTGTCTCTGTGTGTCTCGGTGTGTCTCTATGTTGCTCTGTGTCTCTCTGTGTCTCTGTCTGTCTCTGCCTGTCTCTGTCTGTCTCTGTCTGTCTCTGTCTGTCTCTGTCTGTCTCTGTCTGTCTCTCTGTCTGTCTCTCTGTCTGTCTCTCTGTCTGTCTCTCTGTCTGTCTCGCTGTTTGTCTCTCTGTCTGTCTCTCTGTCTGTCTCTCTGTCTGTTTCTCTGTCTGTCTCTCTCTGTCTGTCTCTCTGTCTGTCTCTGTCTGTCTCTGTCTGTCTCTGTCTGTCTCTGCCTGTCTGTGTCTGTCTCTGTCTGTCTGTGTCTGTCTCTGTCTGTCTGTGTCTGTCTCTGTCTGTCTGTCTGTGTCTGTCTGTCTCTGTCTGTCTGTCTGTCTGTCTGTCTGTCTGTCTGTCTGTCTGTCTGTCTGTCTGTCTGTCTGTCTGTCTGTGTTTGTTTGAGTCAACTTGCTATCCCATGGGGCTGGACCGCCGTTTATCCTGAAGGCTTGAGGCAGAGTTTGTGGACCTTTCGCCAATCGCGCATGCCCTATAGGATGAGGTGATCGGGCTGAACCTCCGAGACCTCCAGGCTTTGCAGGAGTTGCAAGAGTTAGAAGCGTCCTGAGCCACGGCCCTTGCACTCGGAGCTCCGTCGCGCTCACACGCGCTCTGCCGAGCCGCTGGCGCGCGTGGCAAGCGGCATGCGGCAAGCGGCCAGCAGCCGGCGGCGCGGAGGTCCCCGACCATTGCGGCGGACGGCACGAGCTACGCGATGTGGTCAGCGACGCTCCCTCGATGCGCGGGTCACAAGAGTTGGCGACCTGGAGGTTGGGCGGCGAAGACACCGGGAGCGCGGCGATGTCAGATGGCTTGAGGGCAAAAGAGAGCCGCGAGTCAGCGCATGCCAGCGACAGTGCTGGTTCTGGGGCAAGAGGGCTGTTTGTATATGTATACACATAGCTATAAAGCTGCATGACTATATATATATATATATTTGTATATTTGAATGATAGGTTCGGTCCAAACCCCTCACACCTTGACTTAAGATGAGAAGCTTGCAGCGGGCGCCGAGAGTAGATAGCTCTATCCCACCAGTGTTCTCATTTTGAAGACACACGATCTGGGATTTGCCTTGGGGATCAATGCCTTTGGTCCTCGCAGAGTGCCCTCAATGACTCAAGCACGACATGCGCTCAAAAAGCTTTTCCAAATGTAGGCCAACCCTTGTGACGGCGTCCCCATATTTCCCTCAGCCCGTTGCAACATCACCTTTTGGGCCGCTGGTGTTCCTCTGGGGCGATGCAGATATGGCGAGCTCCAGGCACCCACGTCGCCCAGCCGGCTGCGGGAGGGCCTCAAAGGGGGCCGGGGCGCCGAGCTCGGCGATGTCGCGAGCGCAAGAGCTGTTCGCCGGAGACCTGGGAGTTGTGGAAATGTTTCTACATCCGGTCGGGGACCACCCCGTCCCGTGGAGACCACAAGTCCGGCTACATGTTCAGGTGGACTAGTTTTGGGCAGGCGGCTCTCTCGGAGCCGTGTAACTGTCATCGAATCTGAGTCTTGGGGTTGGGGAGGGGGGTGGGGGGTGGGGGGTGGGGGGGGGCCAATGAATGCGGCGCTTCTCTGTTGCTGTGCTGGGGTGGGGTGGGGGGTGGGGGGGGGCGAATGAATGCGGCGCTTCTCTGTTGCGACCACCTGTGCTTGGGGTGGGGGGTGGGGGGTGGGGGGGGGGGCCAATGAATGCGGCGCTTCTCTGTTGCGACCACCTGTGCTTGGGGTGGGGGGTGGGGGGTGGGGTGTGGCGGGGGGTCAATGAATGCGGCGCTTCCATTTCTGCTGTCATGTGCACCATAGCCGACGGAGCCTCCAGCCTAGGTCATTTCAGCTTCTTCTCGTGTAATCCAAGCGTTCATTTTCGCATTATGTTTATGTGTTCCAACAAGCGGGATTTTGGGCATATTTATTACGTATGTTTTTTCCAGCATCCCACGACGGAGCCCCAGGCTAGGTTATTTTAGCTTCTTCTCGTGTATTAGGTCAAAAAATGAACTTTTCGGGGACCCCCTTTGCACAGCCCATGTCGCAAGAAGTTTGAGTCAAATGAGGCAAAAACACCGCAAATACCAGTGAATTTGCCTTCTCGCACTTCAAACCACGCAAAATGCTGTCGGTGACAGTTACACGGCTCCCAGAGAGCCGCTTGCCTAGTTTTGTACCAGAATCAAAATATGCGTTTGGAACCAAAGGCTGACGAAGGCGGTGTTTCCCATGGAACACCTGGCGTTCGAGGGACAACACAAGGCGGGTGGCAGGCGTATGGAGTTTTTTGACCGTGGCAGATATGGGGAGTGAACTTTGCCGGGTTCTCCTTTTAAGGTTGCTAGGGGTGCCTGCAGGGCTCCGGGGAGTCCGTCATTTGGAGACATGCAACCTCGCATGTCGCCTTGGCTTGCGACTGGAAACAGAAGGTGGCCTTTTGAGAGCCCGACTTCGATTTCTCGTCGGTATTTCACTTGGTGAATTATTCCAATCCGCCCAGATGGTGTTTCTGTTTGATGGTAACGACCTGTTTAAGGTTCAAAGGGAAAGCATCCTTCAGCAAATACAATCTCACATTTCCTTTGCAACTTTTGGAAAGGCCAATCGACAACAGCAGCTCCACCTGTTTTCAATTTCTTGAGTCATACGCTGCAGAGCAATGCAAGGGGAGGCGTTGCAAACTACTACTGACTAACAGTTGCCATTTGGGTCCATGAATCAAGGGCCATGAAGGGTCCTACCGCGTCATGGCTCTCAATCAGTGGATCCAGTGGGCCCAAGAAGGGCAGGGGTTCTTTCAGAATGAATGGCCCCGACCAACCCCCAAACATCCTTTTGGTGTTGCTCAGGCAGCTGGTTGGTAAGGGTCAGATTCCCAATCCGTCGATGCCTTTCGAGGAGCCGTCCTTTTAGATTGGACCTCCATTTTTTTTTGGGGGGGGGCCTGCGCTGTAGTGATTCTCCGGCCGCGAATGCCGAGCATCATTGTGGCATTCGAAGCAGATCTCATTTGGAACAACTCAGTTTCGAGAAACCATCGGCCACTATCTTCCAAGGGTTGATGTCGCAAGACCCAAGTTGAATCGGCGCCAGACCATTCCTCAAGGTTTCATGGGTGGTTCAACCATGTCCTTGGGGAAGGGCCAACAATCGTGTGAACTTCCCAATGACCCGTTCTGGTCGAAGCTCACCCATGAAGGTTAGGTCCATCGAGCACCCCTTCTACCGCCTCTCCCAAAAGTGGACAAGGAAGTCTGCAGAGGTATGCGCTCCCCTCGATGGAAACAAATGCAGACCTACACATACGACCCGAGGCAAAGGCTCTCTCGATGGGGCCTCGCAAGTGAGCGGCGGGGTGAGCATAGGCAGCGCAAATAGCGCGGGGTGAGCATCGGCTCCGTTCGCCGCGATTTCACCGTGAGCTTCTGCTAAAAAATAATAATCGAGATCCCTTTTGCCGCGAGGCCTGCGATCTGCGAACATGGGTGCCCCTTTTTCCCGGGAGGCCCAGAAACCCAGGAGATCCAAGTAGCACGCGCCATCCGAGTCGAAACCCTGCTACCGGCCTCGGTTCATTGGGTCTCAGCTTGTCAAGCGCATGTTGAGAGGTTTTTCCCTATTGGTTGCAGAGGTTGATCCCCCGATGATTTTCACCCCCCCTTCTTGTCACAAAAAAAGCCCTCGGTTCTCTCATGGGTTTTGCATTCCAGAAAGACCTTTGGGGTGTTCGGAAGCTTTAAGTTCTTCAGGCCTTAGCTTTTGGACACATTGGCCGAATGCGGGTGCAACTCGGTCGCCAGTTAATTCACAGCTCCAGTGCCAGACTGGAGCTTCCGGCCGAATCATCTCCGGTCCGGCGGGCGAACAGTTTGCCTAGGGCCGCTTCGAAGGATGGACGACGGCCTTAGATCGACCCGACCAGGTGCCGGTTTTTGGGGATAGACGGCGTTGGATCGACCCAGCCGGTGCCGGGTTTTGATGGATTGCTCCTTTCCAATCGGTGTTTTAAAGCAGATGTCCAGCTTTTGCAACGACGGGCCCGGGGATGTCGGCCGCTCTAGGCAAGAAAGGGCCGCCTTTAGGCGAAGCCTGAGGCCTTGCGCCTTGCCTTCGTTTAGCGCGTCTCACCCCGTTACGCCGTTTGCAGTTGGCGACAGCGCCTGAAATTTTAGGCAGGCACCAGGTCCACTCAGCGAGAGACGCGATCTTCTTTCTTTTGACAGAGATTCTTCGCATGGCCATTTGGAGCACGCCCCATGGTTTGGAGCCCCCCCAAGCCATGGCTCTTCCCCTGTCCGACCAATTCGTAGCTTTTTTCCTCCGGGGGTCCCTGTGGGGTTCCAAGTTGGCTCTCAATGGCCATACCGGTGCTGCCAGCGCAGTTGCCGTTGTCCCATCAGGTGCCCTTGCAGAGAGACGTTGGAAACCGAGGCCCAACTCGTGTCTCCGGTGTCCCCCCAATTTGCGCACAACTCGTGGCGCAGGAATGACTGGCAAAGCCAAGCAAAAGACCCGGAGCTGAGAGCTGCTTTGAGATGTCCTGACATGCAGGAAGGGAATCCGAGTCTTTGCTTGGACCCTGCCCTGTTTGGGGGCAACAGATGTGGAGCCCTACAGGGAAACACGAAAGGGGACTTGACCAGCCGTTTCTCCTTAGTCCGCTCCTGCAACATATTTCTGAGACTGCGCTTGAATGCTCTTTGTCTCTTGCCTCTAGACATCGTTAGTGTTGTTTGAAGGGGTCCATGTTTTCACCTTTGCTCTCCCAGCTTGTGATTGCAGGGTGACCAGTTAGCAGGGTGTCTTTTCGTCTTGTTACCATGCAGTTACAAAGCGAACGACTCAAAAAGCTGCGCGAGCAAAACCGCGCCCTTCAGCAAAACTGCGTAGCTGTCTGCGGATGTTTGCAGATGGGAGGCGGGGGTCGGCTACTCTGCGGTGGTGCAGCAGTTCGTGGAGCAAATCAAGCAGTACACGGAGCAGTGGGAGGCCGTGTTTTTGTTTTTTTTTTGCGAGCCGCAGAAACCATTGGTCATGGCTCCAGCCGTGTGGTGGTCGTTCACGTTTTGGAAGGGGTTTAAAATCGTTAAGTAGGTCGTACTTCCTTTGTTCCACTTAGTCCATTGATTGAGCCTAAGGCAGCGCTCGGTTGTGGGATAATTCAAAGCCAGATTAATTACAAGTCATGATTCATGAACTGTGGATGGTCAAAATTCGCTTCGCACCAGTTGGAATGGATGAAACTCTGTGAACACCGGCACAAACCACCTACCATCTGGTGCAGGATTTGGCCTGTCCACAGTAGGAGCAATTTGTTCGTGATTGTTCAGGGAATAGGCCCTGATCCAACTATTCATCGACGTATGATGTAAGGAGGCATGATTTTTCTTTTGCTTGTCATCCAGCCACCAATACACGCTTGCAGAGAATGGTTGGTGGAGGCTTTGTTGCATTTCCCCACTGGCAGCAGGCAAGTGGTTTATTTGCATACATCCTTCGTCCAAATGAAATGATCATGGCACCTCTTTCGGCAACCCTCACGATGTTCGCTGTTGTTTCATTAGAAGTTGGACTCCCTCACATGTGCAGTCTCAGCCACACCTCCTTAAATGGCCTACCTCGCCCCCAACCCAAACTCAGGCACATGACAAGCCGGTGGGCGGCCTCATGATTTCCACCTGTGTCCCCTAAAGGATACATTTGGGCCAGTTGCTTCAAAACAGTCGTCACCTTGTCTGGAGAATCCCTTGTAAATCAGATGTATCCTTGAAGGAATTCTGGTTGATCCAGGATAAACAGGCCTGTGTTGCCTCCAACAAATGATTCGGAATCCCTCTGTAGTGGGACATCCTTTAAACCAGCAGTCAGGGGTTTATTATGCCTGGATAATGGTGCGTCTGTCTTGGAGGATAATTACCCTTGTTTTTTGGTTGCGTCGAAGACACCACAAGGGAAAGCATCATGTTGGGGGTCCCCTAAACCAGGCAGACCCATCAAGTCCTCATTTTGAGGGGTTCCCCAAAATTCACCTTTTTTTTGGGGGGGGGGGGGGCCGTGCCCCCCCCCCACTTGGAGCCATGAGCTCATGGCACGTCTGATGTACCTTGCAGAACAAAGACGAGAGCAACAACTTCGACCAGCGCCACGACCTGGAGCTGGCCCGGAAGTCGGTGTACCCCATCGTGGAGGCGCGGAACGGCGCGGAGGGAGCGGAGTGCGAATGTCCTGCGCGTCTAAAGGGGAATCCATGGGTTTTGGAACCCAGGCGGCACCCAAACATGGTCTGCTTCCAACAAAAACGTGGTCGCAGAATGTCGCGGATCACCCGTCCTTTGTGGCTTCCTGGCAACAAGAGGATACAAAGGCAGAAGTAAATAGACCCACTTGGGCAGGGAAAGCCACAAACCTCTTCAGGACATAGTTTCCACACCTTTGACTCTGGCCTTTTGGTTCAGCTTCCTTCATTTCGCCTTCCCATGCCCTCGGCTTCTTGAGCAGTTGCCAGGGTACTTTACCTCCCAAGTGTGTTTGGACGGTACGGCCACGGGTCTGGCTCTAGACCCCAAAGCGGGCGGTTTCCCGAACCACAAGAGAGCACACCCGGGGTTGGGCCATTCAACTGGCTGAAAGCCACGGTTTCAACCACCTGCTTGTTTTTCTCTTTCGCGCACCTCAAGCCTCCAGCCCGGCTTTGACAAGTTGACCCAGGCTTTGAACGCTTTGCTTGACCAATCGGTTGCCTCGTACCGAGGGCGTTTGTCAAGTGAAATCATGCGGATGGGACTCCCACTTTGGTATAGAACAGTTGTTATTTCCCATGACCGTACAATGGGCCAGCGTTGGGGTGTTAAACCCTTACCTCCAGTCTTTGGTTTCAGGCAGAGCTTCGAGCGCTTGTGGATGACCAGATGCGAGAGGAGCGACTGGAAGCGGCGAGGGGGAATGTCGGTGCTGCGTTGGTTTGTCTGGTTGTGTTGGTTTCTTTGCTTTGTTCTGTGTTAAAAGCCCGGCTTTCCCTTCTTGCCTGCTTGCTTGCATACCTGCTTGCTTGGTTGCTTGATGTTAGTGGAGAGTCGGGCTTCAGACTCACCGACCCAATACTGACCTGAGTTTACGTCCACCCTGCACGCACAATAAACCAACCCCAACCCACCGCAAACCATCGCTCAACCAAGCGTATGCCAACCTTTGGCCAAACTTTCCCCAAACCAATCCAACTCGGAAGACACAAGGCCACAATCCGAATCATATTTCAAGCAGGCGGCATGGCTCACATGGTTACTTCCAGCAGTGACAACCAACATCTGGAAGAGTGTTTCAGATTCGTCCCTCTAAGAGGGTGTCCAACGGACCACTAGGCTTATGAAGTTGACTTGTTGTCAGATGCTGCTGGACCAACCCGGATTGGCAGGTTGGATTGGAAAACACCCATTTTATCTTGGGCATGTGCGATGCCACCATTTGCAACAGCAGATGCTCTTGCTGGGGGAGACATTAGGGTCCCTGCTACCCCCCGGACAGGTTCTTAGGACCCTTTTCAGAATCCTTCTATATGATATTGTTGTAAAAGATCCTTTTAGCGGGGCGCGGGGGTCTAGGTGTTTGCTTATTTGGGGTTGCGGAGCATTCCAGTTTCAAGGTCTTCTCAATGGGTTGGAATGACTTGTTGGAACATGCCGGACAACCTTCAACCATGTTGAAATCAACTTTATGCGGAAGATGAGCGACCTTTCTAGGTGTAAACGACATCAATGCGGAAGCAACACTGACATTCATGCGGACATGTCAGACTGGCGAAAGAGGCTGACATGCGACGAAATGTGAGACGGATAAGTGCCGCACGCAGCTGCTGGTTGCCTACCCCAGGCTCGGCTTACCAGTCCTGAGCTCATTGCCAGATTTGCACGGAGCCATGTGCATAGCAACCTTTCGGAGGCTTGTGATGGCTCTTGGATCATGGCTTTTGGATCCTGGAAAATCTGGTCGGTAAGTGCTTAGAATTCACTCCCGGAGCGGCACCCGCTCGCCATGTGAGGAGTTGGCAAACCTGAAGATGCTGTTTGATGAGGCCGGCCGCCGCAGAGCTCGGGACCCATGACAGCTGGCGATTTTCTCAGGAAGTTCCAGCGTGGCGCCTGCTCGGATCGGAAGGATCTCGCCCGCAAACAAAGGTGCCTTACTGTCGGCATCATTGCCAGTTGCTCGATGTTATCTCCTAATACTAGGGGCCGAATTGGAAGCACAACACCTTATGGCTTGTGAGTTTTTTGAAGCAAGCCCATTTTGTATGCCAGGTCAGCTGGGCCAATGCTTGGTAAAAGAACCAAATCGTGGTCCCCTGACGCTTATGCAGTTGGAGCATGTTTTGCTGTCTAGCTTTCATTGGGAGTTGAGCAGGACATGGATGCTGTTGTGACAGAGGGAGGTTTCTGAGCGCCAGCGTGTAGTGTTCCGATGCTGAATATTCAGTCGATGTCCACAAGTTGCACTTGAGCGACATGGACAAGATCCCATGGTTCTGTCATCCTGTTTCCGGGCATGCAGCCGAGAGTCTTATTTGGGTTTGTGTGGTCCTACCTGTTCAGGTGGATACCCTCAAATAGCACATCCATTTCTTCTCATGCGCATCGGTGGCTTTTCGGCGGCTTCTTCACGCCAGTCGAAGAAGAAGAAAGGCGGCAAGGGGAAGAATAAGCAGAAGAAGCTCAAGAAGCCTGGCGCCCCAGTCGAGATTCTGTTTGACGCATTCAGGGTTTTCTCTATTTCTGCTTTTGGTGGTTTTAAAGCACCATCTTCTCGGCCATGTTTAGATGACCTTCCAGAGTCCAAGAATCGCCGTCACGTGAAATACTCTCGGAGGGAACAACCCCCTTTCTGGGCGCCGGCGGATGCCGGCGGTAGGGAGGTAGGCGGTCGGCGGGCTTGGCTCACCACAAGGGATGTAGAAGTGGATTCCTTTCGGATGCCACTCGATTTTCCCCATTCTTGAGTGATTGTTACTCACTCAGGGCTGATTTCTCATTCTTTCCAACCCTCGTGCTTTTCAAAAGCCAGCCCTTTCCAATTTTTGTCGAGCTGCCTATGTCTTCTAGAGGCAACCAAGGTGATTCCCTGGGTCATGTACACAAGGAGCCGGCTGTTCCCAGTTGGTGCGAAAAGTGGCCACACCTGAGCTCACCCTTTGCAACAACATGTTTTCCGGGCCCGTTGCGGGTAGCTTCCCGGAGTTTCTTCGGGATTTCCTTTTGGCTGAGTTGACGTGAAGGTACAGAAGTTGGACTCTGCACGCAGCGACAAGTGATTCCTGCAAGGCACAAAAAGAGGCCAGTCCCCGGGACAAAATCCAGGGCCGCAGGCGAAGCTGGGTTCTTTGTGGACATGTGCCATGGTCAAAGCTTCTTTGTTTGCTTCGGGTTGACAGGGACATGACCAATTCTAAGTTGCTTCTAACAAGTTGTGTTTCTTTCGGATCATGGTTGTTGTTGGGAAGCATTTCACATTGTTGCTTATTGTGGTTTAGTGGTTGAACTCCCCACTTCACTGCTAACATGTATTTTTTTGCTCCCCTTCCAACGTCAACCAAGGAATGCTGCACGCCTTTGCCTCCGCACTCGGAACCCCGCAATCGTCGAATCTGCACGCTTCGAATGCCTAGGCCCAAGCCGCCCAAGAAGTGGTGCGCAGCAGTACGGGTCCAAGGGAGGTCCAAAGCGACAGGTCAGTCTCGAGCGTTCCGACAGGATCCTCCTCTTTACAATTAGGTCCCCCAGTAATTAGTGCCCTTTTACCCTTTTTTGGGGGAGGGTTCCCCCACTAAAATAGACTACGGAAAAAGTTGGCACCTGATTGTAACCTCTCTACTGGAGGACCTGGACAACTTTGAGGGAAATCATTGTTATGTTACTTATGTTCATTGCTAGACTCGGCAAACCCCAGGCTTGCAATTCCCCTCAGACGCCAAAAGTTGAGCTTGTTTAAGTCTTTTCCTGCAGTTTTCCCCTTCAACCAGCTTCTGAAATTTAACGTTTCTGTTTGGCCCTTTGGTGTCAATGACCAACCATTTGCTGAAATTCGGTTTGAAGCAAGCACAGGCCTAAGGACTATTGGCCCCTTTGGAGTTTCTGCTTGGTGGTTGATGTTTTTATACCAGTTGCACATGTATTCGGACCCCTCTGAATTTACACATTGGGTGGCGTTTCTTGTTGAAGAGAAGTGAGAGGCTGGGGCCAAAGCTCCAAGCAGAAGGAGGGAACGGCAAAGGCCAAAGCTCCAGGCAAAGGCCAAAGCTCCAGTGAAACGAGCCAGAGGGGGGACATGGGCGTGCCTCTTGATGGGGACCCTTTGGTGGACATGATTTCTGCCTGTGTTACAGCGAACGTACCTGGGGGTGTAACGAGCTCACCACGATGAAGGTCCTGTACTTGGGGATCCCTTAAATAGCTTTTGGATTCATAGTGAAGTTTGCAGATGATTTACAAGGGGGTGTATGTGCACCAACTTTTGACAGAGGTCTTTCAACATTGGTAACGTGTGGTCGTTTTGATTGCACGCCCCGGGTTGGTTTCTGAATGGGCACCATTCAAATGACTGTTCACGGCTCATTTTGGGGGTCCCCCGATTTTGAGAATCCATGAAGAGCTCAGATGGGTCGCATTCTCAATGGCTGTTCTCAATGTGGATGTTGCTTGCCCCCCGGTGAGCAGCGTCCAACGCCCATTCGCATTGGCAGTTTTGGGACCAGGTGGTTCTACTATGTTCTGCTTAACATGGCACTTTATGGGGCTAGTTCAAAGGCCTCTATGAACTCGCATTTTGGCAGATCCGAACAACTCAATTGATTTCGGGCGCAGCCCAATTGGGAATTAGTTTGAATTGTGGGAGCTCCCCCTAAACTGTATGCATTTGTCAAGCTAGATCTTGTAGGCTCGAATTCTTTATGGAAACACATTGTTTGTTACATGCCAGAATGTTGATGGTCCGTCCAACATGTTACCGGCACATGACCGAGGTTGGGATGATCACCAATCGCGAAGACTGCGTGCACCGCGCCTGGAGCGTGTGTTCTTTGCTGGGGGTTAAATTCATTGTCTCACCATGTGAGGTTTTAGTGTTGGGCTAGGTGTTTGTTGGGTGACGCCCCAGAGTAAAAAGTTAACACAAAAGAAGGAAAATCGGGGCCCCCGCAGCGTTTTGGCGCCCTTGACGAGCAACGGCCCTTCAACCTCCCGGCCTGAAAGGAAGAAACATGCATGCCATGTGTTGTCCAAGAGCTGTTGCAACCCCTGGCTTCCAGCAGCATCAAGCATCTCGAAGAAAGTTTTCGCGTGCATGGTACCATGGAGCCCCGAACTTGAATCATTGCCGCTGGAGACCTCCAAGCTACCAGACCAAGCATCCTGTCAGCTGAGGGTTTAGGGCTTCACGGCACGAGACAAGTTCGCCTTGGATTCGAAAGGGCCGATGTCAATCCAGCTGGTCCGTCTTACAAGCTCCAAGATGAGCTGCCCCGGGTGAAAACCCTGTTGTTCATTTGAATATGTTTGGCACTTTTGTCCACGTGTTCCTTGGGTTTGGCCTTTATTCGCTTCCTTTCCCAGATCTCCGGTGGTGCTCTCCTTGGAATGGATAGCCCAAGAAGCTCCCAAGAAGGTCCTAGCCAAAGGGTTTGGGAGGGGGCGTTGGGGAATTCCTTCCTGTTGGCGCCTACATGTGCGAGGGTCGCAAATCTTCGCAAAGGTTCGAGGCTTGTTGGGTTCGCCTCAGCTAGCGGCGTTTCCCCGGGCCCACAGGTCCTCTTCGCCCTCGAAGTGATGAGAATCGCGAGTCGATGTCAAAGGCCTGACCTGGTGGAGCAGGGCATCCTGAAGAAGGTGGCGCCTTGCAAGCTGGAGGACGAAACTGGGCCGACGTGAGCACATGAGCCACTGCCCTGGAATTAGACGAAAGGAACCAAAAGAGGATGTCAACCCTGAAGTTCGAATTGAGTGCCATGGAGTTCAATGTTGACCAACTTGGTAGAGCTTGGATCGTTCCAACCCCCCCAGATGCACCAGGACCTGTTTTCATTGAGGCTCTTTCCTTTGTGGGAGCTCCCCTCAATCAATCCCGGAAGCATTTGTGGGCCAGAGGTCAACATTACAGTATTACCGTATTCCAGCCAGTTTTGCAGTATTACAGCATTACACTGTTGCAGTATTGCCGTATTCCAGCCAGTATTACAGTATTACAGCATTTCAGTATTGCAGTATTACCGTATTCCAGCCAGTATTGCAGTATTACAGTATTACAGCATTACACTATTACAGTATTACCGTATTCCAGACAGTATTACAGTATTACCGTATTCCAGCCAGTATTACAGTATTACAGCATTACACTAGTACAGTATTACCGCATTCCAGCCAGTATTACAGTACTACAGCATTACACTATTACAGTATTACCGTATTCCAGCCAGTATCACAGTATTACAGCATTACACTAATACAGTATTACCGCATTCCAGCCAGTATTGCAGTATTACAGCATTACACTATGAAAGTATTACAGTATTGCAGCCAGTATTGCAGTTTTACCGCATTACACTATTACAGTATTACCGTATTCCAGCCAGCAGTATTACAGCATTACAATATTACATTATTACCGCATTCCAGCCAGTATTACAGTATTACAGCGTTACACTATTACAGTATTACCGTATTCCAGCCAGTAATACATAGTAATACAGTAATTATTAAAGCGTTACACTATTACAGTATTGCCGTATTCCAGCCAGTATTACAGTATTACAGCATTACACTATTACAGTATTACCGTATTTCAGCCAGTAATAGAGCTTTACACTATTACAGTATTACCGTATTCCAGCCAGTATTACAGTATTACACCATTACACTATTACAGTGTTACCGCATTCCAGCCAGTAATCAAAGGAAGTTTAGAAGGAACTTCCGGGTTACGGCAACTAACTGAAAGCTAGCTCTCCCTGAGACAGATGAAAAGAGAAGGAATAAGCGCGCGAGAAAAGATGCGCGCGCGTGTGGTGGGAGAATAGAAGTGCGCCAAAAGCGTGGCCCTGTGCGTGAATTTGCATGTCCGGAGAACTGAAAGCTAGCCTGTTCGCGGCGCCTGGTCGGACCATTGTCGAACCATTGTCGGATCATTCTCGGATCACGTTCGCAGCGCAGGCCCATTGGCACGGCAACGCGAAGGTTTCGCAAGGCTTGAATTCCGTGGCAGGCGCAGTACTTTTGCAAGGTGAGGTACAGATTTCGTGGCAGGCGCAGCACTTTCGCAAGGTCAAGTGTCCCCAAGGATTGAACTGCGTGGCAGGCAGCACTTTCGCAAGGTCAGGTGCAGATTTCGTGGCAGGCGCAGGACTTTCGTAAGGTCAAGTATAGATTTCGTGGCAGAGGCAGCACTTTCGCAAGGTCAAGTGCAGATTTCGTGGCAGGCGCAGCACTTTCGCAAGGTCAAGTACAGATTGCGTGGCAGGTGCAGCACGTTCGCAAGGTAGATAGATAGATAGATAGATTAGATAGATAGATTAGATAGATAGATTGGATATAAAGTAGAAGATAGATTGGATGGAAAGTAGATAGTTAGATAGATAGACAGATCGGTAGATAGATAGAGAGATAGAGATAAAAAGAGAGATAGATAGATAGAGATAAAAAGAGAGATAGATAGATAGATAGATAGATAGATAGATAGATAGAGAGAGAGAGAGAGAGAGATCGAGACATAGACAGATAGATAGATAGATGCATACATAGATAGACAGAAAAAATATAGATAGATAGAGAGATAGATATATTGATAGCTAGATAAAAGAGAGAGATAGATAGAGAAAAAGAGAGATAGATAGATAGATTGATAGACCAAAAAAAAGTAGATAGATAGAATAGACAGAGAGAGAGCAAGAGAGATAGGCCCCTAGTAGACAGATAGATAGATGGATGGATGGATGGATGGAAATCGCAACTTTTAAGTACGAAAGTAGTACGCGAAGTCAAAATCGCAACTTTTAAGTACGAAAGTAGTACGCGAAGTCAACTTTCGGGGATTGAAAATCGCAACTTTTAAGTACGAAAGTAGTACGCGAAGTCAACTTTCGGGGATTGAAAATCGCAACTGTTAAGTGCAGATATAGATGGATAGATAGAAAGATCAATAGACAGATAGAGAGATAGCTAGAGAGATAGATAGACAGAGATAGAGAAACAGATAGATAGATAGAGAGAGAGAGAGAGAGCAAGATAGATAAATAGACAGAGAGAGGGAGATAAAGAGATAGAGAAATAGATAGATAGATAGATAGAGAGAGAGAGAGAGAGATAGATAGATAGAGAGAGATAGCGAGAGAGAGAGAGAGATAGAGAGATAGATAAATAGAAAGAAAAAGAGATAGATAGATAGATAGATAGACAGATATAGATAGAGAGATAGATAGATAGAGAGATAAATAAATGGATAGAGAAACGATAAACAAACTAGATAGATAGACAGATAGATAGATAGATAGATAAAGAGATAGAGAAATAGATAGAAACAGAGATAGAGAGAGATAGATAAGTAGATAGATAGAGAAATAAATAGAGATAGATAGATAGATAGATAGATAAATAGATAGATAGATAAATAGATAGAGAGGTAGACAGATAGATAGATAGGTAAAGAGAATGAGATAGAGAGGTAGATAGAGAGATGGGTAGATAGGTAGATCTATAAATAATTACAAATATAGATAGATAGATAGAGAGATAGAGAGATGGATAAATACACGTGGACGGAGAAAAGGAGTCAAGAAAAGAAAGAGAAAGAAAACTATAGTCTTTATATTTTGGAAACTTCCGCCCACCGGCTGCGCCGGCTCTACTGGTACAGTATTACAGCGTGACACTATTACAGCATTACCGTATTCCAGCCAGTATTACAGTATTACAGCATTACACTATTACAGTATTACCGTATTTCAGCCAGTATTAGAGCTTTACACTATTACAGTTACCGTATTCCAGCCAGTATTACGGTATTACAGCATTACACTACAGTATTACCGTTTTTCAGCCAGTATTAGAGCTTTACACTATTACAGTTACCGTATTCCAGCCAGTATTACAGTATTGCACCATTACACTATTACAGTATTACCGTATTCCAGCCAGTAATACAGTATTACAGCGTTACACTATTACAGTATTACCGTATTCCAGCCAGTAATACAGTATTACAGCGTTACACTATTACAGTATTACCGTATTCCAGTCAGTATTAGAGCTTTACACTATTACAGTTACCGTATTCCAGCAAGTATTACAGCATTACACTATTACAGTATTACCGTATTCCAGCCAGTAATACAGTATTACAGCGTTACACTATTACAGTATTTCCGTATTCCAGCCAGTATTAGAGCTTTACACTATTACAGTATTACCGTATTTCAGCCAGTATTAGAGCTTTACACTATTACAGTTACCGTATTCCAGCCAGTATTGCAGTATTACAGCATTACGCTAGCACAGTATTACCGTATTCCAGCCAGTAATACAGCATTACAGCGTTACACTATTACAGTATTGCCGTATTCCAGCCAGTATTAATAAAATTAGAGCTTTACACTATTACAGTTACCGTATTCCAGCCAGTATTCCACACAGTATAACAGCATTACACTATTACAGTATTACCGTATTCCAGCCAGTAATGCAGCATTACAGCGTTACACTATTACAGTATTACCGTATTCCAGCCAGTATTACAGTATTACAGCATTACACTATTACAGTATTACCGTATTTCAGCAAGTATTAGAGCTTTACACTATTGCAGTTACCGTATTCCAGCCAGTATTACAGCATTACACTATTGCGGTATTACCGTATTCCAGCCAGTAATGCAGTATTACAGCGTTACACTATTACAGTATTACCGTATTTCAGCCAGTATTTCAGCTTTACACTATTACAGTTACCGTATTCCAGCCAGTATGACAGTATTACAGCATTACACTATTAGAGTAGTACCGTATTCCAGCCAGTAATACAGTATTACAGCGTTACACTATTACAGTATTACCGTATTCCAGCCAGGAATGCAGTATTGCAGCGTTGCACTATTACAGTTTTTCCGTATTCCAGCCAGTATTACAGTATTACACCATTACACTATTACAGTATTACCGTATTCCAGCCAGTAATACAGTATTACAGCGTTACACTATTACAGTATTACCGTATTTCAGCCAGTATATATTACAGTTACCGTATTCCAGCCAGTATTACAGCATTACACTATTACAGTACTACCGTATTCCAGCCAGTAATACAGTATTGCAGCGTTACACTATTACAGTATTACCGTATTTCAGCCAGTATTAGAGCTTTACACTATTACAGTTACCGCATTCCAGCCAGTATTACAGTATTACAGCATTACACTATTACAGTTCTACCGTATTCCAGCCAGTAATACAGTATCACAGCGTTACACTATTACAGTATTACCGTATTTCAGCCAGTATTAGAGCTTTACACTATTACAGTTACCGCATTCCAGCCAGTATTACAGTATTACAGCATTACACTATTACAGTATTACCGTATTCCAGCCAGTAATACAGTATCACAGCGTTACACTATTACAGTATTACCGTATTTCAGCCAGTATTAGAGCTTTACACTATTTCAGTTACCGTATTCCAGCCAGTATTACAGTATTACAGCATTACACTATTACAGTATTACCGTATTCCAACCCAACAAAAAGGGGGAACCAACAAGCCCATTTTCGACCACCGGACTCAGAGCGCACAGACGGCACGGATTTCCAGGACTTCCTTGGGGAGTACCACTTTCTGGGCGCGCGGGCCTTGGAGTCTTGGATGGCCTCGTTTCTCAGGTCTTGGGCAGTTGGTTTTATTTGGCCTTCTTGAGGCGTTTATCCATTTTTGTTTTTTTGCCGCTTCTGGACCGCTTATGGACACCTCGTGGACCAGTGTTGCACATGTTGCGCTTCACTCAAGAGTCCAAGCTTGTCTTTTTGATTGGAGGCTGGCTCCAAGAAATTGCCAGTGTGATTATCTTTTCCACAAGGCCACCAGCCGAAGTTTCTTGTTGTTCTTTCAATTGAGCAGCGACTCATATTAGTATCGTGGTAAGCCAGGGAGAAGATGATTACATACGCTCATGCTTCCCTTGTATTTGTTGTGATTTTGACATGGGAAACCCTATCCGAGTAGTGCGCCCATTGCTCTCAACGTAGTCGCCAATCATTTCGGTCAAAGCCAGGTATTTGGAGATGCGGCAAAAGGAGTGGAGCCAATCGAATTTCCCAAGCAACATGAACCCAGTGAAGTCCAAGCAGTTGGCGAATCCAATTGGGCCTAGGCAATGCAGAGGAGTCCCCAGTACACCTTTTGCCCACCGCCGTCGGCACAGATGATCAGGCAGGGAACCGTGAGCCCACAAGTCGCTGTGGATTTTGTGCTTCAGAGAATTGGGCGACCCTTTGCAGTGGCAAGCTTTTGTTGGCTGGGTTTCTTGGATTGCATCATCATTTATGGTTTTTCCCTCAGGTCAGTCGGAGCCACACTCCCTCCGTGGCAACATTTCCTGAATGCTCCCTTCATGGCAACATTTGTCGAATTATGTTGAATCCATCAGGACGAGCGCCTCTAGTTGTTTGTTGACACCCGGGTGCGAAAGCGCCCATCTTTAGTTTCCCCCAATAAACGTCGAAAGGAATGTGTATATGTGTCCAGACCCCCTTTTGGCACCATGTGCAATGTTGAAGCGAGCTCAACTGACCCGGAAATGTGTCCAACGAGGTTTGCTTGCCTTAGCAAGTTTTGGATCTATCCTTTGAATCCAATTGTGGTCGACCCTTTTTCCTGGGAAATCCACTAAAATGTGTGGCAACTGTAGCCATGGCTAGGGATGCCAACTGATTCCTGCCCACTATGGATTGTAAGGCTCACTTGCCCAAAGCGAATCGACCTTTCGACCTTTTCATTTGAGCTGCTTGGTCCATTTTCAGTCACGGCCCCAAACAATTAACCTTATTTCTGGGTGCCCTGCTGGGCTTACTTCTGGGTGTTCTGGGCTTCTTTCTGGGTGCCTTGGGCTTACTTCTGGGTGTGCTGGGCTTATTTCTGGGTGCCTTGGGCTTACTTCTGGGTGCCCTGGGCTTATTTCTGGGTGCCCGCCCTGGGCTTCTTTCTGGGTGCCCTGGGCTTATTTCTGGGTGCTGGGCTTATTTCTGGATGCCCTGGGCTTATTTCTGAGTGCCCTGGGCTTATTTCTTGGGTGCCTTGGGCTTATTTCTGGGTGCCCTGCGCTTACTTCTGGGTGTGTTGGGCTTATTTCTGGGTGCCCTGGGCTTATATCCTGGGCTTATCTCTGGGTGCCCTGGGCTTATTTCTGGGTGTGCTGGGCTTATTTCTGGGTGCCCTGGGCTTAGCGCGGATACGTGAGGTCGTTGCTGGTGGAGCATTGCGCGCTTCCTTTGGCGGCGGCCTTAAGTGCGAGAAGCGGCCGCCGGGTTGCGCATGTTTGCTTCAAGACCCGCACCCGTTCCAACAATTTTCAGAACCAGGCTGAAACCAGAGCACCCTTGAGTGTTGGGAGCCGAGTTTGGAACATTGCAGCTGAAGATATTTTGGCGGGCGCCTCCTTTTTTGTAAAGTGATGTTTTGGCTGGCTTGGAGTGCTCAAGCTTCTTGCTGGAAGATCGAAGTCTCTAATCTCTGAAAGGTGGCTCCCGCCCCATTGTAAATTGCCCGAAGCTGCAGATGCAGAAGCGAACAGGGTTGTGCCAAGGAAACAAAGGCACCGGGGAATGTAGGGTATGAGGCTCATGTCCTTGACTCCCCAAAATTGCGCCATTTTTTTTAAAATTTCGCACCCCCTGAATGGCGGGTCCTTGTGGTTTCCCTTTAAACCAAAGCAGGGGCGCCAAGCCTCGCCGTGAGTCGAGTCCTGTGGGCTCCAAGGCGCAGACCGACATCCGGCAAAAGGCGCCCAAGGGCCTCACGGCGAGGCGGGCCACGTGAGCGCTGCTCCCAAAGATCTGGCTGACGATAAGGGAGCCGCTCCGGGGCTGGTGCAGCAAAAAAAAGGCCTTGAAAGAGGGAGCTAAGGAGCTGCCTGGAGTTCTGGAAGAACATGGTAGAGATGGACACATTTGCTTCTTTCTTACGTTCACCATACTTGGCCATACACAGAGAGCAATATTTGCTGACTCTGTTCCATATAAAGTCTAACAAACTTGAATAGATCTCAGAACAGGAGACATGGGAGGGGAAGTGTTTAGACAGTGAACAGCATCTTCGACATATTTTTCAACGCAAGAGGGCGAGAGTAATCGTGCCATCTATTTTCATCGGGGCACCTGACTATGCTTGGTTTTCTTTGGGGTTTCCCTTGTAGGTTAACCTATTTTGGAGACAGAGCCTATGATTTTGAAGCTGGGGCAAGCAGCTTGAGCCGCGCGCCTGCCTCTTAAAAACTCGCAGGTCGTTGCTGCTCTATGGCCCCAAGGGCAGCCGGGGGTCTCGGAAGTGGGGTCTTTTTGCCACCTTTGGTGAGAAAATTGGCGACCCACCAAAAAAAGGAATCCTTCACTACAAGGACATCGAGCTATGTTCCACAAAAGGTGGCAAAAGACCCCCTGCTCATTAAACTGCCATCAGATGGCTGTGGTTGTTAAAACCAACGGGACCATTTTTGGGGTAGATGAATTCGCCACCCATTTTAGAACCTGTTTTGGCGGGGATTGGGATGTTCACTGGGGGTACGATTTGGATTTTGAGCCATGGCCAGATATGCCGCATGCCCTCGTTCTTTTTGTAGAGCCTTGCTTGCCCAGTGGTTTCCTTCACAAAAGCACATGGCACCATGGCCCCCCCATGCCAGCCAGGTTCTTTATGTGCCCCTTGAAGCTTTGAAGCATTCGGTTTTATTCAGCACCATGCCCCCCAAATGAAGCATCACCCACACTCAAAGTCACAGAACCATAGCTCAACCTGACAAAAACCACCCCGCGCGCTTCTGGGAACGCCACGCAGGCTTTGAGCTGGCCAACTGATATTTGCCCAGAATCCTCGCTACCGGAAAATGGGAACTGCAAAGAGGCGGTTCCAAACGCAAAAGTTCAAGAAGGCAAGCTCCTCCCCGAATCAACATGAAACCCAACCGGAGGTCCTCTTAACGGAGACTCTGAACCAAGCCATGGTTTATGCCGGTAAGGTTCTGTCCATCCCAACCTGTGAGTAAGTCTGTAGGTCTTGGGGTGGTCTAAAGCGGTGGGGAATGGTCCAGCGGACTTGGACACACGATGTGCTCAGTCCAGGGGACTGGAAGAAACTATCACCTTGTTCATCACCTGATATTCTTGTAAGAGTGTGGCGGACGCCGTGGAGGCCCGCGTTTTCGGTAAAATGTGTGTCTGTTGTTCTCATGGGGAAAAACAAAACAAGCCCGTTTTTTTTGTTTCATGTAGTGCAGTGCATGTGAGTGTTCCATGGTTGTTCTATGAACATAAGGTGTGAGGCTTTCTTGGGCTGAGCACAAGAGATCTACTTAGCAGAAATTGTGCCGGTGAATTATGCAGGGTGCAAGTAGGAGATCTTTTGTCTCCAGCCACATCAGCCATTGCATGCCACCAGTTTGCATAGGAGCCAGAGGACCCATGCCTGATCATGCAGAAAGCAATGCTGCCCACACTTGCAGGTCTGCCTCCTCACATTGCCCCGCTCTAGTGGTCATAGGACCCGGAATCTTTGGGGAAGAACTGGGCTACTAGCTCTGCATGGCCAATGGCAAAGTTCAATCTTTGGCAGCCTATGGCAAGTGCTTGTCATTTACAAGGAAGTACGGGAAGGACCCTCATGACTTCATCCCACCAACCCCCTGTGAGCTACAGTCACGCAAAGTGGAAACCCGAGATGCTGCTTCCAGCAGCAAGGATCTGACAAGTCACCCTGCATTTCATAGTTGCTTCTTGATGCTACTTGCTGCACTGCGCCCAAAGGGAAAAACCTGCCGCTCACAAAACGACTGCCCCAAGGAGGGTGCAAATTTGACTGCTAGAAAAACTGTTGCGCGCAACAAGATTGCATGGGAGCTAGAGGGCTTTCACTGTCCTACTGTCCTCTGAGAATACTCCAACGGGCAGCTGCCCACTTGGAGTGGGCCTGCCTCACCCCCTCACGAAGTACAAAGACCATGGTAGGCTCACACAAAAACATGGCAGGGGGGGGGGGGGGGGGTAAAAAATGATTTCTATTTGCACCCTCCATAGGTCATCAAAAGAAGATCTCTTATGGCCAACCCCAAACAAGCTTAACAAGCAATGGAGCAGAGAAATGCCTGCGCTACATGAAAACATTGTTTGATGAAAAATGCACATCTTTCACTCCATTTCTGGTGTGCCAAACTCTCCATGTTAGCCAATAGCAAGCTGGCAGCTTGATGACATTGCTGCACACTGGCCTAACCTATGACAAATTTAGTTGTATGTCAAAGCCACTTACGCAAACATGTTCTTTCCTGTTCTACCCTATTTATTGAGTTACCATAGAGGGCGTGATGCACAAGGCAAGCCGCGAGAATACTACACGCAAATCGGCCCACAAACAAAGCGCATAGAATGTGCTTTTCTGGCACCACAGAGCCAGTGCAACCAAGCCCATTGTTGCCACACGTGCTGGCTCATGAATGGTGGAAGCATATCGGCAATCAATGTGGGTACCGTTTCCAATCTTGCATCATCAGTGGCACCACAGGCTTGTCATACGGTGCTACTCATGCAAATGCTCAAGGCAGCAAACACTAACTAAGCGTACGATTTGTGAAGATGCAAGTCTCAATGCATAAATATGTTGACCTATCATACAAGGTCAGGTTTAAGCAAGAGAACAAATGAATCTTCAAGGAAGTTGTGTAAGTAATAGGACATCCCAGAACTTTGCAAATATGAACCAAGGACCGGTTGGGGAACAACAGCCGCAGGCGCCAAAAAAACAGATTCTTGAAAACATATTTGTTTCCCCCCCCCTTGAAGCTCACCTTCTACAAGTCGACTTTAGAAGATGTAATGCGCATTCTGACCTTATTTCCGGAATCCACCATGCCCAGCCGTGGTGTACTGAATTTTCGGGAGAAACGGTGTGGAAACCATTTGCTTCTGAAAATAAATGATTGGAAAACACACAAATTATAGGATGTGCAAAACGCAGGCCTCCACAACGTCCCTTTCTGTTTCGTATCAGTGGCTCAGGTGGCAAGTCGATGCTGGCAAGAGCCATTGCGGCAGAGACAGGTGCGACCCGCTCCCTGCAGTTTGGGTTCGGAAGCTTGCGGCGTTCCACACAAGCTGGGCCAAATCCAGTTGTTCTGTCAAGGCGGGTTTGCCCTTCTGCCTTTCCCGTGGACAGTGATTTTGATGGTAACAGAAACGGGGGTCTGTCTCAACTTAGGGTCCTAAAAATTGGCGGTTGTCCCTTTGCTCCGCTTTCAACAACTCCAAAACGGAGACCATTAAGCAGATACGACAGTGCGCGGACTGGACTGACCTAATTTTTGTTGGAGTTCATCGGACAGTCATGGACCGATCCGTGGTTCGGATTGGCTGATGAACACTGGAACATGTAAATATAGTCCCTAGCCTTGAAAACGAGGGTAGGCGACAAACTTGTTGGTCTTGGGTCTCCACTTTCTACCCGTCGAATGTTTTTTTTTTTTTGGCGAGATGGGGAAGACTGGCTTTGAAAGTTACGTTTTGACTCGGGGTTTGGGTCAGCTATTACTTCAACTCAGACTCAGTGCCGTTCGTCCCCGAAGAACCCGCTCGTTTTCGAGGTCAAACCCGGGGAAACCCCCGACTACGGAAGTAAACAGCGGGACGTGTCTTTGCTTTTGAGGGAACCCCCCCTTCTTGGGTTTTGAGCGAAACAATGAAGACCATCATGTTAAGGGGGTCCCCTAAAAAGGACACGCCCACATCTTAGCCAGGCTTTCTACGCACGCGCTATCATGCGCATGATCCAATTTTTTGGGGTGAGGACATGGGAGCTTCAGGAGGTATGGGAGACCTCGCTGTTCTAGGGGATCCACTCTTTTGTTCACGGATCGCGGTGCACCTACCCCAAAATGGTACCATTGGTTTTGACCCACAGCCAAGTCGCCGAAAACGAGCACGACTCCCAAGCCGCTGGCTGGAAACGACTCAACGACTCGTCCACGGGCTGGCGCCTTTGTGGCAGCATTTGGCTCAGCGAGCGCATCGGGCTTCCGCGATATACAAAACAAACGAAAGCGGGGGGCCAAAGGCTCCGGACAGAGTGTGTGATACTGGCTGGGTAGGGACGGAACAAGCCAAAAATGGATTCCCAGATGTGGATTTGACAAGTCCTTTTCGATGTGTTGTCTCTAGTCTCACGAAAGCGCTTTTGTGTTGTGTTGAGACCCCTTTCTGGGGCTGCTGAATGAAACTGCCTCTTGAAAGGCTTGTGAAGGACGCAATCAGAACATATTTTGCAGGGACTCAATACCAGCATTTAGTAGGGAGGTTTCCGGAAACGCCTGTGCAGCTTCATATTGCCGTTTTGAAGGAGTGTCTAGCTTGAATGTTACCGCGCGGAAGTTCAAGAGTTATGAGAAGTTGAAGGACTCAGGTATGCCTTGCTGGGTGGTTTGGATTGGTTTGAAATTTTTGAAGCCCTTGTTGAGACAGGGGACATCCAAACCCATGGGGCTGGGGCTGGCCTGCCTTGGCCCTGGAAGGATTTTTGTCCACAGGTAAGTTGCTGCGCCATCGCAGGTAAGTAGACGCAGGATCGCCCAGGGAAGACTGGTGCTACACTTGTTGGGAACCTTTGCGGAAAGCTGGCGCGAAAAATAAATCACTTGGTTGGGCACATTCTGTTGGACTGGTGCTAAGAATCACTTTTTTCCAGCTTGTTTTGGAAAGCTGGTGTTGAAATATAATTTGTTGTTTGGCCAATTGAAGGTGAGCTTCCTTTCGGCATTTCCATTCTTTTGCCTTTTTGTGTTTCCTTCATGTTTCCTTTCAACCGGCCAAAAGGTGTCAGCGGGTTGAGCTTCTTGGGGCAAGCTGCATTCGGTTTTCGTGAGGGCACTCCCCTGAGGGATTCTGTGGCGAAGGCCTTGCGGGGTGAACCTGATGGGTTCGAACTAACATGAGTGTGCCGTTCGTTGGAGGGGAACTGGTTTTCCGTTTGGCTTCCCTTTAAACCAACCTCAAAAGGGGTACCCTGAAAAAGGACAGGCCCACATGACATCATCCAGGACGATGCTTGAGGGTTCGTGATGGCCATTCCACTCAGAAAATGATTTGTCGACATCCCAATCATTCAAAATACGGGTCAAGATCTAAGCGGGAGCACTCGCTGGGCGCGTTTCAATACGAAATCCTGCACCACTACCATGGGAAACCATAGTTTGGTATTTAGAGGGAACTCATCCAGGGCTTTTTCGGTGCAGGCTTTCGTTCATCCACAGTCGCCTCATTTTGCTTTTGGGAATCTTCCTGGACTCGGCTCGAGTCCTCCCGCAAGGTTTCCGGTCAGGAAACCTGCAGGCCGGACTTCAAAACGATGTGTGGGGTGGTGTATTTTACCGAGCAAACCCGACTTACGAGCAAACCTTTCAAAGTTTGAGATGCACCAGCCAGCATTTCAGCGTTCGTGTGGCTTGGAATTTCAACAGCAACTCGGAGTGTTTGGTGGACATGAATCCCCGAATTCTGTCCACCAAAGGACCGTCAAACATCTTGCCCAACTATGGATCCGAATCTAACTACGAGGCATTTTGTGCGTGTGTGTGTGTGGCAGAAAACTGAAGTAGTTCCGGATCTTTTGGTGCCATGTCTTGAAAAGTTGTCGCTCACTCCCCGAGTGAATCAACCGTTTTTTTTTGCCAAGATCTCCCAATTGGTGGTTTGGATTGGTGGTTTGGGGATTGGATCTGTGTTTTTGGTAAATGGGAAACCACCCCCGAACCACCAAGCTACCAATTCAAGCCACCAATTGCCCGGATAGACTCTGGGCTGGTTTAGCTTTCAGGGAGAGTTTTGGGGGGTTCCAGGGCTGCTGGGTAAACCACTGGCAACAGCAGGAGCGCAAGGCTGTCTTTGCGGGAGCCGCAGGCATCAAAGGAAGTTGCCTATGAACCATCCACGGCTTTGTTCACGGTTGTGGAACATGGGGTTTTGCCAGATTCTGTGATACTGTACCAAAGGAATCCCCTGTGAAATGATGAGGTCATGAAAACCAACGACTTTGGAGTCACAGAAAGGGTCTTTGTTCCACAGCCACGGCTTTGTTTGCGTTCATGCTTCTTTTTGCCATGTCTGAAATAAGCTTTTGGCTCCAAGGGCGGAAGCGCTTGAGCCAGGTTTGCTCCGTCCGCTGGAAGTTCAGTTGATGCCTTGGACCCTGCCCCAACTGGATGAAAGTTTGGATCAACCACGAAAACAACAGCGAATGGAGTATGTTATCTGTTTTTCCAGACGGACTCTGAACGGCGCTCGGGTGGCTGTTCGTGTTTGGGGGCAGGGTCCTCCGACGGAGCCGTGCCCTCCTCTGGCGGAGCAGGTCCCCTTGCCACGATTCATCATGTGGGAGCTCCACTGCACAGGGAGGTGCTTGCCATGCCACTTCAATGCGAAGTTGCTGAGCGGCATCGTTTCACGAACCGGAAGAACTAAGACATTTGCTTCAACATGTGTTGCAAAGCCAAAAAGGGGTGTGGGCAACTACATGTTGTTCAGACCCACGAGGGGACTGCTTCCCGTGCCCCATGAAGTTGTGGCCAAGGTGAGCTGTTCAACCCGTTGGCTCAACCATTTTACTTGAAACAAATTTGCCCCTACCCCCTCAAAAAAAGAGAAGATAATGACTAGATATATGGTGCCTGCGTGCATTTTGTGTTTTTCAGGAAAAGGGGGGGTCTCATGAGGTCGGCGCTGGGCTGCTGGAAGGGTGATGCTTGTAGGCGATGCCACTTCTGCACATGGGATGAGATGAAGCGGAGGAGAAATCAGATACAGACGCAGGCGAGGAAGCAGCACAGGGAGTTGGTCAAGCTGGCATGCGCAGGCGTCGTCACCATCCGCTTCCACGACATCCCTGGACTCTTGGTGGTTCGGCTGTGAAAAGTCAGAGACGCCCCTATATTTCCCCTTAAACGGGTTGTTTCAATCATCACTTGTTTGGCAATTTTAGGTTACTCTAAATGTGTGATGTTCAAAGGGGAGGGGAGCTCTGTTTAAGTCCGCATTTGTTGCGTGCTCTTTGTGGAAGCGTTGATCGGTCAACACACTTGGTTTGCAAGGCAAACCAACGTGGGGGCAAGTCCACAAAATCCAGGACTCACCAACTGCCCTTGTTCTTTAGAGCAAGAGCCAGTTTTGGGCGCGCACGTGAAGAGCGTGGCTGGAAGCATTGCTGCCACCTGATTTTGTGTTGGCCGGCTCAGTATGGACTTCGCCTGAATCAGATGAGGCAATCTGGATTTTTCAACCAGCTTGAACACTGTGAACATAATCAACTGGCAAGTCAGACCTGCCCCTCCATACATCCGAAGGTGACTCGGGGATCTTCGCATGTCTGTCTTGGGCGTTCGAAGCTCAAAACGGAAATGCAAAAAGACCCTGTGACATGGATGACAAATCAACCAGTGTCTCACTGGATTCGCTTTAGCTCCAGCTTTGCGGACAAAACGCCATGCTTAATGAGTTTAATATCCATTCGCAGGACCGAACCAACAAAAGCACACTTTGCTAAGATAAATTGGTATCATTCACAGGGGACACTTTCCACCCCGGGGCGCTGACATTTCAAGCAAGTTCGGGAACCCAAGGTGTTTTAAACACGGCGCAGACAGCTTCGTCGCGGTCGTGAACTTGCGACAAGAGACATTTTGGCAAAGTTGGAAATTCCAAAGGGTGATGTCACACTTTGTAGTTGCATTTCCACTCGTGAGAAGATGACCGCACGTGACCATGCCCACCAAGCGTTGGCATTTCGAGGCGGCGCGCTCGAATGCAATTGCGTCGTGATCAGTTCCTTTTCTCAGATCAGAGGGCAAATTGATCCAGCCGGCCAGATTAGCAAACGCTCTTGCAGATTTGGGGGCACTAAACCTACTGGGCTTTTGTTTCCAGTTTGGGATCTTTGTAATGATTTGCCCAGATCTAATTGGCAACCGGTTCAAATCGGATGAGATGTCCAATGGTTTTGGCACGGGTCGCGCGAGTCTCGGAGAAACAGATCTCCTCGTGGCTCGTGATGTCCCGTTTTGTCTTTGCACTTCTCGTGAGAAGATGACCGCACGTGACCATGCCGGCCGCCTTGCGTTGGCATTTCGAGGCGGCGCGCTCGAAGGCATTTGCGGCGTGATCCGATCCATCTGGGCAAAGTACGACAATCTGCTCTGGCAGATGGGGCAACACGAGCTCACTCTTCTAGGGGTTGATTCCGATTCCATTCTTTTCAACCATCGTTCTTTTCCAAAGCCGGATCTGTTTCCCTGGGTTTTTGATGCTTTCCTGAAAAGAAGGATCCCCGGAAAGAATGGGGAAGGTACCCCTAGAACTCTGTTGAAGGTACTAAAGTTACTGGGCCCTTAGGATGTTTTGATCATTTGCCCAGATCGGATTGACAACCGTTTCACTTCTGATGAGATGTCCAATGGCAATACAGGAGAAAGGGCAATAGGCGCCAGTAGGTACTCAGATCATGGGCTCACAGTTTTGAGACACAAGGGGGAAGGAAAGCGGGCCTGTGATTCTCGGAGATACAAAGATACAGATCCCCTAGGTGCTCGCCTTGGGCATTTTCAGGTCAGCCAGGTTGTTCAAGGCAAGTCTTCCATTTAGGCAGGGCCTGACATACCCTAGAATAGAGCACTAGCGACACCTTGGTTGGCTAAGATACTGAAGCAACAGTAGCACACCAAGGAACGAGGGAGGCCCTTTACGCTTCCCGACCACACACACACACACATGCAATCCTGATCCAAAAGCGGCTGCACTCAGAGACCGAAGCTTTTCTTGGACCAACGTTGCAGTCAGCATCGGATGGTTATGGGGGAAATCAGCGTTTGACACTTTTGCGAAGCCTGTGAAACCTCCCTCGGCCAAGTACAAAACAATGATCCCCTTTCCACCCCTTCCCAGCCCCAGTAGAAAACGGCATTGGGTCCTTTTGCGCCCTTTTTTTCAGGGGCCAATTTATAGGAGTCTTAGCCTGCTTCACGAGTTGCGAGCTGACCAGGTCAGCTCGGCACGTCATTGTTTCACCTTGAGTGAGTCGGGGGTATCCAACATGGTGGTTTCCTTTTGGATTCCCTTTGAACATCCGCAGGGTAGGCAAGGGGGACTCTTAGACTTGAAGCAAAATTGGGAAGGGGGCTGGTGTCGGGCCCGACATGATTGCTTGGGTTCCATGTTTTTTGGGTTGTTTGCCCACCTGCAGAAGCCAGAACTGTTTGGGTTCACAATCAATGCGCAGCGTCCTTCTGTCAATGGTGTCCTCCGGCTTCATGGGTTTTTTGCATCCCATGAAAGGGCTTTCTTTGAGTTACCAGACTTAAGTTGTTTTTTGTTAATAATGTCTTATTTGAAGGGGGGAATAGGGGTCGGTCGTTTTTGGTTTTAGTGAGTACCCTTTTTTGGCGGTTTCAAAGGGAAAGCAAAAGGGAAAGCATTTTTCAAGAATTCCCGGGTGGGAGAAAAAGCGGCCGGTGCTTTTTGGAGAGCAGGTGTCAAGCTGTTTTTTCAAGGGGTTCAATCCCCCAACCCCCTGGGCTGTGCATTTGGCTTGGATGTTACGACTTTGACCCAACGGAGAAAGGTTCGCGAGGCAACGCAACTTCTCCGGGCTGAGGCCAAGGGGCACAATGGTCCGCTCCACTCGCGGCTCGGCGGCAAGCCTTCGGGTCCGCAGATCTTGAGAGGTGAATCCATCCCCAGTCGGCGGTGCCCGGTTTCTCGGCGTCTCCCAGTTTTGTTTTTTGGAAGGGGGGATCCCCGGGGAACAAAGTGAACGTCCTGCTCCGTGTCCACCTTTTTTGGGCGGTACCTCTCTCTCTCTCTCTCTCTCTCTCTCTCTCTCTCTCTCTCTCTTTTGGGTGGGTTTTCAAGGACAACCACAAGGAAAACCATAAAGTTGATTGGGGGGTCCCAAGAAAGACACATCCGCTACCCAACAAAGAGTGGGATAAAAAGGACTCATTTGGGGCAGTTGAGCAATCACCAGCTGGCTTCGAGGATCCCTGTTTATTGTGGTTTTGGGATGTATCATTTCAGGAACCCGGTTCCCAAAATTACTTTGGGCAACACGGCTTCCCTAAAACAACATCATTTGGAATGTAATCTTGAGGATGTCACTTTGGACCCAGTTGCTGGAACGCTTACAGCAACTGCGGATTTGGCATATGAAACCAGAGAATCATATTAGCTTAATAGTAATTGTTTAGCTGCTTGGCTCCTCACATTGCGTGAATGAGGACATTTTTGCGGGTGATTCTTTTTCCGGCCTGTTCCACAGGACTGGACTCACGATTTCAGCAGGGGAATTCGGTAGAGGGATGCCCTGGTTTTCTTTCTTTGCTGTTAAGGCAAGGGTTCTGTGGTTCAGCTCACGTTATGCTGTAAACAACTTTCCCTCGGGTTCCGCCAAGTTCAAACACCAGGGGGCTCCAAAAAACACACAGGGCAGTCCCCACCAGCCCAACAGGCTCCCCCCCGTCCCCTCCAACCGCCCCCCTGCCCCCCCCACCCCCACCCCCCCCCCCTCCAACAGCCTGGTGTCCTTTCGACCCAGCCCCGCCCCCCACTTTTTGGGCGCTGCCAGGCTCCGGGGTTTTGCTCGCCGGAGCCGCGGTGCGGCGCTCGAGACCCGTCTTCAGGATTGTTTTGGGCTCCTGAAAGAAGTTGTTTTCCTCGTCTCATATTTTTCGCAGGGGTGGGATGAGGTCTTGCATGTGATGTGCCCTGGAGCTATTCGCTCATATTCGCTCCATTGCACAGGCAAACACCGACTTTCAGGGTGTTTTTGCGCTACGTGGAGAACATGGGGTCAGGGTTGGGGGTGTTTTTGCTTTGCAGGTGGTCAGAAAGGGAAGTCAGACGGGAAGCCCCGCACTTTTGTACGGCTCCCCTAGTTTGAGACAGCCCCAACTAAATGTGGCGGCCTCAGGAAGTGAAAAAGGGGCTTCACAACAACAGCGGCACATGTTGACCCAGCTCAAGGGACGGAGCCAATTTTTGCGGGGGGATGATGCCAACTCGTGTCGGAGAATGAACGGGACAGGCTTCGGAAGCCGAAGGTGCTGGTTCGGTTTGGTGTATCATGTTGAGCTGTTCCACCCGTTGACCAGCTCAAGCGTTTGACAATGTGAGTTCACACTTCTGAAGCTAAGAACTGCTCTCTGCTTCAAGAGCCTTTAAACATCAGGGGTGCAAATGAACACCTGGTTTTGAACCTGTTGCCTACCAAAAACACGGTTTTCGAACCAATAACCTGGTTTTAGTGTTCAACACCCATATCAAACCCATACAAAGCCCGTACAACCCCCCCTACAAAACGTGTTTTTGTTCAAAGAAAAACAGAACCAAATAAAGCGAGTTTCCCCAAATGCCCGGTTATTTCCGAGAACCTTTGAAATAAAAGGATCTTGGAGTAGAGGGTGTTTTGCTGGCTGGCTTTAAGGGACAGATCGCGAACGAGCAGGGGCTGACCATCTACTCACTCACCAACGCATCGCGAAGGAGGAAAATGGATGTCTCTCAACATCTTTGCCCTTTTAAAGCAACCATAGCAACCCCAAAACTTGGTGGCTCCCAGCCATCCCCTTAGCTTTTTCGCCTTTTAGTGTTCAGTGGTAGTTTCCATTTGACCCACTAAAAATCAAACTTTTAGCGGGGGATCTGAGGGCAGCCCAGAAAAGGGTACCCTTAAAAGACACCAATGGAGGCTTCCCATCGCTCGCCTCGCATTTCGTTTCGCCAAACTTCCGACTGAAGGCCGGCGCGGCCTGCTTCGCGGTGACTGGCACCCCCACCGCTCCTGCGCAGGAGGGGGGGTGGCTTAGCCCCCACTGCTCGTTGGGGTGTCTCTGAAAAACCTTCAAGTTTGGCGTAACACAATTCTTAGCTTGATTAACATGGGTTATCGGGGAATGCTCCCAACCCAAGCGCCAGACTGCCGTTGTGTGTTTGCGGCATTTCCCAGTTTGCCGTTTTGAATGGGTTTGTGCTTCCCCGCTGGCACTGGAGAAGTGTTGTTGCCCACCCGTCGGGCCGGGAGTGTTCGCCGCCTCCGGCAAGTCCTCCCTGACCGCGACAGCTGCGACGGTCTTTGGCCATGACATCTGTGACAAATCGGCCCGAAAGAAATGACCTAAAAAGTAGCGACAAACAATCCAGACTGCTCGATTCGGGAAGTCGGTAGGCAATAACATGCAATAACTTTCCTTGACCTAAAGGAATGTGAAACTGGAACAACGCACAACTGCAGTTCGGCGCCACGCCCCTGGCATGTGTCGCGACATCGATACATCATCGCTAAACACACGAACATGTAAAGTAACCGTCACAACAAAGACTCAAGCTGTAAGAAATCCCAGCGCCACATGAACTTCAATCTTCCATTGAGCAGCGGTGATCTTGGCTGGCTTGGGCTGGACTGAATTGCATTGGGGTTGAGTCTGGCTGGGGCTAGGGTTTGGAACGATCCATGTGATAACAGACGATCATAGCTTGGCTGGCGAATAGGGTTACTTATTTCACCGATACATAAGCATGCACAAACTTATAGGCATGTGTGTGTGTGTGGACACCCGGGCCCTGAAAAGGGACACGCCCGCAATCCTTGACCTAGGAGCTGCGTCAGAGCTCTCTCCGCGGACGCGCGGAAGGCCCGAGTGCCCCTTTTTTTTTGGGGGGGGGGTCTAGGCGTCCTAGTTCGAACAAAAACTTGAGAAGAAGACACGTGGGCATGAGTCAAAGTTGGAACCACTGGGCCGTGGTTCCATTTCCCAGGGTTCCATTTTGGTTACCTATTTTCGACCCATCCTGATCCATACTTGCGCGGCAGATTGTGGGAGTTTTGGTGTGTGTCTCAATGAGGGAACCTCACAACTGGCAATTCTGCTGGACGCTTCCTTGCGCCCAAACCCCAAAACAGGCCCCGTGTTTCCACCAGGCCCAATGTACTTGCCAAAGGAACAAGTCAAAACCAAAAGGACACTTGCTACTTGGGTGTTCGATTCGCCAAGTAAGTGGTTAGTAACCTAAGTAGCCCGCTAGCCCCATTTGGAAAAAACACCCAGGTCCAGACTATCTCCCATTTCGTGGAATTCACATCTTATGGGTCGAACCACTGGCAACGACCCCAGTTGCCCAGTGTTTTTTTCTTTTTTTTGGCAAGGCTTCCCCCTTTTTCCTGTCTTTTTCGGGCGGTTTTTTGTTCCCCTCAAGCTCAACCAGCCAAAAAGGACGGCCCTTTGGTTCCCATGGAAATCCACTGGGCATCTGAGGGAACACGTCCGAGGCTCTTCCGGGGGCTCTTCCGCGGCCATTGCCGGGAGCGGCCTGGTGCTCGCGGCCGTGGCCGGGATGCCAGGGGCAGGGGAGCGGATTTTTTCGGGTTTGAACGTCGGATCCAGCTCAGGAAAACTCGCATGGTGGAGTTGCCTTGCTAGGTCCCCCAGTAGTGCCCTTTCTCACCGTTTCTTTTTTGGGGGAGGGTTCCCCTACTAAAATAGACTACAGAAAAAAGAATCGGGTACCCTTATTCTAACCCCTCTACTGGATTACCTAGCTTGGCTTACCAAATGGCTTTACCATTGCTCGCAAAACGGATTTCCCTTTTGCTCACAAAATGGATCTAATATCCAAAACGGGTACCTGGAAGCCGCGAGCAGCAGCAGAGACTATTGAACATAAGATGTGTGGGCGGCTTGGGCTCTAGGAGGCACAGTAGAAGCACCTTCGCAACGACGGAGACCGTGCATTGCGCACTTCTTCCAGCTTGCTTGCGCGTCCGAAAGCGCAAGGAGACTTTGCTAAGTGTCCAGACCACAAGCGCTCGCCGAATTGCGCCAAAGGATGTAAAGGAGCAATGGAGCTTTTTCACCTTGCAATAGCAGAGGAGAGACAAAAAATCACGTTGGTCGAGGTTGTGGAAGCTTGGGAACTTTGCCTCGTTTAGAATGATAAAGTGTGTGTGGATGGGAATCAAGCAGCCATGTTGCAATGTGATTGGGCCTGTGTTGCAAGAGGCTTAAACAGCTGAAGCCACTGTTTTCTTTTTGTCAGCCAGGGTTATGACAGAAAGGGGCATTAAGTTGCCACCATGGAGATCCCACCATCAATCATAATCACTCATATTCGCATCGAAAAGTTTCGACCAAGGGCCAATTGGGGAAGCGGTTCGTCACATAAGCCGTTTAGTGGTTCCCCAAGTTTGCAGAAGGGAAACGCAGCGGTGTTGATCAATCTTTCCATATGCCACGACATCTCAGAAAGCGACCCACAGGTCCGCTGCAAAACCATGCTCTCGTTCCATTTCTTGGTTAAAACCTACACTGGCCATAAAGTTTGATGTTGAAAGAAGAAATCCACGGGGAATTCTATATATTGGAGGGGTATTTATTTTAGTTGTTTTTCGTTCTTTTTTTGGCTTCTTGGCTTTTCGGCTTCTTGGCTTCTTGGTTTTTTGGCTTCTCGGCTTCTGGGCGTTTTTGGCTTTTGGTTTATGCGGCTTTTGGGGGCTTTTTGGCGTTGGCTTTCGCATCCTCTGCATTCCCAGCTCCTCTTCGGCAGGTGGCGTTTTGGCTTTTGCGGGTTTTCGCTGGTTTGTGCGGCTTTTGGGGGCTTTGGCTTTTCGCATCCTCTGCTTTCACAGTTCCTCTCTGGGCTTTTTGCTTTTGCACCCTTTCATCGGTTTTTGGATTTGGCCTCCCGCATCATCAGCATCACCAGGTCTTCCCTATTTGAATCATTACTTCTTCGAACATCATTGGGGGGAGAAACCCCCCCAACCCACCCGCTACTGTTTTGGTTGTTTGCAGAGTAATTGCAACCCTATTTGGACCAACACCTCTTCAAACATCATGGGGGCTGCCGCCCCCCCCCCAACCCCCCCGCTATTTTTTAGATTTCTTGCAGAGATTGAGTTGCACGCCTATTTGAATCTTCACTTTTTCGAGCGTCAAATTTCGCGAGAAAATGCGGCAAAATACGACGTTTTAGGTAATCTGCAATCCATGTATGTCTGTATGTATGCACTTCTTCGCACATCATAGGGGAAGCCGCCCCCGCCAACCCTCCCGCTGCCTTTTAAATTCTATCGCACCCTTTCTTGAATCATTGCACCCCTACTTGAATCATCACTTCTTCCGACATCATGGGGGGGCTGCTACGTTTTAGATTTTCTACAGAGATTTGACTGCACCCCTAGTTGAATCGTCAATTCTTCGAACATCATGGGGGGCTGCCGCCCCCTATTCGAATCATCACTTCTGCGAACATCATGGGGGCTGCCCCCCCCCCCCTACTTTTTAGATTTCTTACATATTTGAATCATCATTTTTGATTTTGTTACCCACGAGTTGTTGGTGATGCTAGGGATGTTGGTCGGACATGCGGGGATGTTGAAAACGATGCCGGGGATGTTGACGGGCTAGTGTAAAATGCGCCAATTTCGCGAGAAAATGCTGTCAACTACGACATTTTACTGGCCCGGATGAAACACGAAAAAAAAACCCAACAAATCCGAAAGAACCAAAAATATATCCCCACCCTGTTATATTTGCCATTCCCCAAACCGAATGGATTTTTGCCCTACTTGCTTGTAGTCATTAGCAGTTTATGTTCTCCATGACTAGTGAGAACATGGTTGCCCCTTCGTGTCGTTTTACCCCAAGCATCGCTAAGCAGCGGAGGACCCTTCATGGGATCCGGACTTCTGGAAGGTTTGCGCCTCAAAAATGTGCTCTTTGGCCTTCCTTTAAAACCCACAAAGTGTACCAAAACCCCAGAAATTGGTCGCAAAAAAGGCACCAACCTTTTGAAGTGGGGCTCTGGCTTGAAGACGCCTCTGTGCAACTTGTGGCCGATAAGTAACAGGCGGCCCAGGCGCGGGCTAAAGTCTGTGAGGTCGTTAAGGGGCAAGGTCGGTTGACCTGTCGATACCTTAAGAATGCTGCCGCGGTCCCCAAGCCGAACATCGCCCAGGATGCCTCTGGAGCACCCATCTTTCACCCGGGTGATGCCTTGGCCTTCGCGACTTCGGAGTGGGAGCGGGTTTTTCGGGTGCACCAGCACCCTCCGCCCCCATGAGCCCTGCCTTCAGGCGTTTGGGGACACGCTGGATAGCATCGCTGAGCCCTGTGTCCTCCCGGAGATCTCTTCTTGGGATTGTTGCATTTGGTCCGCGCCCGACGAGCTGATGCGGCTAATGACCTTGATGGTTGGCGTACGATTGAAATGCGTGCTCTCCCTGAGCCATGGGGTACTTTAAGCCACAAGTGGGGGAAACTACAGTGGACGGACGAAATCCATGTCGCACCACCTTTCAAAAACCCTGTGTCCTGATGATT
>CAUJNA010003352.1:393966-441466 GCA_963377175.1 Effrenium voratum
CTCTGTGTTGGATCACCTGACCCTAAAGAGTGACGATGGTTTCCTTCCACTTGGAGATGTCCGGCTTATGTCCGGGTGTGGGCTGGAATAGTTAGAATTCGCTCAACACATCGACCTCACCTCGAGGGTTCTGAGTTCTGTGTGACCCCACCCATGAAGGCTCCCATTTCTTTGGTCGACCTGTTTGGAGGGTTATCAGAAGAAAAACCGAAGCCATGTTCGATCTTCGAGGCCAAACAAAAGACACCCTTTTGATTCACCAAGATGTATCTGTTTTTTTGGGCAAGCGGGCTAAACACGAGCTCCCTAAAAATCAAAGGGCCTTGACAAGAAAAGATGGTCTCACAAAGAGCTTTCTGTTCCGTCGTCCCAGTTTTGAGGGCGGGCGTTCAACTTTGCCCTTTGCCCTCTGAGCACTTTTGAGACCCCATGATGGTCGTATCATGCCCGGACATGCCACGAGGGGGCTTAGGACACATCAAAACTATAGGACATTCGCTCATTCTAAAAACGTATCGTTTCCGTGAGATGTCCGTGAGATTTCCCTGGACTAGAGCAGCAAAGCTGTTCCACTTTTTTAGATCGTTGGTTTTTCTTTTGCCATTCGCACCATGGGACCCCAGGTCAGGAGCCTCGAGTTGCTGAAAACAGACCATCGGCAAAGAAAGGTCGGTCAATGCAATCAAAGGTCAACGGAAACCAATTCTTGTTTTAAAGGACGATGACCCGGAGGGAGCTCACAATGGATTGCCTTGCTGGGGATCGATTCTTATTTTTTTGGGGGAAGTATTCCTATGACTTTTAGTGGGGAACCCGGGAACCCCGAAAAGTGGTTGGACACAAATCCCCGAGTTCTGAGGTCCAAAGGGTCTCCCATTATATTTTGGGGGAGGATTCCCCTACTAAAATAGTCTACAGACAAAAAATCGAACCTCTCTACTGGAGGACCTAGATGAGTTTGCAGATCCATCTGCCAGAAAGCCTCAGGAGCCTGCCAGATGGACGGCGGCATCCTGGTGATTTCTTCCCCCGATGGCCCCATGGCGCAGACGCGGGAGCACATCCTGCTGTCCAAGCAGGCCACCGGTTCCCGTTTCCGCGTCCGCTTGTCTCCTAGACTCCCCCACCCGGGGTTCATGAGAGTGTCTTTCTTGAGGGCAGCCTGTTTTGGTTGGTCTGAACGGACACCCAGGGCAAAGCAACTATTTTGGGGGAGTAGCTTTTGTCTGGACTTTGTAGTTTGTGGGAAGACCGTTCTAGCGAGTTCGGATTGCATGTTGGTTAGCCAACCCACATAGGAAATCCCACCTGGTCTAGATGTGCAAGTAGGCAACCCCGTCATAAGCATCCTGGGGTGGGTTGACGCGATGCATTGCTCCCTGTTGTTGACATAAATGGAGCAAGCCGAAGCGCGTTTCAGAAAGCAACAACCAGTCCAACCCCCTGAGAATCCACTAGCAAACATGGAAACTCGCATTTGTTGAGGGGTCTGATGTTGGGTTACCCCAGTTGTTGGGGTCAAGAGTGCTTTCATTGTGCATGGCTTGTTGGGTGGTAGCATGAGGCGACGGTTCATTGAGTTTCCCTTGGGTGATATGTAAAGGTGATCACATACTCCGCACCAGGGCGCATTTGTTACAAGAGCCGATACGTGGAGAAGTGGCACATAGTACATTTGCTGCAGGCGTCCTAGTTTTCTAAGCCTGTTGGTTTTTTTTGAGGGACATGGCCATTCCACCCCCAACGATTGCTTCGTCATTTCCACAAACACCCCAGTGCTGCGCCAAAAAGCAGCTGGTTGCACAAACTCCGCGGCCTCACTTTGTCGCGGACGAAGCTTGGTGACCAGGTGGGCGTGCCGAAGCTAGTGTGCTTCATGAACAAGGCAGGGCCTTCCCACCAGTTGGGACCAAGGGTGCGGACGGGTTTGCCGCGTGAGGATAGGTGTGTGTAGGCGTGTGTGTGTGTGTGTGTGTGTGTGTGTGTGTGTGTGTGTGTGTGTGTGTGTGTGTGTGTGTGTGTGTGTGTGTGTGTGTGTGTGTGTGTGTGTGTGTGTGTGTGTGTGTGTGTGTGTGTGTGTGTGTGTGTGTGTGTGTGTGTGTGTGTGTGTGTGTGTGTGTGTGTGTGTGTGTGTGTGTGTGTGTGTGTGTGTGTGTGTGTGTGTGTGTGTGTGTTTGTGTGTGTGTGTGAGTGTAGGTGTGTGTGTGTGTGTTTGCGTTTACGTTTATGTGTGCTTGTGCTTGTCGTTGCGTTTATGTTTGCCTGAGGGTCCGGGTACTGACTGAGGGTGCCCTTTTCGGGTCGTGCTCATTGGACAAGCTCATATGAAACAATCAAAGGAGCGAATCAAACAAAAGTCCTACGTGTGCGGGCACTCGCCCAACATGTGTTTCCGGACTATCAACTTGGGAGTGCCAACTTTTCCGTACATGTATGTCGATGCAATGGGTTAGGATGCCTTGTTTGTCATGCACGTGCGAGGGGGCATGTTAAAGGCACGGTTCCCTGAAGCGATCCCGTGTGAACTGCGCGGTTTCCGAGAAGAGACAAGAAGCTCCCTCAAGTTGTGTTCGTGGTTTCTTGAAGGTGAACCTGCTTTCTTGAGCACCCCCCCGCCAAAATCGGGGTTTGCCTTTTGGTTTTCGGCCAAAAACGCAAAACGGGGATTCCCGACTTTCCTCAAACATCAACACACCATATTCTCTACTTCAAGGTTGACTTTAATGTGTTGGTGTGAGTTTTAGAGCACATTGGTTTTCGTAAATCACAAGTTGTCTTACTCAAAGCAATTGATGATGCACGTTACGAACCCTTTATATTTGCAGCATGCGTGAGCGTTGAAGTAAGCATGAGTTCAGTACAGTATTATATTATTATTGTTAAATTGGTATTATCATGTCTACTTCACAACGATTCACTTTCAGATAAACCAGTATCCAGATGGACACATAGAAGTAAGACCCGATGAATACAAATATGCACGTTAATGTTGTTTAAGAAATGATGTTGCTGTGAGTAGTGATCGGTTGTATGCAGCACGCTTGATCGTACTAAACTAGCTCGTGGCAAAGTTCTATCAACATATGTGGATCGCGCAACACACCTGCAAATAGTTTGACATTGTTGGTAGCATCATATAGTATACGTTGGTAGGCGAATTATGTCATATGCAACAAGTTAACTCATGCGTAATATAATAATAAAGATAAACACCTATGCACTCTTCACATATGTAATCATACTATGTTTAGCTATCAGCAACATCGTCAAACAAACAACAACTACATCGATCGTGCGGATCTTCAATTAGCAACTGATTGGGCCTGGCGCCAACAGCAACATTCTAGACCCGCCTTTTAGGGCCTACCTTGAAATTTCCAAAACCCGCCTTAGTCTCCCAACATGCGTGTTTATGAGTTGGCTGTCAAGCTAGTAGCTCAAGGGGCCTTCAACCTCCCAGCGATGACTGAGATGACTTTGGTAAAATGCTTCACTGTGTTTGTTGAGGATCGGTCATTTTGTTATGTTATCTTGGTCCAAAGGGAACGCCAGAAACCATTCTTGTGGGCCGAATCCCTATTTTGACATACACAAATGATCATAGACGTGGTGTTCCTGGAAGCCAGATTGCTCTAAGGATCGGTGTTGCAACTATCAAGACCTTCGTAGCCAGACTTATTTGCAGGAAACCAGGGAGAGAGTCTGAAACGGGGGTAAAACCTGAGGATGGACGTAATCCTGCAGAAGTTGCGATGTGTTTAAACTCAAAGCCTATAAATTATGGGATACACCACCTAATCTTGATGCCGGATCAACAAACTCCTGTATTGGGGAGGTGTCCCTGGTTTTAGTGGAGATTCACCACTTTTGGAGGGGAACTCCCCCATGTTAAAATAAACAGGGTGTACGAACCCGTGTCAACATTACCGTTTTGTTCAGGTTATGATCTTTGTCCGCGCGCTGAGTCAGTTGCAAGGTGGACATGATGGATGACGAGGAGCTTCTGGAACTCGTGGAGCTGGAGACACGTGAGATGACTGGCCCTAAGATCCGGGGCGGGGTGCTCACATGGCTGGTCTTGTTTTGAGACTACCCTTGTCAGTCGGGGTTCGTTAGAAGGACGATAAAACAAAAAACAACGTGAAGCCAATTTTGGGGTCCCCTAACAAAAAACAAACAAACAGGTGAATTAAATACGGACCAAAGATGGCAAAGTCGATGTGACAACTGGGTCAGGCATGGTGCAAAGGGGGTCCTTTATTTTGAGAAACCCCCGATTCTGGGCTCCCGATTGGACTCCAAGCCGGTTTTCTTCAGCAGAGGATGCGACACCTGGGTCCCCAAGCCAGGGAGTCGCGCCTCCTGTTCCATGACCAAGTTGAAGGGTTTCTTTGCTCACCAAAGCGAGACCATATTCTAGTTCTTCCGTTGTGGCCCATGTAAGGTTCAAAACGTTTTGAAAGCTCGACCGTTTCTGTCTGGGTCTAGGCTGGGCAACTGAGGTTCTATTGTATTCTTGTATTATTGCTGTCTTTTTTTTGTCAGGGAACGATGCTTTTCCTTGCCGATCGGGTTCTCGGTGCAACCGCTGGGCTCAGCTGGGCTGATGAGTTTGGCAATGAAGATCCCGTTCAGAAGGAACTGGCGCGCTTCAGAGGGGAGACCAGGAGTTTTGGACATGGCGCGAACGCCAGGTGGTCGATCCATGCTGGTATGTGTTAAAGTAGCAAGAACGCAGACGTGCTTGCTTTGCTCTAGGTTCCCTCGTGGTTTCCTAGAAAGGATCGCCCCACCAAACAAAAACCCATACCCACCTACCTACCTACCTACCTACCTACCTACCTACCTACCTACCTACCTACCTACCTACATAGCTACATAGCTACATATCTACATGCCTGCATGCCTACATACAGACAGAGACAAACAGAGACAAATAGACAGATAGAGAGAAGATAGAGAGACAAACAGACACAGACAGAGAAAGAGACAGAGAGAGAGAGAGAGAGAGACACAGAGAGAGACAGAAACAGAACCAGAGACAGAGACATAGACAGAGACAGAGACAGAGACAGAGACACACACACACACATGTGCACACACACACACCCACCCACACCCACCCACACCCACCCACACCCATCCACCCACACCCACCCACACCCACCCACCGACACACACACACACACCCTTCCACCCGCCCACGCACGGACGGACGCAAGCATTATGATTTGTGTTGGAAGAGCTGTTAACCCGTTTTCGCGGTGAATCCCGGAGGCTTAGCCAGTATGGCTTCGACGGCGATGACACGCCATTCATCCAAGGACCCGCGCGTGTTCGCGGTTGACCCATGTTTATCCGCAAAAAGCTGAGGCGCTTGCGATTTCCCGACTAACGCCAAGTCTGGATTTGGTCTATTCTGTATTTTGCTGCTTAAGGTTAGCTTTACTCAATGTGAACCATCATCAATCATGTATTGTTTGGTCGCGCAACGTAACATTTGGAACCATCAACAAGAAACACAAACTCTGAACCCAATCCAACGCAGACGGGCGGTCTCGGGCCTATTGGGGGGGGGAGGGGTTACAGCCTAAAGCAAGCCCAGAAGCCCCTTGTTTTTTTTTTTTTTCATGGGTATACTGGGTGAATAAGGCCAATGGGTACAACCCGCCCATAGACTTTCCAGGGGTTGAGTTTGGGACTTCACGCACCCGGGCGTGACGTGTCAGGCAAGGAATCAGACCTCATTCCTCAAACCTGGACTTGGTGAGTTGCGCAGCTGATCTCGTGGGCCCATGGCTGACTCGTTCCTTTGCCCAGCGGCGCCCTTTTTTCCCTTTTTTTGGGTAGGGGTTCCACACCAACGTCCTTTTTGTCCCATGGCCACTGGGCATCTGAGGTTCAACACCAAGCTTGCACGCCCGTTCTTTGTCGCCTTTGTAAGCCGGGCTTTCTGGCTTTGAGCCAAAAGGTCTCCATGTTCACACCGGGTAAGCGATGCCTGCGGTAAGCACGAATTCGGGTTCGGGCTGCCCGAAGTATGATGGATGGTTTCAATCAGTGCCCTGTAATCACTCAAGCTGCCTCTTAAGCGCCTCACATAAACCATTCGTCATAACCATAGGGCTAAAAGGTGGCCTAATGTACAGGGAAGCGATGGCTGTATAGTGGGTTTTGCTTGAGGTGTCCATAGGCAAGCCTCACCCTTGGGCGCAGTTCCACTGGGTGAATGTTTGCAGGATCTGCTTTGCAGGCGCTGGAGGCTATGAAGGCCGACTCTGCGACCAAGAAGGGTTCACGCCTCAGGCCTTCTCGTGTTCGCTTGCAGAAGTTGTCAATGCGCAGAGGTTGTTGCACCTGAGGTGACAACAAGTGGGTGGACAAGATCCTGGAGCTGATGGAGACCGTGGATGACTATATCCCCACGCCGGAGCGCGACACTGACAAGCCCTTCCTGCTGGCAGTGGAAGACGTGTTCTCGATCTCAGGCCGAGGTACAGTTTGCACTGGCAGAGTGGAGCAGGGTATCGTGAAGAAGGGCGACGAGGTCGAGATTTTGGGCCGCGGCAAGAAGCCGCAGAAGTCTGTGATCACAGGCATCAAGATGTTCAACACCGAGCTGCCTGAGGGTCCTGCCGGCTACACCGTCGGCGTGCTGTGCCGTGGCATTGACAAGGATTCGGTGTTCCGCGGTCAGGTGATTTGCGCTCCTGGCGCCACCAAGACCCACACCAAGTTCAAGGCCAACATCTACTTCGCCAAGAAGGATGAGGGCGGCCGCACCAACCCGGTGATGCCGGGCTACATGCCTGTCTTCTACTTCCGCACTTGCGACGTCACTGGCTCCATTACCAGCATGACCAGCTCTGATGGCAACGAGGTGCAGATGGCCATGCCAGGCGATGACGTGACCTGCGAGTGCGAGCTCATTGCGGCCACCCCCATCGAGAAGGGCATGCGCTTTGCCATGCGGGAGGCAGGGAAGATTGACATGCCAAGTTGAAGTTCGCAACATTTGCTGTAATCGATTGTCAGTTTGGGAGGGGGGACACTAAATGTTCCACAAACATCGGGGGGGGAACCTCACCGATTGTCGCATTTCCAATAGTTCCTGGCTTAGTCGCTCAGTGATGCCTTGTCTCCTTCTTGTTTGTTGGCATTGTCCTTTTGAACAACACTGGGCCGCTCGGCAAAACCGGGCATGGGCGGATTGACAGCCCCTAATTGGGGTGCCCCAACCGTAGGCACCCAGAACCCTTTGAAAGGGGCAATAGAGTGGAAACTGCCCGAGTGTGGGGTGTCCGTAGCTTGAGAAACCATCCCCAGCTGATGCCTAGTAAACCACGAGAAACCACAGCCCTTAAATTGCCATGGTCTCGCCCTTCGAGTCGACCAGGGCGGCAAGACCATCGGCCAGGGCCTGATCACCGAGGCAAAGTAGGCGGATGTCGGGGAACACGTCCAGCCGTTGTTTTCATTTTGCCGGAGTTGTATCTTTGTTGTTCTTTGTGACCTTGAGCTTCTGCATGCTGGCAAGGAAGTCTTACTCTTGTCCGACCAATCCACTGAAACGGGACCCTTGATGAGCGACTGCCTCAATTTGCCGGGCGGAAACACTTTGAGGGTAACATATTGAATCTCACAACCCAAAACGAGATGGGATCCACGACACTTTCATGACATGACACATTCAAAGCGCAGTTTCTTTGCATGCTGGGATTGAGTTTTCGAGCCACTTAGTCTGCTAGCATCGCCCTAATCCCACTGCCTATCTTGACTATTAGACTGATGATCAATGTATTCCGCAGGCTCTAACGTCACCTTTCCCGTGCGCCGTTGTCCCTCTCTCAGGGAGTCGGTGCAATCGCCCAGATGCATGATTCAGCACCAACGTGCGACTTTTCTGGAGGTGCCTATTGGTTGTAGCTCAGCAACCCGGGCAACTCCGAAAACAAAAGGTTGACTTGTTTTTTCCGGGTTTGGCGATCTCAGCAATACTAGGCATACTAGGGGTTAAAGCAGAGAAGCATGATTGAGAATTCGGCAACTTGGTTCCTCAAGTCCCGCAAGTCGCACATCCCTGGCTGAATGATCCAGGGGCCTGAACACCCCCCGACATCATTGCTCAGTTTGCTTGGAGCTTCGCGAACATGAGACATGACTGAGAATTCCTGATGTTCAGGTACCAGAATGGACCACAGGACCACAGAAGGGCAACCCAAAGACGCCCCATGGTGATTGAGGGATGCCATAAATTGGGGGGGCCTTCACAGCTTCAGGCAGAGGGTTGTGGACAACTTTCTGTGTGTCTTCTGGGGGAACTCCCACGATTGATTTTCCAGGGGCGTGCTTCCCCAAAATGGGTACCCTCAAAAGCAAGCACCCATATGTTCCGCTACCTCCGCCGCTGCGGTCCTTTTTTAGGGGACCCCCAAAATGGTGTTTGTTCCTTTTGGTTTCCCTTTCAACACGACGAAAAAGGAGTACCCTCAAAAGAAACATATCTCTGGCAGGAATTCTGCTGAGTGGATTCGCTCACTTCGCCGGTACCCGTGGGATTTTCGCAGAACACTGCAGCGTTTAGACTGTAGCTGCCGACTGGCCGAGTTCTTCTCAATAGGCGAACATTTGCCAGGGAAAGGTTGCCTGACATTTGTGGATCCCAGTTACCCTCCAAAAGTAGGTACATATCCAAAACAGTTGTTTCTTGGTTTGTCAAGGGTGATTCCCTTGATGCCTACTGTATAGGAAATGGAATCACTGGGTGATAGATACAAGCTATGTTCAAAGAACCGGTTGCTTGGGGTAAGGGAGGACAGGTCATGGACGCTTTCGGGATTTCAGACAATGGTCAATATAGTTTCTATCAAGGGCAAGACCACAGCCTGCGCAAGAAGTTTCAACCATGGCTTGTGTCTTTGCACTCTCTAAAGCAATCACAGTGGCTGGACCCCAATTACATTCAGAGCCGCACGATTCAAAAGGCGCGGACATGTGTTGATAACTCAGGCCAGGGTAAAGTGTGGCTACCCTGATCCGGATCGATCTGGGGCGCCCGAGGTTACGATTTTCACCCTTGCTCGGGCTTGTGGCGGGTGGCTGTGCCTCACCCCATTGCACATCATGGCACATGCACGTGGCACGTATCAGGCACGACGTTTTATGGCGATATATTCTGCTGTTGGAAGCGACAAACATGTTGTTTGCAGGATGTTGCAAGATGTTTGCTCTCTACAACAAGCAGGTCATGAGCAAACGCGTAGCAGACTATGGAGAGACAATCTAGAAACCTCCATTCTTGGGGGTTAGCAGACCCTTTAATCAAACCTGTTTGATTGGACTGTGCCACTCCGTCTCGGTTGGCTAATGCTTTCCTCCCAGGAAAAAAAAAGCGATGCGTTAGACATGGCTAGCCCGCTGCAAGCAACGGAGCTCGCAGGATCTATTCATCTGCGCACGCAGAAATTGGCGGGATGCCACTATGAAGTTCACATAAGAAAATGATGTATGTCAAAGTGAATCTATCACTAGTGGAATATGTTGTGTTCAGACGACTTAATTCAGCAAATTGAAACCCAGAAGATATGGGATACGTTTTCAGGCAAGACTCCGGCGTATTCGCGCCGCAAGATGTCACCAAAGCGGGCCTTAGTTCGTCATGACCAGCCGCCCAACTGACCTGTTGAGGTTTCAAGGAGTTGATTTCTCGCTTCAACGTGTTCAACCCCTCCGCACTCAAAGGGTCAGCTGCAAAGGGCCCAAGGGCCAAGAATAATGAGGAACCGCGTCTCTCGGGACTGGCCTCAATGGTGTCAAAGCCTGCTTTTATTTCTTTTCACCTTCAACAACAAGAACGTTTTGAGCTTCGATTTGGCCCACTGATTTGAAGAAGGTCCCCCAAGCTCCCTGGATTTGAGCCCACGGCCTACTAGGGACTGGTTCTATCACCTGGAATTTCAACTTTGGACCGTGGTTCTTGCAGGGAAGACCCAGGACACTCCACCAGCTGCAAGCCAACGGGAAAGCTTTGGTTTTTGGAGGCCTGCCTGCAGGACACGCCGCCATTTGGCTCGGACTCGAGCCCGACTCGAAATCTGGGAGGCCAGGGGGCATGGGCTGGGTCCTGAAAATTGCGGCGTTTTCTGTTTGTGTTGGGGGGTGGGGAAGGGGGAGGGGGGGGGGCATGAAACAGGCCCAAATTGAAGTCTGAAAACCACCTTCGGCTGGTGTGAAGGGTTTTTAGAGGTGGGTGTATTCAGCGCCGCTTGGCCCATCGGGGTGAGAGAAGTAGGAGCCCTGCACGTCCGAGTCCTGCACTTTTGGAGGGGATCGAGTTGAGCTTCCAGTGGGTGCCACTTGTCTCCATAGCCTCTCTTTGTGAGATATCTTCACGTGGGTGTGTCTTTTGAGGAAGCCATTTTGGGGGTCCAATTTCAAAAAGAAGGCGCCACGCCCATGTGGCCCGTGGGCATTCCGCGAGTATACGTGTGGGGCGAGGCGTTGTCAAAGCCAAGTGGGGTTGTTTGCTGTTGGGGGGTGACTTTGCAGAGCTGAGCAATGAAACCCTGCGCCCGAAGAAAGCGACTTCACCGGGTTTGCTTTCAGGGTGCAGCCAGCCTTTTGCTGGGGTGTTTGGCTGGTGCTGTGCAAAGAGCAAGGAGGGAACTGAAATGCGGGCATTGCCTCACTGTGCGCTGGGTCCCTGTTGCTTGAACGCCCTGCTTCAGATTCTTGAGTTCGAGTTTCCAATTGAAATGAGTATTGCTGCCTGGGGCCGGTTTGGTCCACCTTTCTGTTTCAGAGGGTTTCAAAGTTGCAAAAGACGCCCCTTTTGATAGAATCCGTCCCTTTCAAGAAATGCTGTTTTGGCTATTTTTTGGGACATGTTGGGGTCCACCAGTTTCCCAGAAACATCCAAGATGTGTTGACCTTGGTGCTCTTTATGGGTGGGTTGCAGCCGGCAGCCAAAGCCGTTTCAAGCGACATCGAGCTGGTTCTGGACAATCGCATGGCATGCGCCAGCCTAAGTGGGAAAAACGGCAGGGTGGGCGGCGATTCGCTGACTCTTTTTCTTGCGCTGGCTGATGTTGCTGGATGTGGCTCATGATGCCACAGGTTTCTAACGGCCATGCAGGCCTCTAGTGTCAGTGTCTGACCCCTTTAAAGCCTGCAAGGCACATATGAGCGATCGGGCCAAAACTCGTTGATGAATCATCCTGACATTCACACGGCGGGACACTCTTGAGGGGCGTCCAATGAAATCTTCCTGGACCTGTACTGATTCCGCCATTGGCGAAATTGCCCAGCCACAGTTGGCTTGCATCAGCAAGCGGTGGGCGGTGTGATGGATGTAATGAATCTTCGGGGTCAATGCAAAACGATTCAAGCGTCGCTCCAAGCAAACCCTTGCACAAGCTTGAAAGGACTGCAGGAAAAGTATCAACAGGTTGGCCACCTTTTCAGCTTGCCACGGGCGAAGCCAATAGCCGGCCGAGTAGAGGTAAGAGATCGCCGCATTGATTGCCCGGGTGCCAGTGTCCTAGGTACTGAAGGGATGGAAGTATGACGTGTAACCCAGAAAAACCAAACCTCCCCAACAACTTGCTAGAAAGAGGCTTAGGCACGATGGCTTGGAGACATGGATCGTCCGATTGGTCAGTGACATACTTGGAGCAAAAGTCCTCAAGGAACATCATGAAGTGGGTTGAAACCGAGCCTTTGCTCCAATGCCCAACTGGGAAAGCTGACCCGAAGGGGAACCCAAGCGTTTCGCGTGAGATCTCGGTCATGTAAGGCGAGAGGTGTCGGTCATTGCTAAAGGCCACAAACTCCGAAGTAAGCCATTCCATTTTCTTCTCGATTGATGGCCTGGCCCTCACACCAACTACGGGAAGATTGTCAAGGCTCTCCAACGCCACCACAAAGGATGATGCAATCCAATGCTTGGCTACGCCCAATTGCAGATTGTGCCAGATATCTGTTTTAAAGAAAGCCGCCTCCTGGCCAGGGCATACCGGTACCCCGCTCAACATGGTAGGCGCAGTGTCCCAGCAAGGGGGATGGTTCATGGTTGCTGCCCACTTTGGTTTTTTTGAAACATCCTCCCAAGGATACCGTGAGACATTCGTGTTGGTGACGTGGTCCAACTCTTCCTGGCCGGCCAAGCAGTAAAAACAAACACCTGTGGAGGGCAGCCGGGACACTGCGGCCCGAGCTACATGGGAGAAACTGCGTTTAAACCCAGCCAGCTTAGTCAATGCGGGTAGGTCCCCTTTTGTGCCCACTTGCACGCACCAAATGCGTAAGCCATCATCGCCAGTTACACCTTCAGAAGCAAGCAGGCGCATGTCCTCTGCAAATAAGCGAGTGATTGTATCCAAAGCACCCGGCACCCCATTGGCAACAGCACGTAGCATAGTTGCAAAGACAAATTGTGTGCTCCATGTTGCCCCTGTGAAGTTCATGCCCATACTACTTCTTTGAAGCACCGCTCTGTTCTTTCCAGCTTGGATGTAAGCTCGGGTTCCTCTGCCCAAGGCCCCATGGACCGACAGGACCCACAAAGCTTGATGTTTGTAGGACCGGCCCTCATCAGTGTGAGAATAGACCGGGATGGTGGTTTCCAACTGCAGGGTTCCTTGCGCGGCTAGATCGAAAACTTGATGGTCTGGGTGCACGGCTTTGTACCTTTTCCAGTACTCCGCGAGGAATGCTTTCATGTGATCGACGCCGTCAACACCACATAGCTGGCGAAGCCTTCCCGTTTTGAGCAAGTACTTAACCCAATCACTGATTTTGGTGTAGGGAAAAGCTTTCAGCGCACCATGCCCTAAGTTCACCGAGTTGACCGGCACCGGCGCGCTCACACCATACTCATGGAAGACCTGGTGGACCCCAGTCTCAGCATCTTTCAGCCTCACCCTTGCAAGAGCCTTCACACCCCTAGAAGCTAAAGGGTTCTCGTCCACCTCCGCGCGGGCCAGCTGCACAACGTGGGAGCTTGGGGCCTTAGGCCGCAAACAAACTCAGGCACAGCGCGAAATGATGCTGGTGGTGCCAAAGCATGCAGGGCACAGGCAGCAAACACAACCCCACACACACGAGCACACAAGCAGACAGAAGCAGAAAACAGCGGCAAAGAAACCAAATACAACCGACCAAGCAGCACAGAACGAACAGACAAACAGACAGCGAAACAAAAACAAAGCCAAACAAATGAACACAACCCAGCCAAAGACCACAAAGAAAATCAACCAATCAATCAATCAATCAATCAATCAACCAACCAATCAACCAATCAATCAGTCAATTACTCAATCAAATCAATCAATCGATCAATCAATCACTCAATCAGCCAATCAACCAAGCAATCAGTCAGTCAAACAGTCAATCAATCAATCAATCAATCAACCAATCAATCAATCAATCAATCAATCAATCAATCAATCAATCAATCAATCAACCCATCAATCAATCAACCAATCAGTCAATCAATCAGTCAATCTATCAGTCAATCTATCAGTCAATCAACCAATTAGTCAGTCAATCAACAACCAACCAACCAGCCAATCAATCAATCAACCAAACAACCAACCAGTCAGTCACAATCAGGAAGCAATCAGGGAGGCAGCCCTCGGGGTGCCAAGCAACTCATCAACCAACCAAGCAACGCAGCACGCAATCATGAATATATGAACGTCAGTCCGTCCGTCAGTCAGTCAGTCAGTCAGTCGGACAGTCAGGCAGTCAAGCAACCAGTCAACTAACCAGAAAACATCACCCAACCCAGCAAGCAAGCAATTAGACAACAGCCAACCAGCACATCAATCAACCACTCAATCAATCAACCAATCAACCAATCCATCAATCAACCGAGCGATCAATCAGCCAACCGTTCAGTCAAGCAAGCAAGCAACCAAGCAAACAACCAACCAAACAACCAAAAAGAAGGAAACACACAACAAACAACCACAAAGCCAACACACAAGCGCACTGACAACAAACAAAAGCCAACAAACAAGCAAACAAACAAACAAACAAAGAAACAAACAAACAAACAAACACACAAACCACGCAAGCAGACAAAACGGAACGAAACACGCAAACATGCAGAGGCACATCTCGCTCTTTTTCCCCCTGCGCACGCTACTTCATTGAGCCACACCTGAATTAGCCAACTCTGCGGTTTTGGTCGGCTCGCCCCCCTGCCACATAAACATAAAAAGGCGGCAAAGCTGCCGTTGTGCGGTTCAAAGCTCCTTCCCCGCCGCTTCCCAGCTTGTTTCTGCAGCCACTGCACGCTGCAAATTCTGAAATTAAAGCTGCCTCAAGCATATGGATGAGGCCTTTGCTGCAGGACTCTGCAACCACCCACATGAAGGTGAAGCCCTGATCTATGTAGGAAGGGAAACGCATCAAAGGGTTCGCAGTCACCCCGATTTTGAAGACACAAAGCTTTTCGCCTACAAAATTGCGAAAGGCAGCCACCTGCGCCTTTGCATGGGACAAGATGTTGCCACAAGTCATGGAGCAACCATTGTTGCGCAAAGATCTGTACATGATCCCGCACGATTGAACTTGTGTCCAATCAAAGGCATCCCCAAAACAGCCTTCCAGATCCATCAGTACAGATTTGGCCTGAGATGTTTCACGTTGTTCAAAGCAAAACATTGAGACACACACACACATGCAGACACAAGTTTGATACCCGCGAGTGGCCATCCGACCTGCTGGCCAAGGTGCGTCCTGACTGGACAATGGCGATGCAGGACTCCGGCATCCGGGGGAGGGCAGGCCAGGCGACACACATCCTTTCGAGCTTGGACGCAAGCATCTTTGGGAAAACCCCTTGAAGCAAAGAATAAACACTGAAGCTGGTCAACCAAAGTCAGGTACCCAGTGCATGCAAGAGACTTGGCAAAGTTCCGGCAAAGTCCCAGTGTTTTGTCCTTGGGTTACATCCAGTTTTATTTGCCACGTGTTTGGACGCACTGTTGGAATCCATATCTTGTCAGCCTCAAGCGTGCCAAGTGTCTGCTGTGGCCCTGAGTTGTTAGACTTGGCATCAGACTCCGGATGTCCAGCAACCCGTCTTTTTCTGGTATAAGGACACTGGTAGGTAAAGAGGTCAATGAGGTCATCCATGGCTTCATGTGAGCGGCTGGACCGACGCAGCATTGCTCTGACAAAGACCCGAAACAACCCTGTATGCATGCAAAGGATCTCTCCGTTGTGTCATGGTAAGTAGTTGCCAACACCACGTTGCTGTTGCATCATTTTAGACACTGTTTGCCACACGTGGCTAGATCCGAAAAGGTCTTTCTTGCAGGCGTTGCTCAAGGCCAAACATGTCATGGCTGGGCGCCAGACCCCGTTTGCAATCATGCGGCCCAACTGTCGAAGGAGTCCACCGGCATCATTTGCTTCTCCAGCACCTGGCCGGACTTGAGGACCGACTGAACCCGAGGTATTTGTGAAGTTTGGGCAAGCAAGGCAAACACACGGGTCTTTTTGTCATCTCTCGTTGTAGCTGCTTCTTTGCGGCTAGCTTCTTTAGTTAGATTTGTTCCACGCACATGCATCGCACGTGTTCTTGGAACCCCCAAACCCCCAGCCTCATGCGAGGCAAAACTAAAGGAAATGGCTCCAGTGCTAGTCAGGATGCCATCTACGCACGCATGCAACTACACTCCTTGGGCCATCTAGGAGCTGTTCTTGTTCAAGTTGCGAAGGAGGCTCCTTGGGTGCGAGCATGTGACAATAGTCTGCATGTGTAGTGTTTTGCATTGGCAACCCAAATGCATGCCAGACTCCTGGCTGACTTCTCCGCAGTGGTCACTTTGCTGCACCTTTGTGTGACTGCCCACAGCGCAGGACGTGGCAAGCGCTTCTTGCGTCACAGGCGCGCAATGGTGGTTTTCTTGACTTGCGCGTCCACTTTTGAAAGCATCCTTGGAGACAGAAAATTGAAGCTGCAGGATTAACTGCACCCACTTTGTGACCCTATCTGTGATTTACTTCAAAGGCCAAAGCTAGGTCCAGACACTCTATCTGTCAAAGATGCATTGAAGGTTTTTAAGGCGCCGGCTCCTTTCCCTGCTCAGCTGTGCATATCTCCTGCAGGTCAGCCACCTCGGCCCGGACGGCCTCCACAGCATCGAACTCCCGTTCAAGGATCTCGCCTGCATGCTCCAAGGCCTTGACAGACCTTGGCTGATGGTTTTCGGTCCGTTTGGGGATCTTTTTCCTCTCGGTTTGTGGCTGAACTTTGAGGAAAGCTCAATATGCTGGGGTTGAGGGAACCCACAAACACAACTCAGCCCACTAGTTTCGATGCATGTTTTGGGAACACTCAGCTCTTTTTTGTTTTGTGGCCCCAAAGGCAAACGAGTCAAGACTAAAATTGATGTCCGTGGGGGAACACCCAACATCTTGGGGTCGGCAGGGGGTACGCGCGGCGTTGGTATGCAAGTGAGTCTAAACTAATTTTGATGTCCGTGAGGCTCCATTTTGAACACGCCAAAAGTGGGGTACTCGCAGATGCAACATGAGTCCAAACTAATTTTGATGTCCGTGAGGCTCCATTTTGAACACGCCACAAGTGGGGTACTCGCAGATGCAAAATGAGTCCAAACTAATTTTGATGTCCGTGAGGCTCCATTTTGAACACGCCCAAAGTGGGGTACTCGCAGATGCAAAATGAGTCTAAACTAACTTTGATGTCCATGGGGCTCCATTTCGGGCACACCGAAAAATGATTGGGGAACCCTCCCAGTGCAAAGTGTTTTGATGAGGTTCCATCTGCAACTTTGGGGTTGGGAACCCACACATGCAAAGGGGCTCAAACAAATTAGATATTCGTTGGGAAAATTAAGCTTAAGGGTGGGGTTGGGGCACACGTGCATGCAGACACATTATGGAGCTCCATGTTGGCCACACCCAAAATTTGGGGTCAGGAACCAACAACTGCAAATGACTCTCAACTATTTCTGTGTCCTGGGCACGCCCAAACCCACAAACAAATAAGTCCCCAGCATTCAATCTTCAGAGTCTCAACTGGGTCTGTGAGGCTCCATTTTGGGCGCGGGGAATCCACAACTCTTGTGACCCCAACTATTTGTGTTTGAACGCCCAAAATGTAGGGGTTGGGAAACAGACAAATCCACATGAGCCTAAATTCAGGTTGAGGACTGTTTGATCCTTTTCAGTTCGGCATTGTCCTCCGCTTTGCCATCGACAAAGGCCTCCAGCTGTCCAATGAGATCGGTCATCTTGGAGGACCGGGACAGCAGAGAGTCCCCGAACTTCTTAAACTGCTGGTACTCCTGCAGCCGGTCAAAGGTGCCTCTCATAAAACTTGGTCAGCTTATCTTAGGGCAAAGCGCCAACAATCAGTCAAGTAAGATTCTTAGTTTGACAACGACGGTTCCTTCTTGCAAGAGTTGGCTTCGTCAGCGGTCTTCTTCTCACCATCACTCACTTCTTCGAGATCAGAATCGCCCAGCTCTGGCTGGTCAGCCAGCTTGGACTTCTTTGCCCCGAGCGTCTTGAGTGCAACACCTTTCTTTGTTGCCTGCAAGCGCACACACCGTGCGCACAGCAGCAGACTACTTGCGCTGCCGATGATTGCCTTATATATCCAACCCCCCTCCCCATCCCAAGCGCCTCCATCTTGATTTCTTCCTCCCTCTCCCGCTCCACCTCTTCATCAACATCGGAGTTACCCTCCTCATGCTCCACATAGTACTTCTTGATTTTCGCGTTGTAACGGTCAGCCCTGGGTTGGTGCATAGAATTGTCGGCGGCTGTTGCTTGTAACGATGGTCAAGCGAGCAAAGGGTGCCATGCAGAGTAACCCCGTAGCCTGAATTCATGCCAAGCTTCTTGATCAGCTTCACCCCATTCTTGCCATCCCGCTTTTCACAGTACTTCACAACACCGTTCACATAGGCCCTGAGTGTGGCAACTGCAAGCAGGACCCAAGCAATGTTCCACTCATGCGTGAGGTAGCTGGAAGTAAATGCAAGCTACTGTTAGGCAAAGTAACGAGCTCCAGTGCAAATTCTTCTTCATGGCCTCGACAGTAAACCATCCACTCCGCTTTCTTGCGGTTTTTTTGTTGCTTCGCTCCTTCATCTTGATCACACGCTTCAAGAAAGCAGCCTCGAAAGCAAGCGTGAGAAAATGAACAAGCGATTGAAAAATATGAAAATGGCAAAGCAGGTGATGGATGTTTAATCCCTCAGTCAGCCTCTCTTGACACTTGGGTGGGAATTTTGACGAGCAAAGCAGGAAGCCTCACAAGCCTACTGGCACATTTAGCAAGCACCTTGCACGCAGTTGAGTAGCTTTCTCCCAGCCAGATTGCTCGAGCATGTCCAAAAGTTGGTCTCGACCATTTCCTCCAGCAGCCCATTGCTGATGGATGTCCATCGGCACATTGATCTTCCCAGACGGTTTTTTTTCACATAGCCTTCTAAGCCTGTGTCGCTTTGCCTGCTCGGTCAGCTCCGATTCTGACGCTTCCACATCCGACTCAGCCGACTCAGCCGTGTCTCCAGGAGTTGTGGTGGATGGCAACGTTGAGGCCGGTGTTGAAGGCGCCTTGCGCTTGGGCGGGGGGGTCTTGAGCGGCTGGTCCACGGCTGATAAGGTTTTGCTAGCCTCGAGTTGAGAGATCTTTTTCTGCATTTGCTGGATTGTCTGCATGGCCTGGCCAGCGAACAGCAACATCCACTTTGTTTACGAAACTCAGGTTGCATGTGCGCGTCACGCATAAGCATGACAGTGTTGGGACACAAGCCTCACGCATGCGTAGCTGCATGTGTGAACCCACACCCTTTCACATGCCGAAGATCCGGGATGATACACCCGCACGCCTTCTCCAAAGCGCTGGCTTCATCAGGAGAGCTGGGCGGACTGCGCTTTGGAGCTGATCGTTTGACAGGCTTGGAGGGTGCGGGGGCTGAATCCTGCGAAGTGTTGTCGGGCTCTTCTTCCTCTTGCAGCGGTTGCTTCTTGGTTTTCTTGCCAAGCTGGGAGGCTTCTGAAGCGGAGGGTTGCTGGGGCGAGACACCTTTGCGTGTCTTCTTTGGCAGGGTTTCTTTCTTTGCCGGCAAGGTTTCCTGTTGGCTTGGTGGCTTGGCTGCCTTGGCTTTGGCGGCTGTTCGCTTTGGGGCTGGCCCGGCACTCGCAAGCTCCTCCGGAGTTGCCTGGGTAGGAAATTTGATCACGGGCCAGTCAAAGGTGCATTTGCCACCAGGTTGCCGGTACTGTGTCAGTCTCATCGTCAGCAACTGCCTTGGTTGCAGGCAGACCCCACAACGCCAGAAGCAGAGAACCAAAGGTCCGAGGGTCTTTCTTCATGGCTGCAAGTTGCTTCTCGTACTCCTGCGCTACCATAGGTGCATGCGCACCAAAAGCTTATACAGCATGATTTCCCGGAGGGATACGCTGAAACCCTGCAAGCCCACCTTGATTTTCTGTTGAAGGTCATCTTGATGGGCCTCCTCCTTCTTGACTTTCAAAAGTTTCTTATGGCCACTTTCAAGCTCTGAGTTGCTGAACTTCCGCGATGGCAGCGTTCGCTGAGATTTCATGGCGCGCACGCGGCTAGCAGCTATTGCCTTGGACCTCACACGACCAATGGAAGAGTTCAAGGTTGTTGCAAGCAAAGATTGCTCCAACAAACACCGGAAATCCACAATTCAAGTTCCAAGGGTGTTGTTTTTAATCCAAAAGGCGGTTGATCCAAACACTCAAAAAACAGCCGTTTTTACGTATTTTGTACGGGTTTTTGTTCGCGAATTTACGTCCCTTGTTCGCAAATTTACGGCCTTTGTTCGGGTGTACGGGTGTGCACGGGTTGGGTACGTACGGAGTCTGTAATTTGTACGTACTTTGTACGTACTTTTATGTTCGGGTATACTGCTCTTGAAAACCAACACCCGGTATTCAAACTGGATCCCCTAAGCTTGAAAACAATTGGCAAGCAAGTGCAAAGCCTTCCCGCAGCAAGCCAGGCACCTTCTACCATCCACACCGATCGCGAGATCCGGGTTTCGGCAGCCCAGCTGGAAGTGGGCCCAGCTTCAAAAGCTACCAGGTTGAATTAGAGCCTTTTGGGGAACAGGTCCCTCCAAGAGCCCAATTGAAGGTGGCAACTCCCCCTCAGCCATGCCAGTACTGATGTTGCCTCAGCATCCTCCCAAAGGTCATCCCAGTTGAGATTTTCAAAGAGCTCCATTGCTCCTCTTGTATCCCCTTGAATCCATGACTCACTTGGGTTTTCAGCTTCTCGGCAAAGTTGGCGTTGGAGACGGACCATGCGTAGCCCAAACCTCCATGGATAGTTCCTGGGATGCGTAGGGATGAACAAGTTCCAAAGAGAAACGCGCCAAGTGCGATATAGTGCGAAAAGGGCAAAACTAAGGACCCCTCCCTGTAGCCTTCAAGTGTTTGGTTCCAGTGAAGGATGTGCGTCCACCACGCCCACGGTGAACACGGGTAGATCTTACCCCCTTAGACGCCATTTTCTGCTGTTCCCTCCTGCAAAGCCGTCCTAAATCAAGGCGGTGGATGGCCTTTGAATTGCTCCAGCAGATATGGCGCTTTGGCGTAGGACTTTGGTACTTGCCCATCCACCATGTCGCCAAATAAACCTGTCGGGGAGATGCTTGATGTTGCATTGATCGAAGTAAGAATGAGATTTGGCTCCTCAAACTGTTTGGGGGCACAAACTTCAGCCATGGTAGCCACTTGGTAGCCTGAAGGGCATCCGTTTGGGGGGCATTATCATTCGAACCCTCAAATTGTTTTGGGGCGCTAAACTTCTGTAACATTCCGCAACAATAGCCACAAAGGCATCCATTCTGGGGGGCACCATCACTATTCCATCCGTTTGGGGCAAGGGGCTCAAACTCCTAAACTTCTGCAACAAAATGGCCCAAAGTGAATCCATTTGGGGGGCATTATCATGCTTCAGTGAGCTAAACTTCTGTAACAAGGAGTTCGGGGTGCCTAAAGGGGGTTTCAGCGCGTGGGCTCCTGAAACTTTTTGAGGCAATGAACAATGGCGTAAAGAAAGCTATTATTCTCCCAGCGAAGGGCTCCGCAAATTATCTTGGCGCTGAGCACTAGCCTAAAGGGCATCCATTTGGAAGGACTGGTTTTCAAATGGTGCGGGGTGAACAAGTTCTGCCACAATGGCCTAGAGGGCATCCGTTTGGGGGGCATTATGATTCTCCCGTTTTGGCGCGCTAAAGAGCAATCCGTGCGGGTGGCACTATCATTCTTCGAGCAAAGGGGCTCCTCAAATTGCTATTACTTTTTCCTGGGGGGGGCAACGCTCATGCAACAATAGTCTAAAGGGCATCCAATTGCGATGGCTCGAACTTGCTTGGGGGCCTCCACCTGTTGCGAGTTGACAAGGCAGACAGTAGCCAAAAGAGCGTTTTTGGAGGGGTGCCCTAGTCATGATTGATTTCCCCATCAACACTGCGCATATGCCAAAAACCGGCAAACATTTTGAGACTAGAGTTGTGCAGCTGAGCCTGCCTTGGGAAGCCTCCGAAAAAGCCACCTCACCCTCGGGTGCCATGGTAAGACACTGCTCCTCGGCTGCTCAAGGATCCACGCCAGCTGCATGGCTGACATTGCCAATATAAGCAGCGCTGTCCTGAGCCGTGGGGACCGCCGGGATAGAGGTCTAGTTTTTGTTTTGGAACCCTGCAAGTTCTGCAGCTGCAGCATGTGACATTCTGCCCGTTTCCAATCGCCCGCAATCCCTGTGTACCAAGCAAACGCGCGAGCAAAAGTCTTAATTCTTCAGCCAGGCATCCGTGATGCGAGGAGGTTTCCCTTTGCCACACTGGGCAGCGAACAATCCCCAAGAGGGGAAATTGGTGATCGGCAATGCGTGCCAGCGTTGATTGTTACAAAGCTGGAACACTCCAGTCCGATGAAGCATAGGGTCTCGCGCGGTTTGCAGTTGAGTATTGTGAGCAGCGCAAGCCTTGGAAAACAGGCCAAGCTTTTGCAAGGTTCACATGCCAGAAAAGTTTGGACCCGTCGAACCCACGTTGATAACTCCAAATGTTGCATTCAGGGCCTCAACAGGCCCTCTTGCGAGCCAAGCAACGCAAAACCTGCATCGCTGAGCAGGTTCATGGCATCCTGCTTCCCCGGAAGCGGGTCCCCCAGTAAGATGTCAAAAGAGGCCACCGAATGACCAGCCAATTTCAGCATTCGAGACACCCACGCGGTTCCACAGAACAATTCCAGGACGGTGTAGGTCTGCAGGGCTTGTGTGACACGCGCTTCTGTTGCTGGTTTGGTTTGCGCGTGCGAAACAACTCTGCGGCTTGCGCAAACCAGACCTTTGCCTCTTGGAACAAGCTGAAGTTGTTCATCAAAGATAGCAATACGATGCATCCGATGAGGACCTGACACGGCGAAACTGAGGCGTGTCTAAAGGCAACTCAGTCTATAACCTTGGTTGGCTCACATGTTACGCTACAGAATCGGCCAGCCTTCGGGGCGCCAAGGGCAATCAGCTGCCGGATCAGGTTGTTTAAAGAGTGGGAATTCCGCTCCATCTCAAAGCGCAGGCACCGTCAAAACAAGACCATTGTGGCCAGCTTGGGCCAAAACTAGCGTGTGGGAGAAATGCGCCACGCCAATTGAACATGCGCACAAACAATACTCCAACATGGCACTGGTGTCTATTGCAACATTCAGACTTAAGAAGGGGCAGTTACACATCCATGCTAGGCTAGATGTTTTCTGAATTGGCTCATGCTGTCGTGCCAAAACCTGGCTATTAGAAAGAGGGCCATTTCCAAATCATTTCCAACAACCTAATTTGCGAAGCAACGGTTTGACGGCCAGCCAAAGAGTTACAGTTCATACACAACTGGTGTGACAATTGTTGGTTGGGCTTTGAAACCGGTTGCAACACGAGCTGCTAGGGGTGTGATTGCAATTGTCTTTCCCCCGGAACCAAGGTCTGTGCTCCAAGTCCTCATGGGTAATTAGGGCGCCTGAAGGGCTTCAAGAGCAACTGACCCCTGACCGTTGAGTTGATTTAGCTTGAAGCACCCCTGTAGGTTGGTTGAACGGCTCCATGCAAGCGCGTTGCATTCCATTTGCACCCCTGAAGCATCAAAAAAGGGGCCCTTAAGGTACCTAAGGGTCTTATTTTGCTGATTGCAGGCAAGACAAACTTCCCTTTGCTTGCACTTCCATATTGGAAATGTAAAAAATCAATGGTGGTGGGGGGAGGCCTGCACAGTAGCCAATCCACAACAATGACAATATCCTAACAGACTCTTTTCCACCGTGGGAACGTTTCAATTTTCTTCTGGGCATAAAAGAGTTCTGCTCCAGGGCATCCTTTTGCGGGGCACTACTACTCTTCTCTTGGTGTTGAGGTCAAACCGTTTGGAAGGGAATGCTTTTGAACATGGGGGCTCCTCAATTTGTTTCAGGGCCTACTGTTTTCTTGAGGCTTCCATTTGGGGAGCATTGTCGTCCTTCCATTGTGAACGGGCCAGTGTGCACGAATCTTGATTTTAAAGGCCCGCCAAAGCGTAATTTCTAGCACTGTGACTTGATTTGTGGAGCGAAGAAACCTTTATGCGATTGATCCCCACACAAATGTCCAGCCGCGCAAGCAAACATGCCTGGCCCACGAATCCGGGCCCGGTTGATGTTCTGCCCAAAAAGGCGCCCGCGCCAAGCGTGCCCACGTGGAAGGCCAGCAGGCATCATATGACCTGGGCCGGAGGCACCAGGTCACCATCAGGTCGAGTAGAAATGGTCAGGTTGTAGTCTCAATAAACCCTGTGAGAAACCATCCTCAAATGTTGCGTGTGGCTTTTAGTTGGCACTCGGCATTTTTCCAACGTTGCTCTCTCCAAAGTCTATCGCGCACAGCAAAATGCCACCTGAGGCTTTTCCTGGTTGTCTTCCCCCAAAAAAGAATATCCAAAAAAAGAGGATTGGTGCTAGCAGGCAAGCCAGAACGCCGCCTCCTAAGGCAAAGAGCATGTCGATCTTGAAGCAACAGCTTAATGTTGCGTGTAAATTGCCGCGGTGCAATCACCGCAGTTTCCCCAAGCATGCAATGGCCTGTGGCCCTGCTTTCACTCCATCAATTTTGCAACTGTGGAACAGTAGGTGGGAACACCTTTTTGATTTTTACTACCCCCTTTTTTCACAAGATTGATGGACCTTGACTCAGAACATCTTTTGGAGCGGAAGCAAGGTGAACATGTGGCATTGCATCAGTCTACCCCGATCCGGCCCTAAGGACACACAGCGCCAAGCTCGGGCTTCTCCTTGGCCTTCTCCTTCTCAGCCATGAACTCAGTCGCGGCATCCTTTGCCAGTTGCAAGGCATTTTCCTCGGTGACCTCGATGTTCTTCCAAGCAGCCATGCAGCGGTTCCAAAATGCAGCCTTGCAGGGTCGCGTGGTGAGCTGCACACATAACAGCACCAGCCATTGAAAGGGGCCTGTGGTTCTCAGAGAATTCAACTGTCCAGTCTGCGATTTGGATTATTCTCCATGCGGGCGTGCAATGGGAACTTCAGGAATTTGTTTCTGCGACGCTCCCTTTTTTGCTGCATTCTGGGCAAACACGGCGTTTCGGTGCACAGCATTTTCTTTGAACTGAAGCTTGCAAGGGGCGTTATGGTTTTGCCTCGTCAAAAACTGCTCGGCCTAGGGGAAATCGCTGCAAAAACACATTCCCAACCCCACGCACCCGCAACCACACGCATGAGCGCATGCGCTGCACACACAAACCAGCAATACACACACCCACACACGTGTACGCAAAAGCACACGCACTCAAAGAAAATGAAACAAACACAAACAAACAGACTCAAGCCCATGCGCACACACGCGCTCACACCCACACACACGCACACGACCAGGCACGCACGCGCACAAACACATGCGTACACAAAGGCACACACACATAGGCATGCGCTGCAACACTCGCGCAAATATGCTCATAAAAATAAAAAAACTCAAAACCTAGCGCGTGTGAACACACACACACACACCACCGCACGCATGCATTCCACCCATGCATGCGTTTGGGCAGTAGCCGTCCTCCTCCTTGCTGAAGAAGACCAAACTGGGCTTGATCATCTCCTCAAAGGCTGCCTTGATCGCGCTCCATCTCGTGGCAGCCAGCCCAGCTTTCGGCCGAGGCCGGCGAGCAAACGACTTTGTCTGCGCCGGATCATTGCCTGGCTCACTGCCTGGCGGCACGCCCTGCTTGGCCTTGCGCTCCGTCTTGGACTTGGGCTTTGCAGCAGGAGGCTCTGTTTGCGCCGCCTTCTTGGGCTTCTTCTTGCCCTTCTGATCCTTCACGTCGACCGTGGCCTCAACCTCTTGGTCAACCGCGGCCTTCACGTCGTCCTGGTCGACCATGTTGGGAACGGCAGTCTGCTCCGTGGACATCGGCGCGGGCTCCATCTCCATGTCCTTGCTGGATTTCTTCTTGAGCAGCCTCTTCTTCAAAGTCTTCTTGAAGGATGGCATCCTGGACAAGTTTGACGAGGCTGACTCCGCCATGACCTTGGATTCTGGCACGCTCTGCCTCCCCTTCTGGGTGGAGGACCTAGATGCTCGCTTCCTCTTCTTCGTCATCTCCTGCTTGGGCGGCGTCACGCATGCCTCCTGTTGCTGCTCCTCACCGCTTTCCACGGCCTTCTTCTGCAGAGCTCGCTTGGGAGTCTTGCGCTCCTTCGTGAGCTTAGCTAGCTCCACCTGGTCCTTGGCTGCCTTCTTTGCAGCAGCACGCTTTGCCGCCGGCTTTTTCGTAGGAACTGCCTCGCCCGCCTGGTCATCCGCCTCGTCAGCTCCAGCCCGGAGCTGGGCTTTCAAGCCCAGTTGCTGGCGACGTAGCACCTGAGACTGTCAATTTGCCAGCACAGGTTGAGCCATGTCAAACTGTTGACTTCAGTCAGGACACCCTTTGACAAAAACAAAGAGTAGGAAACGCAACGCGGAACTTCATCAGTCAGCCCAGGGCGCCATCTTTCCACCAAGAGCTTCCTCAGGATCCGGAAAGCGAGCAGCAAAGCGCTTAGCAGCCTCCTCGGAGTTGTCATAGGGCTGCGTCTCCATGCCATCACCACCGTAGGGCAGCGAGTCCTCAATCAGCATCACGTCATTGTCGAACGTAGAGGCGGCGGCGCCGCGGCCGCTGCTGCTAGAAGCATCAACTGCAGCACGTGCCTTCCTCACATGATTGAACTCACGCCCACACTTTTTGGTCAATCTTCTAGCCAACTGCTACCCCTCACCGCCATGACAAGTTAAGTGTTCTAGGCAAGCATCATGGCAGTGCCCTTCCGCTTGAGCTGCGCGATCTGGTCTTTCAAGAATCGGATCTTGTCCTTCTGTTCGGAGTTGTCGACAAAGCCCTTTTTGAGCTCGTCCTTAGCAAGGCCCCCAGCGTCCTTCTGCACCGCCGCGCCAAACACCTCTCCCTCGTCCTCCACCAACTGCTCAATCACAGCCTGCTCAGCCGCTTGCTTATCCGCCGGCTTGTCACCCGCCATCTGCTCGTTCGCTGCTGCGCCATCCAGCGGGTCTACAACATCATCCAGCAGGAGCTCTGCTTGGGAAGCTTCAACATCGTGCTGAAGGAGCTGAGTTTGGGAAGCTTGAACATCATGCTGAAGGAGCTGAGTTTGGGAAGATTCCACATCATGCTGAAGGAGGTGAGTTTGGGAAGATTCCACATCGTGCTGAAGGAGCTGAGTTTGGGAATCTACACGGTGCAAACCAGGGCCCTGAGGCGCCTCGTCTTCCTCAGAGTCCGGCAGCTCAACCACCTCGCCACCGCTGCTACCGCCCTCCTCCTGCAAGCACGCGACCCAGCCATGGTCCTGGGAGTCATTCTCGTCTTCTGAGTCCTCAAGGTCGCTGACGGTGACCGCATCGATAAGACTTGGCTCCTGCGTGTCCGACTCCTGTTTCTCCTCCATCTCCTGCCAGGGCTATCGTCCAGTGTAATTGCTCCCGCTTGCGCACCGAGAGCATACACGCACGCACCCAAACACACACACACACACGCAGAAACACACACACACACACACAAACAAACAAAGCACAAACAGCACACAGCACACACACAGACACACACACACACACATGTGCACGTGCAGAAAGCACGCAAACACACGCACACACACACACACACACACACAAACACCCACACACACAAACACCCACAGACACACACACACACACACAAACACACACACACACAAACAAACAAACAAACAAACAAACAACCAACCAACCAACCAACCAACCAACCAACCAACCCAACAAACAAAACAAACAAACAAAACAAACAAACAAAACAAACAAGCAAGCAAACAAACAAACAAACAAACAAACCAACAAACAAACAAACAAGCACACACATACACACGCAAACTTGTGCAAGCAGGCTCAAACAATGAGACATACGTACATGCAGAAACACGCACACAGAACACACACACAGCCAAAGACACACACACACATAGACACGCACGCACACACGCAAATAGAAATAGGAATGCACACGCACACACACACACACACCAACACACGTCATGCACGTGCATTTGCAAGCATGTTTTGTGGTGATACCTCTTATTTTGTGGCCCCATTCATCAACCCCCCCCCCGTCCGGCTCCAAAGCGGCTAGAAGAAGTCGAAACTTCTGCGAGCGGCTGATTTGTTGCCGCTGCAACTTCCGCTTGACAAGCACGCAGAATTTCTTCAAGCACCACGCATCTTGTTTCACCTGGCTCTTCTTAGGCTGAGCGGCGCGGTCAACGAGGCGGTGCACCGCCCGGATCCTCGGCGCTTGCCGAAAAAAAACTGGGGTATCGGTCAACAAGAGCTAGGGGAGTCTAGAACCGCGCTAGCTTTTTACACATCAGGAATTCCGTACAACTGTGAACCCAACCTTGGTTTCCTGAGAACATGTTTGATCCACAAGCTAGGGCGCTGCCGCTCCAGATGCTCAACCTTAAACATCTTCATGCTGCCATCATCACCCGGCAGCCGGCGAACGCATGGTAGCAAAAGCTCATAGTTCAGCTCAACTGACTTGATGGTGATGGCCCCAACAGAGTCCTCATCCTGCCACACAAACAAAGAGCCAGACTCCCTCAGCCGAGAGCGGGCGTCGCTGATGTTCTCCCAATCATCACTGAGACCGGCCAGCCGGGAGTCCATGGTGCTGGGGGCACTGCTACGTACAACTATGGGTCACTTGAGCTCAAGCCTTGAACACGCATTTTGCTTGATGGCATCCAACCAGGATAGAACAAGCTTTCCCGTCACTTACGTAGGGAGATGAATTGTGAAGATTTGCTTTGGGAAAGGGCTTGTTGATGATCCAACAACGGATGCGGTTTACAACGCAGTAGCTCAGCTGTTCCAAGATACACTTGGGAACCCATCCAAGAAAGCATGTGGAAGTTTGCGCAAAGCTTCCACTGCGCCGACAGTCCCGGTGGCTGAGGTTCCCGACCTGTGACACCGTCTCAGGGTGTCCAACACCGCGAGCGCATGTGTGCGGATGGCAAAAGTCTGTGCGCCAGCTGTGGGAGATACCCCTGTAAGGCTTACCTTTCCGACCCTGACTGCCTGGGAAGGTATTAAATTGAGAAAATATGCTTTTCCAAAGGGCTACTTAGCCCAAACTCTGACAGTCGCAGCCCTGCGTTTAGCCGGAATGCAAGCATCCAAGAGGCCTGAGGCAGGAGGCGGCGCATGCACCAAAAGACGCCCCTTTTCCACAAATCAGTGCCTTACGCACAAAAACCCGGTTTTTTTGAAAGGCCTACAAAAATAGAGGTCAAACAGGCTGAAGGTGGATCTTCCTTTTGAGATGTTGAGTTCAGTTTCGCTTTGGTTCTCCCGGAGCTTTCTTTGTGGTCTTGGTCCTACCTTTTGTGTCACTGGTTGCTTGCCCGGGGGGGGGGGTGTTCCATGAACGCCAGAGGAGCCGGGCTCATGAGCCAGATCACATCCGGCTTTGGCAGGAGCGGGCGGAAACTCACTGGAGTCAAAGCCCGCTACATGAGCGTTGCCTTTTTTTGGTTTTGGCAAGGGGGCCCTTGAGGCTTTTTTGTGTTCTCCGCTTTTTGGGGCCCCTTGATTTTGATATATTGTGATGCACGACCCTTTCCACCCAGCCGTTGCGACGACTGCTTCTCCCCTTGTCCAAAGCCGCAGGTGCTGTCCAAAAGGGGTCGTAAGGGCGAGCGGCGGTTTGGGGTTTGGGATGGTTGGGGTCTCCTCATTTGAGACAAATTCTGGTTTTCTCTTTGGATAGTTCCTTTCGTTTGGGGCTGCGGGTGACACCTGGGCTGCGGATGCCGATGGTCAGGCCTTTGTGAAAGTAGATGCCCGTGGCCTTGCAAAATGGCGGGGAACCTCCGTGGTTTCCATCAGGTGTCTCTTCTTTCAAAAAGGTGCCGTCCATCAAACTGACTGCTGTTCAAGGCAGTTTATTGAAAAGATGCCCCAAGGATGAAGCAAGCATAAGAAGTCCTGAATATGTTGGTCAAAGGCCGGTGGTGCGCACCAAAAGGGTCCTGTAGTAGACCCGCAATGGACATCCCTTTTTCTGTGGCTGTCTGGAACGAGGCTTCTCCAACAGGGCTCCTTAAAAGATACATTTTGCCCATTTGAAACTTTAGAGCCTCCGGCTCAGTCCGCCGACATTGTCCTCTCCCTTTTCTCCTTCCTCCTCTCTCCCTTGTCTCCCTTGTGTGTTCTGTTGTCCTCTCTCCCTCCCCACCCCCCCCAAGCCTCTCTCTCCCCAATCTCCCTCTCTCGCATGTATGTATGCATGTACATATGTATGTATGCATGTGTGTATGTAATGTAAGTAAGTAAGTATGTATGTATGTATGCATGCATGTATGTATGTATGTATGTAATGTATGTATGTAATGTAATGTAATGTAATGTAATGTAATGTAATGTAATGTAATGTAATGTAATGTAATGTAATGTAATGTAATGTAATGTATGTATGTATATGTATGTAATGTAAGTAAGTGTATGTATGTATGTATGCATGCAATGTAATGTAATGTAATGTAATGTAATGTAATGTAATGTAATGTAATGTAATGTAATGTAATGTAATGTTATGTAATGTAATGTAATGTAATGTAATGTAATGTAATGTAATGTAATGTATGTATGTATGTATGTATGTATGTATGTATGTAATGTATGTATGTATGTATGTATGTATGTATGTATGTATGTATGTATGTATGTATGTATGTATGTATGTATGTATGTATGTATGTATGTATGTATGTATGTATGTATGTATGTATGTATGTATGTAATGTATGTATGTAATGTATGTATGTAATTGTATGTATGTAATGTATGTATGTAATGTATGTATGTATGTATGTATGTATGTATGTATGTATGTATGTATGTATGTATGTATGTATGTATGTATGTATGTATGTATGTATGTATGTATGTATGTATGTATGTATGTATGTATGTATGTATGTATGGTATGTATGTATGTATGTAATGTATGTATGTATGTATGTATGTATGTATGTATGTATGTATGTAATGTATGTAATGTAATGTATGGTATGTAATGTAATGTAATGTATGTAATGTATGTAATGTATGTAATGTAATGTATGTATGTATGTAATGTAATGTATGTATGTATGTATGTATGTATGTATGTATGTATGTATGTATGTATTGTATGTATGTATGTATGTATGTATGTATGTATGTATGTATGTATGTATGTAATGTATGTATGTATGTATGTATGTATGTATGTATGTATGTATGTAATGTATGTATGTATGTATGTATGTATGTATGTATGTATGTATGTATGTATGTATGTATGTATGTATGTATGTATGTATGTATGTAATGTATGTATGTATGTATGTATGTATGTATGTATGTATGTATGTATGTATGTATGTATGTATGTATGTATGTATGTATGTATGTATGTATGTATGTATGTATGTATGTATGTATGTATGTATGTATGTATGTATGTATGTATGTATGTATGTATGTATGTATGTATGTATGTATGTATGTATGTATGTATGTATGTATGTATGTATGTATGTATGTATGTATGTATGTATGTATGTATGTATGTATGTATGTATGTATGTAATGTATGTATGTATGTATGTATGTATGTATGTATGTATGTATGTATGTATGTATGTATGTATGTATGTATGTATGTATGTATGTATGTATGTATGTATGTATGTATGTATGTATGTATGTATGTATGTATGTATGTATGTATGTATGTATGTATGTATGTATGTATGTAATGTATGTATGTATGTATGTATGTATGTAATGTAATGTATGTATGTAATGTATGTAATGTAATGTATGTATGTATGTATGTATGTATGTATGTAATGTATGTATGTATGTATGTATGTATGTAATGTATGTATGTATGTAATGTATGTAATGTATGTAATGTAATGTAATGTATTGTATGTATGTATGTATGTATGTATGTATGTATGTATGTATGTATGTATGTATGTATGTATGTATGTATGTATGTAATATGTATGTATGTATGTATGTATGTATGTATGTATGTATGTATGTATGTATGTATGTATGTATGTATGTATGTATGTATGTATGTATGTATGTATGTATGTATGTATGTATGTATGTATGTATGTATGTATGTAATGTATGTATGTATGTATGTATGTATGTATGTATGTATGTATGTATGTATGCATGTATGTATATGTATGTATGTATGTATGTATGTATGTATGTATGTATGTATGTATGTATGTATGTATGTATGTATGTATGTATGTATGTATGTATGTATGTATGTATGTATGTAATGTATGTATGTATGTATGTATGTATGTATGTATGTATGTATGTAATGTATGTATGTATGTATGTATGTATGTATGTATGTATGTATGTATGTAATCATGTAATGTAATGTAATGTACTGTAATGTAATGTAATGTATGCATGTATGTATCCTTGCACTTCCCATTTGCTCCCCAGTATTTTCCGCAAAAAGCACGGTTTTCCGGCGTTTTCGCAAAGAGGACGACCAAAAACATTGAGTTTTTCCAGATTTTCGGCAAAAGGATGCAAGAAGCCCAAGCCAGCCAAAAAGCCGGCAGGGGGAATCGAGCCTGGGACCCCTGTTTTGCGACACCGGCTCCCCGAAGACTACGTTTAGTGGAACGTCATCAAATTGCCGCGCGGTATGTGGGGCCCCCCCCCCCAAAAAAAAAAAACCTACGTAATAGACGTCGGGCGGGGGGGGGTTAAGGGGGGGGGGTTATCCTCTATCCTCTAGTAAGTATCCGACACGCCGAACAATGTCGGCGGACATGTTGCTTTTGCAACACCAAAATACAGGGAAACCACAATTTACAAGCCAATGTTCAAGTGTTTTTCATAACGATCCCTGTCCAAGGGCCTTGTCCGACATGTTGACCGCACGGTGCTTCTCCACTTGGCTCCAGTGGCTCCGGGGGTGCCTTGCGGCCCCCTCGCGGCTGTTCCGCGGCTGGCCGCCCGCGAAGCGCGCTCCGCGCGGCTGTTCCGCGGCGATGGTGCCTTGCCGCTTTGGGTTGTCGGAAGGTTCTCCCCCTCTTGGCAGTTCAGCCAGCCATACCCTTAAGAGCTGACATTTGTACTTTTGACATATTATTCGGAGTTGAGCTGACATGGAATCAATCATTCCATTCCAGGATACCGGTAGTTGTTTTTTTTCTGTTTTGGAGATCCCACTCATGGGTGTTCGTTTTTCTGCGGTTTCCCTTCCAGCTGCAACCAACACAGAGTCCTCAACTTTCCACTTCATGCCTCCCAGTTATGAACTTCGGGGGTTCTACCTGGAAGGTAGGAATCCCAATAAAGCAGGGACCCTGAACATATTGAGGATTAAGATCAGCAAGCTTCCATTTCTTTAAGTAGATCGTGATTGGTATGGGTGTCTTCAACTAGATACCCGTGTTGGTTTTGTATGGAAAAGGCCAGTGCTGGCAAGTGTTGAATCATTTAGCGGCATCCTGCTTTTGGCCCCTCTCCCCCTTAAGTACCAGGTTTTGAGTGTGACTCCGTTCCTTGAAAAGGATCGCCATCTTGGAGAACACCCCCACCTGCCCTCGAAATCCATATGGAAAGCCGTGATGTGTCTGCGCTTTTTTCCTCGGTGTAGGATATCCATGCCAAAACTGTGCCAAACATACTGAGACAGCCTGGTTTCGGGTGACCCTTTTGCCATTCTAAGGCTATAGTCAACCCTCGCAGCCCCATGAAGCCGTTTATTTCAGTTTTTTCCCCAGATAGCTGAAAGCTATAGGGGTTCTAACTTCTATTAAAGAAGGGAAAGTGATTTGCGAGATTGAGGGCCGGGTGCTGGGGGGCATGCAGTTTGGGGTGCTGGTGGAGGTGCCGCTTTGCGAGATTGACGGCCGGGTGCTAGGGGGCATGCAGTTTGGGGTGTTGTGTTGCGAGATTGACGGCCAAGTGCGAGGGGTCATGTAGTTTGGGGTGCTGGTGGAGGTGCTGTTTTGCGAGATTGACGGACGGGTGCTAGGGGGCATGCAGTTTGGGGTGCTGGTGGAGGTGCCGCTTTGCAAGATTGATGGCCGGGTGCTAGGGGGCATGCAGTTTGGGGTGTTGTGTTGCGAGATTGACGGCCAAGTGCGAGGGGTCATGTAGTTTGGGGTGCTGGTGGAGGTGCTGTTTTGCGAGATTGACGGACGGGTGCTAGGGGGCATGCGGTTTGGGGTGCTGGTGGAGGTGCTGTTTTGCAAGATTGACGGCCAAGTGCTAGAAGTCATGTGGTTTGGGGTGCTGGTGGAGGTGCTGTTTTGCGAGATTGACGGCCGGGTGCTAGGGGGCATGTAGTTTGCAGTGCTGGTGGAGGTGCTGTTTTGCGAGCTTGACGGCCAAGTGCTAGGGGTCATGCAGTTTCGGGTGCTGGTGGAGGTGCTGTTTTGCGAGGTTGACGGCGGGGTGCTAGGGGGCATGCAGTTTCGGGTGCTGGTGGAGGCGCCGCTTTGAGATAGGGGGCATGTAGTTTGGAGTGTTGGTGGAGGTGCTGTTTTGCGAGATTGACGGCCGGGCGCTAGGGGTCATGCAGCTTCGGGTCCTGGTGGAGGTGCCGCTTTGCGAGATAGGGGGCATGTAGTTTGGAGTGCTGGTGGAGGTGCTGTTTTGCGAGATTGACGGCCGGGTACTAAGGGGCATGCAGTTTCGGGTGCTGGTGGAGGCGCCGCTTCGCGAAACTGACGGCCGGGTGCTAGGGGGCATGCAGGCTGGTGCCTGTGCTGTTAAAGGCGCTGATGGACACCGGGGGGGCACTCAGTTTGGGGTGCTGTTTGAGGTGCTGGTGATGGCGCAGGCGCATTCTTGCAAGATTGATGGCCACATGCAGATTGGGGAGCTGATGCAGCTGTTTTGGGGTACTGTTTGGGGTGTTGTACGTCGGAGATTGCCGGCGGGCTGGTGGCAGGGTGCTAGGGCGGGTGCTGTTTGGGTCGCGGTTGTCGCAGCATCATCATGATGCCGGCCGCAGCATCATGATGCTGTCCGCAGCATCATGATGGTGTTGAACCGATTCGGACGTTGTTGCTGCTTTAACTGTCGCGTGTAATGGTTCGTGGCTGGTGTATCATCATGATGTTGTCCACCACATGTTGTCAACCACATCATGATGCTGCTGCAATCGCTGCAATGCCGCGTTATGGTTCGTGGCATAATGCTGTCAACATCGGGATGATGCTGACTTTCATTACACGATGATTTGTGGCTGTGGTATCATCAGGATGCTGCCTTTGCCACCACCATGATGCTGTGAGCATCGTCATGATGCTGTCCGCATCATCATGATGCTGTCGAACTCATCAGGACGTCGTCTCTGCCATTTTTCTGCTAGATATGTAGCGCGGAATCGTACGTGGCTGGTGTCTCAGCATCATCCTGTCAACATCATCGTTTTGCTGATGAGCTTCTATGTAGCGGCTGAGTAGCAGTGGTATTTTCATGATGCTGTCAACATCACCAAGATGCTGTCAAGATCATCATCATGCCGCGGGAATTATTATGATGCTGCGTCATGGTTCGTAGCCGTGGTGTGCTATCTGGGGTCTATGCTGGTGTAATTTTGGTTGCTGTTTACCCTCCCACCAATTGAGACATGGAACCTGACGTTTAGGGTCTGGAACACCATGTTCCTTTCAAGGGATAATTTCCGCGACAGGTTCCACTTCCATGTTAATTGGGAGAGTATGTTTGTCGCATTTTGTTGGGTGAGGGGTTGAGTGGGTCCAGGTTTGGCGTGGCACCCAAGGTACCCACCTTACTTCTTCTTCCAGTGCTGGCAGCCGCAAGCCTGGCGGCTGACTGTGACAACCAGGCGCATGGAAGGGGTTGAACAAGTGTCGGGATCGCTTGTGCGTGTGCGTGTGTGTGTCCAACTGGTTTTGTTTTGTTACTTGTGTTTAAGTTGTTTTGTTCTGACTTACCTGGGGTTTGTCATGCTTCTTCGCGGTATGTTGGATTTGTTTTTTTGTTTCATTGTTTGTTTCTTTGTTTGCTTGCTTGTTTCTTTCTTTGTTTGTTTGTTTGTTTGCTTTGTTGTTTTTGCGGCACCCTCGAGTTGTTGCTTGGCTTCAACGCCCAGCTTGAAGAAACCGACCCACAGCCAAAGGCAGTTTCAGCCGGCCTTCTGCAGAGCTCCCGTTGGACGCATACGTCGAGCGTTTCGCCGGCGATCGGCTTGGTGAAGACACACAAGACAGCAGGCCTGGCAGATATAACCTCCCACCAGTTGACAGCCGGACACGATGTCCACAAAGGTTGCAATTGAATTTCATGCCCAGGAGCCACAAGTTGACGTTCAGAAAAGCCTCAAGCAACTGTTCCCTGTTTTCCAGCGCCACCATGTTTGTCCTTGTCGTTGCATTGGTGGCAGTTTCAAAAGCAAGCAGCAAACATTAGCCGAATCAGCAAACGATGTTTGATATTTGTCACGTGGGCAAGTACGTGCCCTACTTGAACGACATGTGACATGGAGAGCAAAGGGCTGCCCTATGAGTCGTTTTGGGAGAGCTGAGAGGAACACACATCAGGCATGCCAACACAATCGGTGTTACTCGCAGGTCCCCACTCAATTTTGGTAATTATGCGTCTAAATGGGGAAGCCGCAAAAACAGGTGTGGTTTTTTGGTTCCCTTGAAAGCTACCCCAATATGGAAGGTAAGCTCGAATGAAGTGGTGTTTGAACTGGAGTGAAAGTTGCCCAGTTGGTTTTACTTTTGGATGGAAGGGGGTCTCTTTCAAATCAACCAACAATAATCATTTTTTGAGGAGTCCCTAAGTTTCTCTTTCAGGTGGTTGAACCATCACTTTTTGAACCAATTTTGATTGAGCTTACATTGGGCAAGGTTCCAACGAGTAGGTGAATCTACCCAGTTTCATGGGGTTTATCGGCCGGCCTTCATAAGCCTTATCATGTTGTTAGAGGCAAAGGTGAATGGTTGCCCCCAATTGGATTTTTCTGCAGGACATGGCCCCAAAACACCCTAACTCAGCTGTTTCCCGTAGAATTTGCTGTAACCCAATCCTTTGAAATTTGGCAGGCAGCACTTTGTCCGTCATCTTCGAACGGTTAGCGCTGCACCTGAACCGCAGCATCCTGCTGCCGACTTGCGAAGACCCCTCGCATTTGGGCTATCCAGAAGCCCGGCTGCGCACCCATTTTCCCTCTAGTTCTGCTTTGCCCGGGTGTTGGGAGTTTGTTTGTTTCTGGGGCTTATCAAAGTCGGAAAGTGAGGCGGCTTTGGGGTTGTCCCCTTTGACCCAACACGGTGACTTTGAAGCTGGAGAAATCATGGGGTCAGCTCAGTCAAAATTTGTTGGCATTTCTAGAGCTTCAGGAGTGTAGTATCAAGCCAAGTAAGGACGCCTTTCCTGGAGAAGCGGTGGAAAAGTTGCATGGCGGGCCGCGGCACCAGTTCGACATGGTCCTGCACCATGCCGTCTTCAACAAGACCTCCTTTAACGCCTACTTGAGACCTGCGCCTTTTTTCGTGTCGATTCTGCGGGACCCGTCGAGCCACGTCGTGAGCGTGTACAACTTTTTCCGCAAAAGGGTCACACCAAGATGGGGCTCCATCGATGAATCCCTGACGCAGAGTGGCACATCTTTGATCTGCAACCTAGATGGCCAAGTTGCGGTTGTTTTCAGTCACTGTTGCTGGTTGTTGGGGTAAAGTTCATGGAAAAAAGCAGCAACTGGCGATCCAGGAAGGACTTTTTGGGAAAACACGTGCCACGATGACATCTTTTGAAACTAGGCTTTTCATAGCCTGGACAAGCGTCCTTTTTTCCTCTTGGCCACTGGGCAAGGACTTCATCTCCTATCTGAAAGCGGCCCGGCAGGCAGGGAGCAATCAGGGGTTAGTATGGAAATTATGTCTGTTCTGACTACCTTTGGTCCACCGGAATCCGAAGTTCACATGAAACGGTCCACCGGAATCCGAAGTGAAATCATGGCTTTCACCACACCCGACAGGAGAGGCCGGTCCCGAGGTACGTGAACTTTCACGCACACGACTTGGGCTTCTACGAAGCTGGCTACACACCGAATGCCAGCAGCCGTGAGGTGAAGGAATTTGTCTCCACGCTTCTACCCAGCTTCAGCCTTCCCACAGGCAGGGGTTGCTCGGAGAGTCGGTGTCAAGGCAGAGATTTTGCAGCCTGTACTTTCGTGCCGAGAAATTGCCGGAGTTTTTACAGGCGCAGTGGCACAGTTCCTGCAAGCATCGTACTTTCCCGAGCAATGGTGCTGCCTGTGATGTGTCTGGTTTTTCTCGAAAATGTCCCGACACGAAACCAGAACCTTGAGAGGGAGCAAGTGTATGTACTTGCCACGATGCGCCGGATAAACACGCTTTACCATTTAAGTGCCTAGACCGGAGTCGCTTTGAAAGGGGGAACATGATATTTCTTGCTTAAGCGATGGTGATGGTCATATTATGAACTATTGCAATGCCCTGCAAGGCCTCATGATGATGACGGAGTTCTTCGACGAGGGCCTTATTCTGTTGAAGACTCGCCTCAACCTGCCACTATCTGCTGTGACTCGGTTCGCCAGAAGGCCCCTCTCGGCTTTTTGCCTTTCCGGAGCTGGGGGCATCCAAGTCCCCGCCTCTAAAGGGGTGTGCGCGTGGTAGGATCGCCCTTGTTTGCCCAAATCGCAGGTTTGGGGAGGGGGGGGGTGGTGGAGAAATTCACAGCTCCGCCTCGTTGGGCCGCAGAAGCGAGCCCACAGTTGTCGGCTGGCTCGGACTCATAGAGGCCTTTCTTGGATTCCCTTTTTGGGGTCGAAACGTGGCCTTTCCTTGCGGTTGGTGAACTCTTGGCTTCCCAGCAAAACCCGAGGCCCATGCGCGTGCGTCTTTTTTGGAGGGCCAGGAAACCATGCGCCCATTTGGGACCGGCACCCCCAGATTGAAAATTCCCATAGTTCGAGAGGAAAGCGTTCCTGGGTAGGCAAACCATGTCAGGCGAGCCGCAGGGTGTCGCTTGACGTGTTCTGAAGGAACCCCCAGGACGCAAAACTTGGAGACGCTGGAAATTGTGAAGGATCAAAATGGGGGAGAGAAAGAAAGCGAGGTGAGCTATTACAGCATGAAGACAAATCACAAGAGCTACGAGTACCCCAGCGATCACCAGCTTCAGCAGATGCTGCAGCTCGCTAGTAACATCGACCTTCAGGCACGCTGGGAGTACGGCCGGGGATAGTGCTGCCTGCAAACAAGAAGGCCACATTTGTTTCTACCTTGGTTCTCCAAGACAACATATTGCTTGCGTGTGTTTCTGCTTTGCCCTCTTTGAAGGACAATACCGGAATCCAAGTGGAGCGTCATCATGTTGCTGCAAATATTCCAGCTGCCGGAAACGAGTTCATACTGTGAACCGGCTCGGCGAAATGTGTGGGGTTTTGCACGGAATTTGGGCGGAACCTTAAGGGCCGGAAACCAAGGTTGGAACCTCCCGTTTTAAAAGCGTGTTTTAGAAGAACTGTGCTTGCCTCAAGTTTGACAGGCTAAATACGTAGCAACAAACAAAAAAGAAACAGGTTGGAGCCTCCCGGGGAATCCAGCAGATGCACCTTGTGGCTGCCTGTGTTTTTGTTGCTCCAAGATGTAGAGTGGATCCTCAGGAACAAATTCGGAAGAAGCACATGGTTTTGTTCAGGGAAGTCGTGGCCGTTGGGTGGGCCCTGGCCTTTCTGAGATATCTGAAAGTTATGACCCCACCACTGTGCTTTCTTTTTTACGGGGGGGTTGCAAAGGAGAAACCGGAAGGAAACCAAACATATGGTGTTTGGGAACTCGTCAAGGGCTGCAGCATGTCGCCAAGCTTTGCAGTTGTCTGGTTGTTTGAGCAACACGCTTTCCACAAGCAATGTGTTTGGGCGGGGGGGGGTCCTTGCGTTTGTTCCCGAAATTGTGTGTCTTTTAGGCCCCAAGAAGAAAGTTTTCAGGGCTACCACATGGTTTGTCGAGTGACCTCCTTTGGGCCATGATGGCTTCCAGATTCCAGTCACAACTAGTGGATTTTGCCTGCGTCGCGTCTGGCGAGCCTGTGAAAAGGGGGTGTCAAAACAGAGGTGTTGGTCCCTGCAAAGGACGGTTTTTCTAATAGTTTCCCACGTACGACGCGAACCGAAGAAGAATATCTTCGCCCCACACTGGAAGCACATGGGCCAGGTGTACCCCATCTTTAACCAGAGCTTTGCGTCCGCCTGGCAGATGCGCAGCCCAGATGATTTGATTAGCCCGGTCTCGGCGAATCTGAAGCCGTTTCCATTTCTACATCCCAAAGTCGGGTGCAGAGACGCACTCAAATGGTGTTTTTTTGGGCTTCCTTGTGCAAGCCATCCAACACTGGGTTGCCCGAGTCTTGATTGTTCTCTCTTTTCTGAGCCTTGTGAGCCGACTCGCGCTTCCCGTTCCCCGCAACCTGCATTCGGCCACAAGGATTTGTGCTGTTTGGGCCTTGTGGTCCTTGAAGCGGATTTTCAAGCCCTTGATGTTATTTTCACCAAGAAAAACGTAGAAGCAAACCGTGCTTCTTGTTGTCTCGCGAGGAAAAGATTGCCGTACCCCTCACAACAACAAGCCTACTGGACGGGTTTTGCAGGATGCCCGGCTTCAATTTGCGGACTCGGAAGTCCTCAACTGTTGGGGGGGGGGGGGCCCTTGAAACCGGGCCCGGTTCCGAGGCACTGCTGCCATGGACGAGGAGCTGACATGGCTGAAGGCGCGGAACGAGGCGCTGAACGCCTCCTGCCATGTGAGCGAGACGGAGCCACCCTGCGCGAAGGAGCCAAAGGGGGGCGGGGAAACTGTTGTGCGGGGACATGGCGCCTCAAGTTGGTCCAAGCAAGCCATGTTTAAGACCCAAGAGAAACAGTGCCACCTGAAAGATGGCTTGCTTAGATTTGTAGTTTAAGTCACCGCTTAAGGGGAAGATGCCGCTTAAGGGTAAGATGAACCTCAGGCAAAACGACCCTTTGCTACTCGTTGGTTGGTTGGTTGTTTCGTTGGTTGGTTGGTTGGTTGGTTGCTTGGTTGCTTGGTTGGTTGCTTGGTGGCGTGCTTGGTTGCCTGCTTGGTTGCTTGCCTGCTTGGTTGCTTGCTTGGTTTCTTGCCTGCCTGGTTGGTTGCCTGCTTGGTTGCTTGCCTGCTTGGTTGCTTGCTTGGTTTCTTGGTTGGTTGGTTGGTTGCTTGGTTGGTTGCTTGCTTGCTTGCTTGGTTGCTTGCTTGGTTGCCTGCTTGGTTGCTTGCCTGCTTGGTTGCTTGCTTGGTTTCTTGGTTGCCTGGTTGGTTGCTTGCTTGCTTGCCTGCTTGGTTGCTTGCCTGCTTGGTTGCTTGCTTGGTTTCTTGGTTGCTTGGTTGGTTGCTTGCTTGGTTGCTGGGTTGCCTGGTTGCTGGGTTGCTTGGTTCCTTGGTTGGTTGGTTGGTTGGATGTTGCGAGGAGTGGGGTGTTTAAGGCGGGGCAAGCTGATTTTTGTCACACACGTACAAGGGGGTCATGCGTCCAACCGCGCTTGAACCGCGTTTGAACTTGGGCCACTTTTCAGCTCATGAGGAAGAAGCCTCTTGAGTTTTTGCACATAGGATCCCCAACGGGCCCCTTGACAAAGCGTGTCTTCCTTCTTCAGGGTTTTTCAGTTTAGCAAACGCAGTGGATCCCAGTTTCCACCCCTTCTAGCAGGTAACCAACCAGTTTCCTCTTGTAAAGGGTGGTGCCAGGGTTCTACTGCGCAGAGAAACGGAATCACAACCGAAACCTTCTTCTTGTGGTTTTCGCAGCTTTGTAAGTTGAGTGGCCAGACACTAAACTGCAGCAAAGGCAGCCAAAGATATGGCGAGACTTGGCGGTTTCCTCAGACGTAGGAGTTCACCGTGGACAGCGATTGCCACTCAGCTGTCAGCCGAGCTCGTTCGGCTTGGGTCTTTCAGCGATTCTTGTCGCACCTCCAAAAACTATTTTATGCTTTGGGGTTGGCTGTTATGGGGTTGGCTAAACATAAGACAGACATGAGTATTTTGTTTTCTGCGCACCCGGCCAAGAATTGGGCTACCCCCAAAATGGATGAGTTGGATGTCCCTCGCACTTGTGGTTTCCACTCACTCCTGGATATGCTGGAAAGCAAGGCGCAAATGCTTTGCAGCGGCAGCCTGCGAATTCTACAGGATACGATGCGATAAGTCCAGTCATCAACTTGGTACCCGGTACTCCAGGAGTTGCACGTAAGACCCCATACTACAAACAGGCGGCCACTTGTGATTCGGACTGTTTCCTGAAGTTTCCCAGCCACAAGGGTGAGAATTCAATGGGTTCCTTTGGCTCTCAGGGGGCGTAGTTTCTACGCTTGGGGTCTCGTTCTTCGGGCCGACTAGCCGGGCCAAGTCATGACGATCAGGCCTTTCTCGGGTCAAGCGTCTGCAGTTTCGTTGCCAAAAGGTCTTCCTTGTGGCGAAGAGGAGGAATGACACTGACAACATTGCAAAGACTGTTTATACGGTGGCAAAATCTTATTGTCTTAATGAACCACCCAACATTGCGAAACGAGCCCAGTCCTGGTAGCATACGTCTGAAATGACCTGACTTCACGCATATTTTTGCCTGTGGGTGCGAAAATATGTTTATCATGATTGTAAACGCTGCCTCGGAAAAGAACATAAGAGTTCTGCGGGCTTGACCGGCAAAACAAGCTGGCTCGCATTAGGCTGGAATTTAGAGCCAGTTTGACGAAGCTGGATGGGCGCAGTTCACCTTCCCCACACTGGAGCTGTTGTTGAAAGTGGGCAAGAGGCTTGCTGCTGGCTTCACGAAGCGTGAACTGGCTCACTGGTCACCGGGCAAGTGTTGCTGAGCTTGGCTGGGACTGCGGTTTGAGTCTGGGAGCTGAGCCCTCACCAGCTTCCCAGCCCACGTAGGGCAGAGGCGGGAAGCTGAGCTGGACAAGCAAGTGCCAAGTCTGAAGTTGAATTGTAGCATGGCTGAGTCTCTGCGGGCGAGAGGCAGGGACGTGCTCACAGCAGCTGGCCAGCTTGGGAAGATCCCTGTGGTCTAAGGTGTTTGGCCGCTCCCCTAGTCAATCAGCAAACACATGCAAGTAATCTGTCTGTATAAATATGTATGTATGTATATCGGCAAGCCAACGCGACCTTAGGAGGCATGTTTGTCCGATTTTTCAGGTGTCGACTACGATGACATGCGCATGCGCCTGGGCATCGCGGCCTGCGAGAAGAAGCCCTGCCAGTGAGAAATCTGAATGGCGTCCGGCAAAGCAGCAGGAACACAAAGAGGTGTTGGGTGTTTTCGATTGGTTTATTGTTGTAGTAGCGCGTCCATTCTTTCACCTTTTGTCAAGGGTCACCCAGATTACACTGCCCCCGCCCCCGTTTCCAGGCCCTCCCCCACAAACCAGTCAACAAGTCAGTACTATGGGCGTGGCTCAAACAATTCCAGATGTTGCTGTTTTATCCAGGCTGAAGGATGATTTAGGCTCTGGGGTGATCCTTGTTTTTTTTTTGCTGGACAAGGATCGCTTGCGCCTGGCTGAGAAAAAAAGAGGTTCTATGGCACGGGGGGTTGCTGTTGGGCAAACGATTTGGGCTTAGTTTGGGCGCCGACAGACGCGAAGCAAAGAGGGATTGCCCCGTGAATCATAGGACCTTTTTTTGGGGGGGACAGTGGGACTCGACGAGCAGACCTCCATGTTCGCAAGCGTAGTAGAATCACAGAGAACAAAGAACCAGGGCCTGGGGAAGGCGTGAACCATTCTTGATGTTGAGAGGTTAGTCCTGTGGGGGTAGCGCGAGCTAAGGTTTGCATGGTCCGTCATATTGTTGGACTTGGGGTTGCAACATTTGCTTGAATTGCGCTCATCATTTTGTCTGGCAATGGGTTCGATCCGCCAGGAGATTGATTCGCGCAGGGATACGAGCGTGACGGGTTCGACGCGTGATCGTGCGCCGGAGCTGAAAAGACGCGGGCTCCCCCTTCCGAAGCCTTGATGAACTGCTAAACAGAAGGCTTCATTGGGCGTTTGCAGAGTGTAGAGTAAGCTCAGGGACGCAGGCTGCGTTTGCTGGCAAAGCGCCATGAGGAGGTCCAGTGAATTTACTTTTGGTGGCTGTGTCTTCTTGAATTTGGGCCCGCAGAAAGAGACTGGCCAAAAGCTTTCCGTCTCCCGTAGAAAACCAAGCAAAAGGAGTTCCACAAAAAGATGCAAATTTGCAGCAGACCAGCCCCCTCAAATGGCCAGATCCCTCATTCATTGAACTCAAGGGGAAGCACCCCCGAATTGCACAACCTTCCAGATAGCATGACAGTGGCCATAAATTTACTTAAAGGCCGGATTGTCACTGAGTACCCACATGTCTGAAATTCCCTTCTCAATGGGTACTGTGGATGGACCAAGTCTTGTTCCGGTTGAGACGCATTAAAACCCTTTGCAAGTTGGGACACACTGGTGCGAAGGGGATGTGGCAAATCCACAGCACTTCGGACCTGGGAACGACGCGGAGCAGTTCCTTTAGCCGTCTAAAACGGCTTCAGAGCCCGCAACTGGCATAGCCATGGTTGTTGTTGGGAAACGTTTTATATGTTTGCTTCTTGTGGTTGAGTGGTTGAAATCCCCACTTAACTGCTGAAATGTGAATGTTTGCTCCCCTTCCAACGTCAACCAAGCAACAGGCATAACAGCTACACGCCCGAAACCCCCCATGAACCATCTTGGTCTTGAAGAGGCTGTTTGTCCAAACCTTTACCTCCCTGGCGCCCTAGCATAGGAATACGTTTGCTGACGATGTTTGATTCCAAGCGTCATGCCCTGATTGTCTGGCAGTTATGCCAAGGCCTGTATCCGTGGGATTCTTTTGCAGGCCGTTGACAAATAGGGTTTCGGGGTGCAATCCAGCGCTTGAGACACCACTTCAGCCGACACGCTGGTTGTATTCAACCGTAGATGATGCACAAAGAATCAAGCTGTGTGGCAGTTTTGTGTAGCGCAAAATTGGTGCTAAGAGACACCTCGATTGGAGGGTATCCCGAACTTGCTCTCCAAGCCTCAAAAGCTGTGACCAAGCCACAACACTAGCATCATAGTTTCCTATTCAAGACATGTTTAAGCAGCGTCGGGTCAACAGGAGCGACCCTAGCTTGAGCAACCGGGGACTCTCACCGACTTCTACCGCGCTGCGAGCTCATGTGGCGGTACCTTGTTGGGAGAGTACCCATTTTTTGAGTGGCGGTTTCCCTTTTTAAAGGAATGCCAGAAGCAAAGCACCCAAAAACAAACACACCCATGCTTCAAAGAGAGATGACTCGCTCGGCACCGCTACTGTTTTCCTTGGCTTAGCCTTGTTGGTTTCCGCCGGCATATCTCCGCGGGGCTCTGAGATCCCTGGTTTCCTCACAAATTATATATGGCCTATACTAAGTGAACTGAGGCAGTGAGGTGGGGGTGGAGCTGGGATGCTTTGATATGGTTCTGGGGTAGGCGGTTGAGTGTCAAACGGGGTGAATCCATTGGCGCATGAAGACTGGGTAAGCATATCTGGCTGAAACCACCCGTGTTTGGCAGAACACCGCGCGCTTTTTCCACCAGACAGCCGCTTGCAAGGCCTAAACTTGAACTAGACATCAACGTTTTAGGGTGGGTTCCCATTCTGGTTTCGACCTAGGGTTCCCGAGTGGTTTAAACATGCGCCATACTTTAGCGGCCACTTGGGCAAATGGAAGTCAACAGCTGGGTAGGAACACCAAACTTGTTAGCTCCAGGCCGTCTTCATGCTAACTTGGAACCCCGCACGGCAGGGAACAATGACCTGGCCACCATCAAAGGGGCGCCAAAAGGAGGATGTTTAAGCCTCTCGATGGCCCCCACATGGGTGCTTCTGAGCATAGTCCCCACTTTTGGATGGCTTCTGGGCAAACACGCCGAAAACCAGCCAATTGGATCCCCTATTTTAACTGGGGTCTCCGAAACGAATTTATGTTTTTTGGGTAGACTTCATTCCAAATCTCTTTTGTGTGTCTCCCAGATGTGGGCCAAGACACTCCATGCTCTTGCTGGGATGCGTTTGCCACTTCCTTGGCTTCTGACCGTCCAAGGCGCGAACAAGAAGGTATGGCTCCACGCGGGGGCGCTTGGAGAATGCGGTGTTTGGAACTTGGAGTTGGCAGTTCTTAGCTAAGGAAGTTTAGTGGATGGTTCTTGTGCCATAATCCTTGGGGCGGGAAACAACCAGCGCGAGCAGTTCTGTTTTTTGGGGGGAGGGGGTGAACAACTCAAGAGGCAGCAGCCGTCAACTTTCCCATGAGTGGCTTGCCAGGAATGTCGTACAAGCGGGTCAGGGCCGAAAATGCTCAACAGCGCAGTGGGTTCCAAACGGATGATAACTGGTCCAATTCGGTGTTCGGCCCAAGTTAGTAAGTTGTTGGTAACCTAGCTAGGTTATAACCCCTTAAGTGGGATTAAACTTGATATTGAGGGCCGGTTATCCACACAGACTCCCGCAAAACGTCGGGCTTTCTTTGCCTTGAACCAAAGGTTGAGCAAACCGGCCGTCCTTCAAAGATGGGTGGGTGGGTGGGTGGGTAGAAGCAAAGGGCTTGGGAGGCAGGCAAACTTGATGACTTCCTGGGCATAGCTGAAATCTGCCTGATTCCAAGCGCCCTTTTATCCCCTATTGGCCATTTCAGAAGGTGGTTCTAATATATCCTGGTTTGAACAGTAAGGCATACGTAAACCATAGCCATGTCAAGCCTTCCGGTTCTTTAGAATTATTGTTTGTTTCCCCTGTTGGTTTTAAAAGGAATCACTGCTGGAAGTAAGTTTGTTTTTTCCAGGGGGCTGAAGCCAATGGAAGAAGCTCAACGTGTGAAACGAAGACTTCTGAGTCCCCCGCTTCGCTCGTCGATATCGGTGGTTGATTTGGAGGCACTTCCTCGGTGGCGCTGGTCGGCTCTGCCGCCGCGCCTTGCCGCGGATTTGGAGGAGCCCCAAAGAACAAGGTCCTCCAGTAGAGAGGTTAGAATGAGGGTACCAACAGGAACCCTCCTAAAAGGGCACTACTGTAGGACCTAGACAAGTATTCCCCCCCCCCCCCCCTCACAAGTCTGTTAAGAGCCTTGCCAGGCAAACTGGGGAGCAAACTGGGCAACACAATAGGCTCGTAAGCAGGGGGTAGCCACCTGGGCCTGGGGGGGGGTAGCATATTTTTTTCCAGCGCGTGCGTCTTCTCTGCGTGGGGAGTTGGGTCTTTTTTGGGGAGGTGAGTTGGTACCCTTGTCGGGGTGAGTTCAAAGAGATACCGATGAAACTCAATGTTTTCCAAAAGGCAAACCGACCGGAAGTCACCCAGGTTTTTTTGGGGAGACCCCCTAGTCTGTCATTTGCTTAGGAACACGCAGGTTTTTGTCCCTGTTGGTTTTGAAGGGAAGCTATCACTGCTGGAAATGTGTCTTTTATGTATTTTCAGGAGACGGAAGCAAATGGAAGTTGTTGGCGACAGACCTGCGTCAAGCTGGGCCGAAGGTTTCCGGTGGATTCACCGTTTCTTGCTGATGTCGGAGTGTCTGACCTGGCGAATCTGCTTGTCCAGTGGTGCTTGAAGCCAAAGAAAGTTGGCTGTTTACTTGACCAACATAGGTTGCCCAGGCATCAGGAACGTTGACCCTGACGTTTCTTGGAAAATGTATAGCTGGTCGAGAATTGGGTATCTTTATCCACTCGCAAAACCATTTCGAGTATTCAATTTACAAAGCTGCGCGGCATGTCACCAGCTCACTTTCCCAGTTTCTGCTTCAAGCGGTTTCCGTGCCTCGGT
>CAUJNA010003352.1:446466-516466 GCA_963377175.1 Effrenium voratum
CGGTGCGTTGGGTGGATGGGCCCCGTGGCTTGTTGGACGGGGGGAGATGATTTTAGAGACATATCCTGTCTAGACTTAGGATACATCTTGCATTTCGCCAGAGTCTCAAAGTGAAGCAAAGAATAAAGATACATTCTATAACTGGGCCTAACTCTAACCATGATATAGTTGCAGCGTCTTAGAGTAGAGGGTCACTAAAAATAATGGAGTTTCCTTTAGCTTCCATTTAGAACGGCCAAAAAGACACACACACGCACATCAGGTTGGAGCAAAACTGGCAATTGGTTGCTTCCCCTGCAAATCCACCTCAGAAGGGGCACCCCAAAGAACAAGAAAGCCGTCTGTATGTTTGCATGTCTTTGTTCACCAACATTCGCCTACTGGCGAGCCTCACTGAATCAGGGAACACGAGGGCACCATGAAAGTCCTTGACTTGGAGATCCCTTTCCACAAACACGGAGCTAACCCCGAACCTTAATTCTCCTGACCATGAAACCCGAATTCTCCTAACCCCGAAATGCAATCCTAGGCCCTTATTTCCCACACACTCACAAAGCAAGAGCGCAAGCCAATGTTTTTTTTGCCAATTTGTTTGGATCCTTGTGACTTGTGCAGCTGTGCCGTTGCTTCTTGTTATCGTGAGCGGGGCTCGTGTTAGAAGCATCCATGAAGAGAAGAGAAGAGCCACTGGGCAAGTGACCCTAGTTTGTGGTTTGGTTGTTTACGGGGTGGTTTCCGACTTTTCCCGTACACAGGGGTTCAATCCCCCAAGCAAATCGCCAATTGGGGGCCTATGGTTTTTGCTGAACGGGATTTGTGCCTCGGTTCCCATATTTCGCCTCTCTCGTCCTTAGTGTCGCATGTGTTGACCGCGGCAGGATGGTGCTCAGGGCAAGGCCGCGGGCAAAGTGACTTTCGGGCTTTCAGGGAAAGTAAGGGTTTTCGTCGCGGAAGAGGCATCGCTCGCTCATTTCTCTTTTTTGTGAAACCACAACTTTCTGGATTCCACATCCCCATTTCTCAGAACAGGGGGCGCCTCGAAAGCGGGGTGGTGTTCTTCTTTTCTTCCTGATCTCCATTTACACATTTCCCAAGAAACGGATACCTCTTCAAAAACACACGCCGCAACATGTACCTGTCATTGGGCATTCTGAACGCATGGCGAAAGCTCCTCGGGGTGGTGACTCGATTCCATGCCTTGACCTCACGGACTGAGTTCTTTTCGAAAAACACGGGATAGCCTGCAGCATTGGACACGGGTGGAGAGTTTCAATCCCTAAACCCTAAAACCTAAACCCCAAACCCCAAACCCCAAACCCTAAACCAAATTCAGTCGCATCCCAATCCGAGTTTTAATTTATGTCAGAAGCTTCGCCCTGGACTTTTTGTTGCCGAGATGGAGGTCCTTGGGCTGGATCAGACTTCCAAACATACCTGTGACCTCCCCGAGTTCCTATGTGGCTTCTCTTTGGCTTTCCATTCAATCCTCCCACAAAAGGTACAAAATTTGGTGGTGTTCAAAAGCTGTGTGATTCACTAGCCTTTGGGGTGGTACGCACAAATCGATTCCAGATCCATGGTGATGGCGCTGCATAGTATCTCTCGATCGGGTGCCATGTGTTGTGCATGCTTGCTCCCATGGTCCGCGCTGTTCCCAGCAAGGTCGCATCTCCCTGCCCAAAACCAAGCATGACTTGGTTCATGGATTGAGGCTGGCGCGGTCTATTTCAGGTATGTAAGTGGCGGTGGTGGCAGCAGTTTGTGCTCAGTTGCATGATTTTCTGCCAGAGTGATTGAGCTTTTGGTGCCCATGGTCCCATGGTCAAGCTTCCCTGCTGCAAGGATTGAATGAGGCGGATGCATCGGGTGCTGAGATGCGTGCAAACTCGTCGCAACTGTTCTTAGTGCTCTCCGTACCTATGCATATAGGCTTCCTGTTTTTTTTTTCCCTCGGCAACTACCCTATGGCTGAGCCCAGGCCTTGGCTTCCATTTCCCTTTCTCGCCTGCAGTTGGGAAATCTCGTTTCCCCGAATTCTCGCTGCGAGTCAGCCCGGAGAATTATATTTTGCGTGCCAAACAGATTCAACTCTGCTCGCCTGTTAGAGGCTTGGCTTCCATGCCGAGCTCGCCTCTAGCCTGGGGAGCTGCCTTTGGAGGTCCAAGGAAGTTTATGTTTTTTACACCGTGACAAACGCGACTTAATTTTCAAGCTTGCTCGTTTTTGACAAGGGGGTTTGCGATGGTGGGCCTTTAGAACCGTTCCATCATGTTGAGTGTATTGCTGATTAGACGTGTAGTTGTTGAATTGTATTTATAGTAATGTCCATAGTTGTTCGTAGTGTGATCTTTGTTTCTGTTCGAACTAGTTTCTAAGTATCGTTCCGTATTATTGTTATCTTGATAGTTGTTACCTTATGATGCTTGTTGTTTGGGTCTTCCTCTTTTAAAACATTTGAAAGTAGGCATCATGAAAAAAAAAACAACAACAACTTGATCGATTTCTTGAGTTAGAGTTGTGCCAAGGGGTTCTTCTGAACATACATGAATTCTGTATGTTTTTGTTTTTCACATCACTACCATACCTCCAATCCCCGCACTCCCATGCGGATTCACTTGGAACACAATGCTTCCCTCCCTCCCATCGTGCCAAGCCGGTAGGCGAGCTCTCAGAGCTCGAGCTCCAGTGGGTCCTCCATGGCGGCCGAAGGCTTAGATTTTTGTCTCAAATTCTAGGGACTCGGTTTTGGACGTCACCCATGTCGAATGCTTCTTTCAATGGGATCCCTCAGATTCGGTCGGATGAATACAGTGGATGGACATGATTGAAACCATTGTTTGTTGGTATTTGCGGGTGAATCATTCCAGGGATTCTTAGGTGGTGCAGGATCTTGTCCATTTACAGTAGGGATCCCTTAGGTTCGGTTGGGTGAAATAGAAGTTGCCCAGAACAGGATACCCCACCCTGAAAGGTTCAATCAGGCATTCCACAGGCCCTTTTGCATGTCAAGAGCAATGCAAAGACAACGGTCATGTTTAGGGGTCCATCGGCACAAGCAGTAAATGCGGCCACATGTATGCTTGCCCGTCCGGGCGACCCGCTCTTTCTCACCTTGTGGTGGGGAGCGGGGGTGGTGGATCTCAATTGAAGAAACCACCGGGTGAATGCTAAGCCATGGATGCCTTGAACCTGGATCCATACATGTCCCTACCATCACAGAGGCTCACTTTCGAAGGCCGCCTGCGCTGTTTTCCCTTAAAGATAGGGCACAATTGCACACCCCGGTTCAGGGGCTAATGGATGTCGTTCCCGCCAGGGGGGACCAACACCCCTGTTCAGGGTAAGGGGTGTGGTCCCCAAAAGCGGCTTTACCGGTTTTCCCTTTGGTTTTTCCCTTAGAACCCCACGCGCCCTGAGGCACTGGCGCTGGGCGCCGCAGCGCTGGGCGCCGGGGCCTCTGGACTCCGTCTCTGGTGGAGCAGGGCTCCTTAAAAGATCTACCTTGCAACCATTTGAGTTACATGTTGCTTTTTCAACAAAATAGAGTTGGACACCACCATGTACAATTGCAATGTTCAGGTGTTTTTCATGCAAGGATCCCTGTGGAGAGGGCGTCTGCTTTTTGGCTCGGCTCAAAGGGAAACCTTAGGGAAAGCCACTGGTTTTGCAGGTTCTCCTAGTTGAAGACACACCCATATTCCATAGGATTTGCACTTTTGTTGGTTACTTGCCTGAAACTTTTCTTCCGGAACAATCGGGATACTTCACTGATTTCAGGTCGCTTATTTTGTTTTCCGCAGCAATGGCTGGTTCTTCGTGTGGGGAAATGGCCCGGGCACTCCGCTTGATCACAGTGGAGCGAGCCGTTTATCAATGAGGGGTTGACACTACCTACTGTGGATGGTTGCGAAATCCACCAAATAAAGCCGTGGTTGAATCCATTGTTTGTTGGTGGCTACAGGGGAATCATGATTCCAGGGTAGGATTTCGCGCATCCATGGATGTCCCTTCTGGGAAGGATCGCACATATCGAACACAGTTTTCCTTCAAGAACACAATCGTGGAACCTTCTCACCCAAGATATATGTTCATTTTGGAATCCAGGGTTGCACCAAGCCGTTCCTAAAGATGTTCAAGCCTGGGCGCAGAACATGGGTTGGGGTTCCTTTGGTTTCCCTTTACCACCCCAGCTTTCCACGGACATGGCTCTTGGAGTCTGGGAGGGTCTAACAATGACTCCAGGCCAGCGTGAGCCGTGCTCGCAAGGCGGGGTGCTGGAGGGGCTCGGAGGGGAAGTGGCCCGACCCCAAATCAATTATGTCGTTGACTTTTTCCAAAACACAAATGTCTTTCCCAATAAGACAAGGCCAGAAGGTTCCAGGTTGTTGAGTGGAATCCACCCTTCATGCCGCCCTAAAAAGCCCTTCTAGTTTGAAGGGCTGCCCACAAGAATGGACCCTTCGGACTGCTAATTCACTTCTCCCTGAACCAGCGGCCAGCAAAGCTCCTTTTGGGCAGAGAGGACCATTGACCAACTACAAACAAACAACCACCAACAAGCCGCTGCACGAGAGTCAGCACTTTCATTTATAAGCTGATCATTGTTGATATTCAAAATGCCAATGACTCGGCCTTGTTTATCTTCAGCGTTCAGATGCTCAAAGTGTTCCTTTTTCTCAAGACTCTGCACTTTCTTTATTTATTTTGTTCTTTAAACTTTCTTTCTTTCTTTCTTCCTTCCTTCCTTTCTTTCTTTCTTTCTCTCTCTCTTTCTTACTTTCTTTCTTTCTTTCTCTCTCTCTCTCTCTTTCTTACTTTCTTACTTTCTTACTTTCTTTCTTTCTTTCTTTCTTTCTTTCTTTCTTTCTCTCTCTTTCTTACTTTCTTTCTTTCTTTCTTTCTCTCTCTCTTTCTTACTTTCTGTCTCTCTCTCTCTCTTTCTTTCTTTCTTTCTTTCTTTCTTTCTTTCTTTTTCTCTCTCTCTCTCTTTATTTCTTTTTTTTCTCTCTCTCTCTGTTTCTTTCTTTCTTTTTCTCTCTCTCTCTCTCTGTTTCTTTCTTTCTTTCTTTCTTTCTTTCTTTCTTTCTTTCTTTCTTTCTTTCTTTCCTTTTTTTTGGGGGGGGGGACAACGCAAGGGTCCCATATTTGGCTGCCACCGCTCCCTTCATGATATGAGCAAAGTAATGAATTTTCATGATATGGACTTGCTAGGCGTCTTCCATACTCAACATTACAAGGGGCAAAGCTGCAGCTTGCCATGCCCAAATGCAACCAAGGACTTACAGGCATTCCAAATGCCTGGCCTGACACAGCTTGCCTAGCTTGTTGCGCATTTTGTGAGTTTGCAATCCCTTGGCGCTTTCTCACACGTGAGGGCCATTATCCTCCCCGCCCACGTCGGTGACGTTGGCCAACTGCACAGTTGTCGATACCGTGCCATGCAAATGACGTTTCAGTGTCGTACTGACTTGCACCAGGAACACACAGGCTCGTGCAGGCGCGGGTGCCTACCCGCGCCTAAAGCAAGCTCCCCCATGACGCAGGTCCCTTACCGTGTGCGGGGGCTCCTTTGTTTCTGGGATCTCCAGAAGAATGCCCCCTGCTGGAATCCACATTTTCCTGATGGTAGGTGGTGCATGCATGTCTAATTCAACCTTGCCCCCGGAATTCATGTTTGCTTGAACTTTCCTTTGAATCAAGTTTCCAGGGTTGACACTGATGAGAAACAGTCAGTTCGCCTTGGATGACTTGTACATTTTGGCTCAAGGCAAAACAGGTTGTGCGAGTGAAGCTTCCGGTGCCGCCATAGCACTTTGGGCATACTCTTTACTTGAATTGTCTTGATCCGTATTTCGTCTGGTTATCAGCCGTAGCTTTTGAGCTGCGACCGATAGCTACGGCGGGTGAGGGCGTCGAGCATCCGGGAGTGGCACCGGAACTGTGGAATCTCTTCGGTTGGCATCGAGCCGGACGAAGAGGCAAGTCACAGAAACTTGGTGTACTACGTGACGGATTGGCCGAGGGGGTTTTATCAAACGAACCTCCGTTTGTGCTGGATAGCACCTGGGACAGGCTTGCACGTGCAAAAGTCAACTGGGAACAGCTACAGCTCTACGAACAGGCCTTTTGGAACGAGCAACAGCGTCTGACTGAGGAGCCCCAGAATCATCGGGTGTCTTTTCGGGTTGTGAAGGCAGCGGATCGGTCTGCTCCTCTTAGGCTTGTGCAGCGCGAGTCGCTCCGAGCCGAAGAGCCTGCATCGTCATCTGCGGAGCCTGTGCAGCACAGATTGCTCCAGGCGACCAGCAAAGCTGCGTCGAGGCCAGAGAGCACTTCACGTACGCCGAGGCGCGCTGAGCCTTCCGGGCATCACTTCGCTGCGGTGATTTGTGATTTGACTCTTGCCACAGGAGTATTCAAGTGTGTGAACAGCAATTGGGAAGATCAAGGATTGTCCTTTGTCTACGAGCCGCGCTACGGCATTGACTTTCGGGACAGTTGCGTGGTTGCAATCGACTATCACCAGGTTCTTGACAGAGCCCGTTGCGGACGCACAGAGTGGGATTACGAAGGTATTTGCCACGACAACCTCGAAGCGATTAGACAGCTGAAAGCCGCTTTCTTTCGCGAAGGTATCCACGTTGTGACAATCTGCCTATCCTACCTCCATAGCCAAGAACGCCGAGACGCATTGGTTGCTGCGTTCAATCGCACTCCGGATATCTCATCAGTTTTTGACTTCATCGTTACAACTTCTGAGAGGGCCAGTTTCAATCCCAGGACCCAGAAAGGTGGGAAGGTGCTAGTCCTTCAGGATCTGCTGTCAGTTGGATTCCGCTCGGCATTCATCGTTGACGACAGTGACGAGGTCATCAACAGTATCATCGATCGCCAGGTACAGGACAAGATCTCGGGCATTCACATCAAGCTTCGCAGAAAGCCACCGGCCAACAATTTGTTTAGGCCAGTCGGATTTCTTGAGGATTGTGTGGCCCATTGGCCGGAGTGCGCCGCAAGGTGCAAGCAGGCATTGCGTCAGTAGCTTTTCCTGTCCGACCAATTTCAAGAAGCAATGGAGCCATCAGAAATAGTTCCAGCTGCTCAGGGATCTGTACAGATGTTTTCACCCCCGCAGGTCGCAGACTCCAGTAATAGTCATGAAGACACTAGCATGTCCACGGCATCATCCCAACCGATGGGAAGTAGGATCAACATGCAAAGTGCTCAGTTGCATCAGCATCATCATTTCTCCCCAAATGTTGAAATGCACGCTCAAGCTCATCACACCCAAGTGTACCAGCCGACCATGGTTGTTCAATCATTGGATCAACAACTGGTCGAAAGAGCTGAAGCGCATTTGAGAGAGAATGATAGGAGGTTGGTTGTCACTGAAGCCCAAGCTCAATGCTTAATGGCCGAGGCTAGGGATAGGGTAAATCAATTGGAAAGCCAATCCTTCAATCAAGTTCATGCCCTTCAGGAATCACTTGAAAGGACCAAGCATGAATCGGGGGACCAATTGAGACAAGCCCAGGAGCGAGTCCTTTATTTGGAATCACAAGCCAACACACAGGTTCAGGCACTCCAAGATGCCTTGACGAGGACCCAGCATGGCACAAGTGACCAGATTAGGGAACACCAACTTAGGGAGGCCGAAGCAACGCAGAGGGCGCAACAGTTGGCAGACCGATTGCTAGCAATGGAGCAAAGGTTGAATTCTCTTGAGGCCGAAAATCAATCCTTAAAAAGGGAATTGGCATGCATCCATAATGGCGCGGATAATCAGCCACTGCAGGCGAGTGGGCATCCTGCTGTGATGCCTTCGGGCACCAGCCAGCCAGTGCAGGACGGGTCCGTGATGCCGCAGGGCACCGGAAACCCCCAACCGATAGCGCATGGCAATGGTTCACATCAGGCAAGCCCCGTGATGCCTCAGGGCACCGGAATCAGTGCACAAAATGCTTCATCATGGGACTTATCAGGTGCTGTGAGAAACATTTTTGGGGATTCTTCTCCAGTTGCACCGAATCCGGGATTAAGTGCATTAGAAAGGCGTTTGGATCAACTCACATCAGCCTTTGAGCTATTTGCATCCCAGACTGCCGCCGCTCAAACTGTGCCGCAAATTCATCAGGCAGGAACAGGGCAGGTCCCTCAGATTTTCAACATAGGATCTGTGGGAGGGCAGTCGGGGGGTGGATCGCAAAATGGTTCACAGCATGGTTCAAATCCTGGGTCGCCAGATCACTCGGATAGCTCATCAAGCGAATCCAACAAGGGTGGAGGCGGCGGGAGACCAGGAGGTTCGCCAGGAGGCTCGCAAAGACCTCCTCAGGGCCCCTCAATTCCCCCTCAAGGAAATCAGGGAATGGCCCAAATTGACGCGGCAATCGATGCCTACTCAAGGGAAAAGAAACTCATGCGTGTGAAGGCATATGATGAGATGAAGTTGCCTCAGCTGCCCAAAACGGCGGCAGACGCTCGCCTATTCAGGAACTCGGTTTTCAACCTTGTGTGTAGGCTTGCAAAGGGTGACGAATCCTTAATCCATAGCTGGATCGCCGAAAGCACTAATCCCAAAGCCGATCTCGAGTCGAGCCTTCCGTTTCCAATTCTTGATCGAGTGTTGGGTTCAAAGCTGCTTGAGCTGTCGAAGAACACCAAGTTTGCCATGCTTTTCCAATCCATTCAGGAGCAAGAGCAACGGGTCTTCAAGCAGCCAAAGGGGCGGAAGTTGTTGTGGGTCATCTTTGAGAGGTTTAAGATGGAGAAGGATAGGGGAATTGCCTTGACTCAAACCCATCTCTTAGGCCTCAAGATGAGCGGCACCGACATTAAGGCACTCGAAGATTTCCGTCAGAGATTCGACTTCGTGTACCAGGCCTTGGAAGTTTCCGAGAGACCGAGTGACCAAGCTATTAGGAGCACCCTTTTCGAGCAATTGAAAGGACATCCAAAAATGGCTTTGGTGATCGACCGTTTCAGGAACGCCAGTCCAAACAGCAGTAAAAGGACTTGGCCTTGGCTTTACGCGAAGCTCGGGGAAATCATCGAGATTCATCAGCTAGATGAAAATGTCGTGTCGATCGATCAGGTGTACACGCAATCCGCAACTAAGTCCCAAGCAGCGCCAGCCAAGACAAAGGAAGGGAAAGACAAGAACGACAAGAAGAAGGCAGAGAAGAAGGGGGAAGCCCAAAAGGAGCAACCTTCATCCAGCCAGAAGCCCAAAGACTCCAAAGATCCGAAGCCTAAAGAAGCGAATGCAGCACCCGCAAAGGGGAAAGGCAAGGGCGAGAGTAAGGGTGGCAAGGGTAAGAAGGGGGACACAACTCCTAAGGGCACTCCTAGGCTAACGGATGAAGAGAAGAAGAAGCAGCCTTGCATGTACTTTGGGTATAATGCTTGCACCAAAGGTGATAAGTGCTTCTATCTGCATGATTCCAACAATCTCTATAAGGGACCCAAGCCAAAAGGGCTTCAGACGTCATCGCCAGCAGGTGCAGCCTCCGTCAACGCAGGGGCAGCAAAGGTTTTCGCAGCCGCGTATGCCTTGAAAGGAACTGTTGCTGAAGCTAAGAAAGCAGCCAAGAAGTGCAAGAAGACCGCATTTTGCACTCCCGTGTTGTCGCAATGCATGAAAGCCGTGGCAACCATGATTGCGTGCCTTAGCCAGCCAGTGCAGCAAGAGTTTCTGCTGGACACAGGTGCCGGTAGGAACTTAATCTCAAGCAAGAGTTTGCCGCAATCCTTCAGGGAGCATGTGCACGAGGCAAATGAGCCGATCGAATTCTGCACCGGCGGTGGCATCAGGCCTAGTGCTGAAGTGGTGGATCTCTCAGGGGAATTGTCAGGAACAAACACGTTCTACATGTTGAAGGATTGCCCTCATGCCTTGTCGGTAGGCCTTCAAGTGGAACAGCATGGCAGGCCATTTGTGTGGTTTCCAGGCCAACTCCCATACCTAATCAAAGCAGATCGGGTGAGTGATGTCGTACATCACGTTCCGGAGTCAGCCAGGATTTATGCCGATCGTGTGGAGCAAAACGTTCCAATCCTATCCGAAAGCGTGGCTGTCGCAGCACCAGATGCCGTGTCAGGAATGCCAGCAACAGGAGGAGAGCCTTCGTCCTCATCAAAAGGGGACACAAGTAGGCCGTCAGTGAGACCTCATGAATTGCTTGCACCGGACGCAAAAGCATTTGAAGAAGCTCCGCCCACGCCTGGCCACCCTTCAGACCTACCGAGGTCAAAAAGGGGCGTGAAGCTCGACGACTCTTTGCCTCATTTTGGGGTTGAAGAGGAACTTCTCGCAGCAAGAGAGCCAGAAAAGGAACCTGGGGACGAGCCGCTAACCTCTGAAGATGAGGAGTGGACCCCCTCATTGCGTGAAAAGCTTCAGCAAGAAGCCAACTCCGAAAAACATCAGTTGACGCACTTTCCTAAGAACAGGTACTGTGAGATTTGCAGGAGGGCTAAGATGACCGCAAAGGTTCACCGCAAAAGGGGTCTGGAAATAGATCCGGAGGAAACACCTCCTTTGCATTTTGGCCACAAACTCAGAGCAGATCACATGATCACGGGCTTGTCAAAAGGGTCAGATGGGGAAAGCTGTTGTTTGGTAGTCTTAGATGACTATTCAGGTGCGTTTGCCGCGTATCCGCAAACTAAGCGGGACACCGATAGCAACATCAGGTGTCTTCAGCACTTTGGAGGAACCAGAGCTCATGGTAAGGCACTGTGTCAGGTTAAAACCGACTGTGCAGAAGAGCTCAAGGGTGCCGTAGAGTACCTTGGATGGCTTCCAGATCCTAGTGTTCCAAATGATCAGATCCACAATCCAGTCACGGAAAGGAAGATCAGGAGCATTAAGGAAGCCGCTAGAGCTGTTCAGTTGAAATCTGGTTTGCCTCACCAGTTTTGGCCAAGAAGTGTCGAGTACGTGTGCACCGCATTAGCCGTGTCAACAAATGCGGCAATCCATCCAAATGATTCGGAGGATGTCAAGAATCTCAAAGCCACTCAGAACGCATACGAAGCCGCGAGCGGCGGTGACGCCTTCACAGGTTTGAAGCTGCCGTTTGGTTGCCTGGTGTTTTACAAGCCGCCCAAGCATCGAGAGCTTCCGGACTTCGAGCCGAGGACATACCCCGGCATATTCGTTGGCTGGAGGATTGACGCAGGGTACAAATTTAGGGGCATACACCTCGTCCTAGACTTTGAGTCGCTTCGCAAAAACACTCAAGGTTGTGGTAAGCCAATCCAAGTTTACGAAACAGAATTGGTCGAACCTTCAAATGGACATTGGGTTTTCCCTCTTTTTGAGGCAGAGCAACAAAGGCTTCAGCTGTTCAGTGCGAAATCAACCCCAACATCCATTTCAACCAGGAAGGCTTTGCCATTTGACGATGAAGTCCCAGATCCTGTCCCTAGGAGAAAACGAACCTATGTGACGTTGGAGAGGGCCATCAAATTTGGTAGAACCCCGGGTTGCAAAGGGTGTGAAAGGATCTCGGAAGGAGTACCGCACTCCGATGCATGTCACGACAGATTCCGTGTTCTCCTCGAGGATGAGAGGCTGGCACAGGAGGCCAAGGCTAAGGCCCGGGAAGAAGCAGCAGCAAGGGGGATACCGATGCCTCCGACTCCTGCTTCACGGGGTACACCGGTACCTCGAACTCCTGGATCTGGCCCAGCACCTTCGACACCAGTTCCGCCCACTCCAGCAGCAATCATCACGCTAACCCAAAGGGCCAGTGAAGCAACCGATGCTCCTGGTACCACCGCCGTCGACTCTTGTCACAACTGTTCTTTTCAAGACTCTAAAAACAAAGGGCCAAGATCAGACGTCAAGGGGGCAAAGTCTTTGGTTAAGGACAACTCCGAAACCAAGGATTATTGGGAGTTTGATGAAGCAAGGCACGCATGGGTACTAGTGCATTTAAGACCTAGAAAAAGGCTATTTGCACCAGTGGGTAAGGATTGTCCTTTCGACTCCAACGAGGTTGAACCGGAACGCATCACCGAGTGGAGATGCAAGGGGAAGGTTTCCGTGCATAGGGACAGCTGGCAAGAGACTCCGTATCAAAGGATTTCATCCAAAAGTTGGTTTGGTAAGACGTGGTTCTTTCCGAAAGGACGTGTGTCGCCAGATCAAGCGCAACTGTGTGCAGCCGCAGCCAACCCTTCAGACGGTAATCTCAGAGCTATGCAAAGGTTCATCGAGCAAGCCGGTGACAGCCAAGCACGAACTAGGAAGGCCAGAGAAATCCTTGAACTCACTAAGGACTTGGTCAAGCCTGCACGTGAAGACCGCAAAGGTCGATCGGCGAATCCGACACTCTTTGAGTTTTGTTGCGATGAGAACTCAACGTTGGGTCAGATCAACGAAGAAAGAGGAATCAACCATTTCCGACTCACAACAAAGAACTCTGACATGTCAAGCCAGTGGGAAAATGACAGTCTTTTGAAGGTCATAGAACAATTTCCCGGGTGTGATTTGTGGGGATCGATTCCTTGCGGCCCCTGGTCGCAATGGCAGAATGTAAATCTCCATCAATACGGAAAACCGTTTGCTAAGAAACTCAAGAAAATGCGCAAGCATTCTAGAAAAATTTTAGCAAACTACATTCGTTGTGCAGACAAAGTCCTCAGTCAAGGGGGCCACATTGCCTTCGAGTGGCCAAAGACATGTGCCGGATGGGACTTGCCAGAGCTGATCAGGTTTGTCAAGAGGCATGACTTGTTCGTAGCGGAACCTCAAGGTTGTGCATTTGGACTCTGTGACCAAGAAGGTAAATGTCACCTCAAGACGTGGAGAGTTATAACCTCTTCATGGAGGTTGGCTAAAAACCTAGACAGTGCCAAGTGCCAACATCCGCGTGACTATAAGCATTCACCTCTTGCAGGCAGTAAGACACCTAGAAGTGCCTTTTACCCGATGCCTATGGCGAGGTGCATTTCTCAGTCCTTGTATCCCTGGATTGACGCACCGCCTGCAATGCCTGTGCAAGTGTCAGCTGGGCCAAACTCCGTGCAAGAGTTCCTGTGTGGTGACCACGCCCCGGAGAACGAGGCAGGTCATCAGGAGCTGCCAGGAGTAGAACATGTGTTTGCTGGCATCCACAAGTTGTTGGAGAGGAAAGAATGGGGTAACTTCCCTGGAGCGCAAGACGCCATTGACAATGAAGTGAATGGGCTAGTAGCTAACGGAACCTGGACTTTCGATGAGGTAATCTCAAAAGAGGACCTTTTGGCAAGATGTAAAAGGAACAAGGAGCATATCAACATTGCTTCTCTAATGACCATCTTGTCGATAAAGCATTGGGAAACCCCAGAACTCCGTAAACTCAAGGCCAGGATAGTTTTCCGAGGGGATCACATCCTCACGGAAGACAACAATCTTGCGGTGCTCCAAGAAGCAAAAGTCACTCCGACCGGAATGACAGGTGTCAACATCAATCTAGCATACGGCGCCATCAAGGGTCACGAAACTCGTCAATCAGACGTAGTAAAAGCCTACACCCAAGCGTACCTTGGGACAAAGGTGCCCACATGGGTGATCTTGCCTTGGGAATTGACTCCTCCAGAATACCGGCACTTCAAACAGCCGTGTGTGAGGTTGGTCAGGAGCCTTTATGGCCATCCCGAATCAGGATACCATTGGGATCAAAGGCTAAGGGAAGTGATGAAACTTTTGGAAGGTCAACATGTTGATGAATTTCCATCTTCATTTTGGTTTCCACAAAGGAAGCTTCTTGTAACCTGCTACGTCGACGACATTCTGTGCTCAGGGCCGTCGTCAGAACAAAACAAGTTTTGGCAGGAAATCGAAAAGCATTTGGAGATCGAACCTCCAACTCAAGTTGAACGTGTGCTGGGCAGACAGCATAAATTCGACCGGACCAATGGATCGACCAAGGTTTCGCTCGAAATGTTCGACTTCATCGAGAATGCATGTGCAGTGTATGAGGACTTGGCTCAATGTAAGTTGAGCACAGCTAAAAGTCCTTTCTGCCCAGAAGGTAGCCTTACAACCGCTGACTTTGAAAGTAAAGGGGTTTTGGCAACTTCTGCATGCAAAATCTTGATGAAAATCCTCTGGTGCGCTAGGCTAAGCCGACCCGACCTAATGAAAGGGATAGGGGATTTGACACGTAGGATTACCACTTGGAGCCGAGCAGATGATAAACGGCTCCATAGGCTAATGTGCTACCTGTATGGGTCAAAAGGGTATACTTTACAAGGACATATAGGCGACCCGCCAGAGCTGCTCAAGCTGTGCTTGTACACAGATGCGGACCACTGTAGTGGCATCGAACACACAAGAAGCACGAGTGGCATGTTCTTGTCCATTGAGGGCCCTAACACCTTGTGGCCAATCGCGTGGGGCAGTAAACGCCAAACCGCGACTGCCAGGAGCACAACAGCAGCAGAGATGATCTCACTAGGATCAGGCCTTTTTGGCGAAGCATTGCCAGCACAAGGCTTCCTGGAATTGATCTTGGACCGTCAGGTCACGCTAGAGTGCTTTCAGGACAACTCAGCTGTAATCCAGATCGTGGCTGCAGGTTATAGCCCCAAATTGCGACACCTCACGAAGACGGAGAAGATCGAACTAGGTTCAGCTTATGAGGTCTTCGAAGATCCAAGTTGCAAACTCCTGTACATAGCAACGGACAAGCAAAGAGCAGATGTGTTTACAAAACCATTGCCGGTGTGCAAGTGGGACCATGCACTAGACCTACTTAACATGGCATCCTTAAGCTCAACTTGCAAAGTGCCATCTCGTGAAGCGGAAACGCTCCGAGACCCGTAGGCGTAGGCCAGATAGTTAAATAACTAAACTGGAATCTGCGTAGGACACTTTCCGAGTGTGAGAAGGGGGAGAAGAATGCCCCCTGCTGGAATCCACATTTTCCTGATGGTAGGTGGTGCATGCATGTCTAATTCAACCTTGCCCCCGGAATTCATGTTTGCTTGAACTTTCCTTTGAATCAAGTTTCCAGGGTTGACACTGATGAGAAACAGTCAGTTCGCCTTGGATGACTTGTACATTTTGGCTCAAGGCAAAACAGGTTGTGCGAGTGAAGCTTCCGGTGCCGCCATAGCACTTTGGGCATACTCTTTACTTGAATTGTCTTGATCCGTATTTCGTCTTCTCCTCCAAACATAGTTGGCCATGGGTCAAAAGCCCGTACCCCCAGTGAACATGCCAATCCCCACTAAGATAGCCTAATATGGGTGGTGCACCTACCCCAAAATATACCATTAATATCTTCCCCCTATTAATAAATACGCCCCCCCTCCCCTATTATAAATAAATCCTCCCAAAAATGTATTTGTTTTATTGGGGTTTTTGGGGTTGGGGTTTTTCCAACAATGTGAGGGGTCACATAGGATTTGGAGGAAATGGATTAAATTGTAAGGTCCGCGAGTAAGCGGTTTGATAAGGACATGTTGTGTATCATTCTATTTGTTTTTCAGTTTACTGGTTGTTTGTTTGCAGCCAGGCAGGTTAGCCAGCATGTACGGGGGAGAGACAGTCGCAGCTTAAAAATTGGGGCTGGAAGCTTGTTAAAAGTGCCCCCTAACAAGGATTCCAAGACTTTAGTATTGGTTTAGTATTGGCGCAATTAAAAATCAATTGTGCGGAGTGGAAATCTGGTCCCGGGCCCCGGATTCCCATTTTTATTAATTGGGGTCATTCATTAATAGGGGGAAGAGATTTGTTTTGACCCACAGCCAGTTGATACTTTCGGGTAGACTAAATGTGGACCAGAGTCAGGCAATACTATTTCTGTGTCGCCCTTGTGTCTGGGCCAAGTTTGTGCGGTTTTCCTCCAGGTGGGTCAGACCCGTGCCTCAGCGGTGGTGCGCCACGCCAAGGAGGGATGGGCATACTCGATCGAATGGATATGCCTCAAAGGGTGCCACTCCCCCACTTGCTGCATATCTTGGTGGCCCCCAGCCGTCCCCTTAGCTTTTTAGCCTTTTGAGTGTTTAGTGGTGGTTTCCGTCTAACCCACTAAAAGTTAAACTTTTAGCGGGGGCAGCGCAGATATGTCATACGGAGTTGTATGTGTGCATGCGAATGTGATCCGGCCTATATTGAAGTGCTTGGATATCTTTTTGCCGAGTCTCAACCACCCAAATATGGCGGTTGGCCCACGGCGTCTTCACCTTTGTAAGAACATAGGTAGATAAACTCCACATAACTCCACGTTGAACAGGGATGAGCACACCAAAAGGTCTCCACAGGCCAACTGATTTCCCTTGCCACAGACTCTTTAAAACTTTAGAGTCAATTTGATTTTCCCATTTGTTCATTTGTCACAGGATTTGGGTGCCCAAAACAGTGCCCCCTATGGTTGGTTTCCTTTTCATTTCCCTGCCGTTGTCATACAGTACATGAAAAAGAGCCCGTCTCTCAATCAGCGCTGGCTCCACCCGCCAGCCCCACGTGAACATCGGCACCATCGGCCACGTGGACCACGGCAAGACCACCCTCTCCGCCGCGATCTCCCTGGTCTGCGGCCAGCCGGGCGCCTTAGAATCGTGTTTTTTTTTGGGGCCGAAAGGCTTGGTGGGACGAGCGCAGAGGGGGGGGGGGGGGGCGAACGCAACCGGAGGTGTCCAGGTGTTTGCTTGTACCCAACCCCAAAACTGGCACAAAGCAACCTTGAACAAGGGTATATTTCAGCTGGATATTGAAAATACACCAACTCTTCCCCTCAACAGATGGGCATAGATATGTTACCCTCAAAACACAAAAAGCGCGAGTGAGGGACGTGTGGCCAGCGGCGTGTTTTGGTAAAGCTGTGAGGTTCAGCACCTCCACAGACACCAAGCAGAAGTCCTATGAGGCGAGACTCGGACTCGGAGCCCCAAAATGGATCCGTTTTTTAGGCTTCCTTTCGGCTTCCCAAAAAGCCACAAAGGGGCAGCCTCAAAAAATGGACTCGCCCAAATGGATCGATACGCTTTATAGGAGCCCCTTTAGGGGAAATCAAGGAAAACCGGGGTTCCCCGAATTTCAGAACAACCCAAATGGTGGACCTGCTTTGGGCTGGTTTTGGGGGAACCAAGAGGGAAAATGAATAAACACCTCGATGGGGTCCATCATTTTGAAAGAGGTTAAAGGCAAGACAACTGCAAGACCAAACTGGGAAAGTGAACGTCTATAGTTTTGAAAAAGGACCCCGTTTGGCCTTTTGCACGGGTCTGCCGCTTCTTTTTTTGGGCACCCGTGTTCGGGTAAAACGGGCTCACCAGCATTTTGGCTCTTTACTTGGAGAGCTTTGTTGCAGCTTGTCTATTCATTGCGTAAATTTAGGCGCTCGCGGTCTCCTTGGTATTCTTGATTTCGGTCTTTCGAAGGTTGTGGCCAGACGTCCTGCAACTGGTGCCCGTTGCAGGAGATCGACAACGCTCCGGAGGAGCGGAACCGAGGTATCACCATCAACGCCTCTCACATCGAGTACGAGACAGAGAACAGGCAAGCCCCGGTCCACCACCCAAAGGTCTCGTAGCCCACCCGAAAGCAGGTCAGAAGCCCTGGTCCGTCCTTGAAATATCGGTCCAGGGCGCTATTTGACAGCCCCAAGGTGGACTTAAACGTGGCTTATGTCCCCCAAAGTGTTTTTATTCCTGAGTTCAGGTGTTTCTTGGAGTCGTCAAATACGGAAGCGTTGTCATCCCGTGTGTTTTGTTGGAGGTGGCACCCCCGTTTTGGTTGGTTTAAGTGGGCAACCAAGCGGAAAGCCGCCAACTTGGGGGTCCCCTAGGAACAGACACACCCTGCTGTTGTTGGGGGCGCGGTCGCGCTTCGCTGTTTTCGTCACACCGAATGGGAGGTGCAAGACTCGTAACTTGAGAGCGAGAACGGGAGCCCAAGCCTTCAAGCTGAGGCTCGAAAGTCCCCATGCGCTCCAAGCATGTTTGGGGTTGGTAGCCTTTTTCTAATTGTGATGGGTTAGGAGCTTCATTTGGGTGGTTCCCCTCTTAAGAAGTTGTTTTTTTCTCCGGGTCTTGCCCCCAGGTGATACCTGCTTCTTGTTTTGAAGGAAAGCCCAACCGGCACCACCCACCGGAGCAAGGGTTCAGCATTGGGTACCTCATTGGGTGCTGTTCTCCAAGCTTCCATGTCCGTGAAGACTCTCAGCGAAGACATGCCTGCCTCATGTGATTCAACAGGAGATCTGTTCCGTCAACCATGCCTTTAGCATAATATCGTGCAGGTATTATTCTTGTTTCGGCTGGACATGCCTGGTAGAGAGTGTTTGCTTGTCAATCAATTGCCAAAGTGGCCATGTGGTTCCAGGAGTTGTTTGTATAATATATATATATATATGCCACCCCGGGGTACACCCCTCTCGACTCGAAATGACAAGGTTGTATTTAGAAATATGTGCGCCCAAGCCCAGTGTTGCGGTTTGGTGGCTGTAGCTGAGACAGCCAACATCAGTGGATATATATGATTCCTGTTGGACGACGAGGCGCGCCCCCCGCCCCCCCCCCCACCCCCCCAAAAGTCACCACAAATTGGGTTGTTCTGAAGTACGTTGTTCGAAATCAGCTGGATGGTTGTGTTTTTACCATGGATCACGAGTTGGTTAGGGATGCCCCTAAGAACGACACAGACAAACAATTAGGGAGCACGAATGATTGCCTAACCGTTGTAGGCAAACCGTCCAACACTTCTGTGTTCTGCTGATTTCCCTTGTTGCGGTGCTGGGATCAGATCTGTACAGGCACTACTGCCACGTGGACTGCCCGGGCCACGCAGATTACGTGAAGAACATGATCACAGGACTGGATCGATCCTGGACGGATCGATCCTTCCTTCCCTCGGCTCTGTTGGGCTCTAGGCCATGCTGCGGAAGTCTCGTGGTTTTAGGGTGATTGCCATGCAATTCCAAGGAAATTCCCTCCAAAATCACAAAGTTGTCGCAGGATGGTTTATTTTGAGATTCACTCCGATCCTGAGAATGACCGCTGGGCCGACCAACTTTCACCCTTCTTGGCTCTTTGGATTTCAATTGTTTGCAGAAACTCATTCTGTAAGCATCAAAGGAATGTGTGAACCGATTCTTTGAGCACAGTGGGCGGTATCCGTCACGGCTAGGCCCCTAGGCGTTTGCACACGAGGTCCATTCATAATCATCACTGATTCCGAGCATTGCAGAGCCATGAGGGGAGCAATTGCAGCCCAATTTTATCGGCAGCAGTGACTATCAAGAGCCAAATGGCTGCCTTTGCCATGGCTCTCACCCAACCTCCCCCCCCCCCCCCGGATTGGGAGCTGGCGGGAAGTAGCTATCCCGGCCCTTCCGCCTGCGGGGCAGCCTAGGAAACCATCCTACAGGATAAATCCATTTGTGCAAGAATATGTCTATTTCCCTTGTTGGTTTTTCAGGGAATCTACTTTCTGGATGTTTTGTTTTGTTCCAGGGGACTTATGATGGAAGGGTATGTTCAGGAACGATCAACTCAAAAAGTCATTGGTAGTACACTGATGCTTTTTGGAGGCTACGGGGGAGGATGACATCAACACACGAGCCAAACCAGGGAAAGTTGCTGGTCTCGAAAAACAAGTTGTGTTTGAACAACATGATGTTGTGCACCCCCCCCATGGTATCAGCATTGGTGGCAAGCAAAAAAGAACAATGTATTATTTCAGGCTTTTCAGGTGTGTGCCGGCTTTGCTTGCACATGTTCCCTTTTTTTGAGAATGCCTCGCCTGAGGCGTCGCGTCTTTGTGCGATCTTGGCAGGAGCTTGCCAGATGGACGGCGGCATCCTGGTGATCTCTTCCCCCGATGGCCCCATGGCGCAGACGCGGGAGCACATCCTGCTGTCCAAGCAGGCGAAGCGGGGGGAGTGGGGGAGCGGTCGCCAGCGGTTACCCGGTAGCGGCAACACTTGGCGGACCGGAGGGTCGAATTCAAAGGGGACATCCTCAACACCCAAGTCACCCGGGTGGTTTAGACGGGTGTTTCACCAATGGAGAAGTCCTTCATGGATGTCGCCGAAATCGTTGCATTATGCTGAACACCCGAAAAAGGTGCCATCGCCTCGGTCTCCCTTATCCGCCCAGTCATGGCGGTGCTCTTCCAGACCCGAGGGCATGATCAACCAAGGGTTGAACTTGGGTAAGCTGTTTGGCTTCAACGGCACCCCCGAAAACTGCAATCCTTCTTCCAAGAGACGAGGACAGGATGCCGAAGCAGACCTGTTTCCTTTTGGCTTTTATAGTGATGTTCGGCTCGGCTGGGCATATGGGGAAACCGTGTCCCTGCCGGCGGGTTCCCCGCTGAAAACCAGCCAACCCAAAGCGGCCATCACCTCGATCCGCTTGGGGAAGTCTCGGCCTACGTTTTGGGAAGCTGGGGACACTCCTTGGGCTCAAGGCCATTTGGGTGCCTTTTTCTCCCCCCCCCCCCCCAAAAAAAAAAGGTGATTGTTCTTTGGTGTCCAGTTTAAACAAGCCAAAACGGGGGTCCCCAGAAAAAAGACAGACCAACTTAGGTTAGGGACCAGGTCTAGTTTGAAGAGGGCAACCTGTCTCTGGGCAGGTGGGCGTGCCGAAGCTGGTGTGCTTCATGAACAAGGCCAACCGGCCGCAGGTTTCTGTGTTTGGACTCTCTAAATCCTACACTCCCTCAGCCTGGCATGGCCGCTCCCAAAAGGCCTTTGGAAATGGAACAAAGTCTTCCAACAGGGTGCTGGGAGCTTCCATGTATCAGGTTGTGAAACAAGGCTAGGTTCCCCCCGCCCATGGCTCTTTTTGCCTGTAGCTCATGACGCGAAACATCCATCCGGGCAAATTGAAGAGACGCAACGGAGCATCCATAGAGGCACAAGCCCAATCGATTCGCCACCCAAAGGGCGACTACCCGTGATTAAGATCTCTCCCAAAACTGAACATTTTCTGATTGCCTTCCATGAAGCAGGAGTTCCCAAAATGCAGACACTGTTCAATTTGTCCTCACAAACAAATATGGAAGTGCAGACTTTCTCTTTCAAGTGAGTTGGTGGGAGGGTATTCGAGGTTTTGATTGTTTGGTCCGTGTTATATTTGTGTGTTTTTTGAGGTTACCCTTCTCAGATTGGTCTTGAAGGGAAGCCGAACGGAAGATCACGCCTTTGGTGCCCCTCTTTTGACGCACCCGTAGCTCACTTGCACAAAGCTTTGCACCTTGAACCAACCAACCAGCCAGCCAGCCAGCCAGCCAACCAACCAACCAACCAACCAACCAGCCTATTTGGGGGTTGGTCAAACTTCCCTTCGGCCCCAAAACGACTATGGGTAACCATTTTCATTTAGTGGTGAAAGCCAATTTGTTTTTGGTGGGGTTCCCTCATGGTCATCCCATGTAAAGGACCGTTTGATCAACCAACCGATTTTGACTTACATACCCAAAGACATACACAGGTGGACATGATGGACGACGAGGAGCTTCTGGAGTTGGTGGAGCTGGAGACCCGCGAAATGCCACTCTCTGAACGGAAACAGCGCGCTGGGGCGGGGGGGAGAGTGTGTCTTTTTGTTGAAGGCACCCTTTTTAGGTTGGTTTTAAGAGAAACCTAAAGGAAAACCACCATGTTGATTGCTTTAAGGGGGTACCCCTATTTTGAGACAACCCCAAATGTGTTTTGAGCAACCAGTCACTGGTCCAATGCCTTGAAAGGAAAACCAAAGGGGCAAGAAGTGTTGAAGGGCCCCTTGTAATCCAAATACCTGCGTGTTTTGAGTACGCCATGGCCGTTTCCACCATATCCTCCCACCCTAAAACCAGTTGGGCAGAGTTTGTTTGAAGCAGTGTTTGGTCCAATTCCTTTGAGGGAATGCCAGATGGAAGCGAACGGGTGTTACTCATGCTTTTTCAAGAGCTGGCTCGATGGTTGGTCCTGCCTTGTCCCAACTCGAGCCTTTCTCAGTCCCTGTGTATATCCTTTTGAGGGCGCTTTGATCGCCTGGGGCAATCTCGGTGGAGTGTCTTCTCGGTGACGTTCAAGGGGCATAGCTCTGTTCTGCAATCTTGGCCACTCCCCACTGACACCTTTCTCAGCAATGTCTAACACCCCCTGTCCAGAAAGCAGTCGTTGGGGGGTGCGGCGGAGTTTCGCTTTGAACAATTGGGACTCATGGCCCTGTCTCCGCTCAGAAGGGGCATAGCCCGAAAAGGGGGGTCTCCGGAGCTGCCTCCCGGCGCAAAACGGGAAGTCGCAGGATGGAGTTCTCAGGCGGCCATGCAAGACTCTCTGTTGTTTTGAGAGGTATCTTCTATGTTTGGGAGGTTTTGCACCTCTTACAGACATGAGTTGGGGGCCTTGCTGTTGCATTGCCCTTCGAAGAGCAGCCTTTCTGCGCAAGCTGTGGCGAGCTAGGGGGGTGTTTCGACCCCGAACCATTGAGTAGCCCCTAAAGACTAGCACTTGGTGTTTTGGCCTGGGATTTGGCTTTGTTGGTTCGTGCAGGTTGGCGAGTTGTTTGTTTGAGTTGGCCAAACTTCCAACTTTCTGATGGTTGGCTGGTTCCTTCATCATCATTTATAGTCAAGGAATCAAGGGCCAAGTAAGCTTTGCAGGTGGGCGGCGATGGGCGACTTCTGTTGATTTACCCAGCTTCCTTGGAGCCATATCTTAGGCTCAGCCAGTATGGCTTCGATGGCGACGACACACCCTTCATCCAAGGACTTTGGATACGACGTTGGTCTTGGAAATGGGATTTGCACCTCCCCCCTAAAGGGTTCACTTTTTGGTTCTCTGTACACGCAGAGGCCTGTCTGACATGTCTCCAAACGTGCTGGAAGCCTTGCCGATATTCAAAAGGATCTAAACGGTATCAAATAAACGGTGTCAAGCATTAAGCAAGTCTAGACAAAATGGGGCATTGCGCACACGTGTTTGCTTGCTTGAAGTTTTGTGATTTGGGAGCAGCGTGAGGGTGATGCAGGTGTAATAGGAGGGTCCTGAGTAACCATGAGGTAACGCAAGTAGAAATCCTGAGTGTTCTAGCCCATTGTTCAGAACAGGCCTGCAAACTGAGTTTCTTGTTTCGAGCAATCCGGATGAATCAACAACCAATGCCGAAGAAAAGTCGGGATTCTGTGTTGTTGCAATCTATGCGTTGGGCCTGCGCGGAGCTGCCGAGAACTGCGGCGTGTTACCGGCTGTTGGCCCACGTTTGTTTTTCTTTCCGGTATTGGTGTTCATTGTTGCACAGAATGTAGCAGTCACAAACTGGTCATTTCTTGAATTCAGCGCATGTGCGCATGACCTTACATGGTGACTGTTGAGGCGTGATTGATGTGAAGGACTGCCTATCTTGCAGGCAACATTTGATGGCAAAGGTTGAGGCGCCAACTCAACGAATGAACGATTCTGTTGGCGTGGGGCAACGGTTCTACTCCGCCTCAAAATTTGCCGCAGGTTGCCCAAAACTGGCGCACCCTTGATCCCCTTTACCGGATATCCTTTAAATCCCGTCCAGATCTGCGAGTCGACCTCGTTTGTGAGGATCTGCTCTGCAGGCGCTGGAGGCTATGAAGGCCAACTCTGCGACCAAGAAGGGCCCAGGCCTCAGGCTGAAAGCCTCATACCCCGAACAGCACCAGGGACGGAGCTGCGTATTTTTGGGGTAGGAACCATCCCAAGGAGCTTCTAGCAAGCCTTAAGTGGTTTTGGGGTGTTCAAATGATTGCTTGCTGTCGGCAGTGTGACGGTGTACTGCTTGGTGAGGTGACAACAAGTGGGTGGACAAGATCCTGGAGCTGATGGAGACCGTGGATGACTATATCCCCACGCCGGAGCGCGACACTGACAAACCCTTCCTGCTGGCAGTTGAGGACGTCTTCTCGATCTCGGGCCGAGGTACGGTGTGCACTGGCCGAGTGGAGCAGGGTATCGTGAAGAAGGGCGATGAGGTCGAGATTTTGGGCCGTGGCAAGAAGCCGCAGAAGTCTGTGATCACTGGTATCAAGATGTTCAACACCGAGTTGCCTGAGGGTCCTGCCGGCTACACCGTCGGCGTGCTGTGCCGTGGCATTGACAAGGATTCGGTGTTCCGCGGTCAGGTGATTTGCGCTCCTGGCGCCACCAAGACCCACACCAAGTTCAAGGCCAACATCTACTTCGCCAAGAAGGATGAGGGCGGCCGCAGCAACCCGGTGATGCCGGGCTACATGCCTGTCTTCTACTTCCGCACTTGCGATGTGACTGGCTCCATTGTCAGTATGACCAGCTCCGATGGCAACGAGGTGCAGATGGCCATGCCAGGCGATGACGTGACCTGCGAGTGCGAGCTCATTGCGGCCACCCCCATCGAGAAGGGCATGCGCTTTGCCATGCGGGAGGCACTTTGGATGCCGACCCCGAAACATCCCAAGACTAGGTCCCGATCAGATCCAGTTCCAAAAGATGCGAGAACCGTTCCCCAAGCATACTCTTGTAACACGGGCGCCCGGGTGTCCAACCTGTGAGACAAACTGTGGCGACCTCAAACAGCGGTCTGTCCGTGTGTGACCCAATCTGTCACGGAGATTTCCTTCTCACGGAACCATGGGGTGTTGTTGTTTTTGTGGGTGCATGTCAAGACGCGCACTTGTGGCCAACTTGTGGCCATGTTCAGTGGTTTTTTGGCTTATCTCAAAAGCCCGAGGATGGTGTTCCGAAATAGGTGGAGGGGTGGGTTGCCACTTTCTGTGATAAGGAGATCCTGCAAAGTTATAAGGATGGGAGTCCGGCTATTTTTTCTCCCAACTAAACAACAACAAACTGTTCTTGGTCCTTGTTCGGAAGATCATCCCAAAACTGGCCCCTCTTGTGAAAGCACCGCGGGGAACGCAGACCTTCGAACCGTCTTTTGCGCCGTTTGCTCCAGGGCGGCAAGACCATCGGCCAGGGCCTCATCACGGATGCGAAGTGAGAGGCCAGCGATCCCGGATGCGAGTGAAGAGCGAAGGTGTCCCCCTCTGTGATGAGAATTCCCCAGCAGGGGGGGCTCTTTGGGTACGTTGGTGGAGTCCCTGCTTTGGACCTCTGAAGAATTTTGCGGGCTAGGCCCTTTTGTTGGTCGCCCGAATCATCAAAGCTTGTTTCTCTGGTTTCATGCAGGACTCATGAGAAGGGTGGCGTCAGCTTCCTGAATGGATGACATGATGACATGATTTTCCATGTCCAACGTCACTTTCTCACTTTAACAGGCTGTTTCGGATGATCTCTGTTTCGACCATGTTGATTCAAGCTGTGGCTGTTTATGAAAAGGAAAGTCTGCCCCTGTTGTTATGACTTGCTTGGTTCGAAGGAGTTGACATCTATTTGATTCTTGTGACCCGGGCATTGCTCCATCTCCCCAAAGATGGAATTGGGGAAGGGATTTCGACCTTTTTTGTTGTTTTGGACGACTGCTTAGCGGTAAACAACAGTTTTCATGTGTTTCTTGCCAAACTCATGCAGGATCTGAGTTTATGCTTCCCTGTTTCCTATAAGGGAGAGTAGGAAAATGGAATCGGGACCCAACCCAGTGATCCCTGACGCGCTGTTTTGCCAGGTCAAGCTGCAATCGGAATCAAGTTCGGCGCGTGAGCTGCAAGCGCTATGTGTGTGTGTGTGGCTCCTCTTGGAAGAGGACAGTGTTTGGAAAAGCAGCAAGCAACAACACAGAACCAAGAACAACTATAGTGGGAGGCTGCGCATAGCCTAATAGAAAGCGTCAGACATCTTGTTCTGTGCAGCGCGTGCATTTTCAACAGTCCCTTCGCTCGGGCGCCTCCTTGCAAAGAACATAAGTGCACGGAGGCAAGGAGGGCGCCCTGGCCATGTCTTCGAATTTTCAGAGCCATTGCCGAATTGGCTTCGCAATCACTCCTGGCAAAACACACGCCTATGCGTTAGGACTTGTCCGAATGCCTTGAGAGAGGTTGATTGCACCACCATCATTTGAATTGTGAGATGTTTCCGCCTTAGAGATCGTAGCAATATGCGTGTGGCAAGAAAAGCAAGAGCGACTCGTGCTAAATGAAGCTGGCTGCATTTGGCATGATGGGTTAGCACTATAGCGAGCTCACCGATTCGGGCATGCCGTTGGGTGCCAGATTTGCCGTGCTGTTTAAAATGCATTCACCTGTGTCTACCCGTGTCTGTGTGTGTGTGTCGTTGAAAGGAGGGAGTCGATTTGGATGGTCGCCATCAGGGGTGTTGGACGGATTGAACAGATCCAGCAAACCAGGGACCCCCCCCCCGCGCACGGTGTCATGTTGGCGAAAGCAGCTGTTCCCAGTCATTTTGACTGCCAAATTTGAGGTTACACCTGGCACTGGTTTCAAGTGCGGCTCTAGCTGTTTCCCGGTGCCATCGATGTGTCCATGAGGAGATACTTGTGGCATGCTTGCTTGGGCATTCCTTACTGAAGGCATTCAGCCGATTTCTGTGGCCGTGTTGGGTGTTCAGCCGTTTTGGGTTCTACCGCCTCTGCCGTTCCTGCCTCAGACTTGCGAGGCGTATTGCTTCCAGGGATCAAGAATGTAGGTGTGCAGTGAGTTCGACAATATTGATATGAGAAATCGACAATACTCCCATATGGGTGTTGGGTGGGCCGTGGCCTCTCGGTGGCATGAAACACTTCGTACTAAAGACTTGAAATTTTGCTTAAGAATAGGGTTGATTCTCCCCTGTTGGTTTTAAAGGGATTTTATTACTATTTGAAATTACTATATATATATATATACCTGGGTCTTCCATTTGGTCACTTTTTGGGGCTCTGGGCATTTTTTTTGCTCGTTTCAGATTTTGAGCGGAAAAACTAAAAATGAGCGGAAATCTTGATTTGCAAGTTGTGTCCCAGAAAATGAGCGGAAATCGGCGGGAAATGAGCGGAAATCGGCGGGAAATGAGCGGAAATGTGCGGACACGCACCAGAACCACTTTCCAATTGAGCGTTTTATTTCGAATTGAGCGTGTTTGGATGAAATGAGCGTTATTTTTGCTCAACGGGAAAATCCAGAAAAAAGTGCCCACGGAAGACCCAGGTATATATGAGAGTCGTCCGAAAGGTCCTTGTATTGAGCTATGAAGGGGAAGACCTTTTGGTCTTAGCGTTGACCTTCGCGAAAGTTCCGCGAAGGGGGTCGCGAAAGTTGTTTTTTCCGCGAAAGTTTTGTGTGGCTTGCTAACAGGAAGCTGGAGTGATGAACCATGTGTATTTACCGGCAGTGCGCGCAGAATGCCCGCAGACTAAAGTTGGTCGGAGAATGTGCAGCCTGAGGGTCGCCGCAAGAATACGCCGCTGCAAAAGCAACCCCCGGCCAGCAGAAACCAGCTTCTGGGAGTTTTGAAGCTGTCGGGGCAAGTTGAGCGCAACTTCCAGCCGGATTTTCGCGAATGTTTGGCGTAAGATCCGCGAAAGTTTCGCGAAAGTCAACGGACCTCCCCGCCAGTTTCCGGACATGAGGCCAACGGGTCCTCTCGTGCGTAGCTCACAGCTTGTGAGCTGGAGCTGCGGAAGCGCGCTTCGCGTGCTACTTTGGAACTGAAAGCTTGCGACTTTCGAGCTGGGGCTGCGGAAGTTCACTTTGTGTACTACTTTCGTAGTGACAAGTTTTGACTTTCGAGGCTGAGGAAGTTTAGTTCGTGTACTACTTTATCTACTTTCGTATTCAAGCCGGGCTGCGGAAGTTTACTTTTAGTACTACTTTCGCACTGAAGAGCTGCGACTTTCGAGCTGGGGCTGCGAAAGTGTACTTTGTGTACTACTTTTGTGATGAATGTTCTGAAAACAGCCCCGCGACAGTTCCGCGATGGGGTCCGCGAAAGTTATTTTTTTCTCGCGAAGATGGCGGTTTCCGGAACAAGGAATTTCAGACAACCGTCATATATATATATATATATATCTCTCTTTCCCCAGAAACACCTCAGCAAATGGAGGAAGATCGCTGGATTTCGGTCATGCGCTGCTTCTCCTTGGCCCAGGCGAAGGGAAGTTGGCTCGAGCATCATGGCTCCGCGCGCGGGAGCCCAGCGGCAGTCGAGCCGCGCAGTGAGTTAGGGAAGCCTCAGCTGTCCCGGACCTGCGCCCCTTGTCTTTTTCTGAGTCACGTGGGTCCCTCGAATTGGCTGAGGGTCAAAACCAACGGGATCCCATTTTGGGGTAGGTGCACCACCCATTTTAGTCTATTTTAGTGGGGATTGGGATGTTCACTGGGGTACGGGATTTTGACCCATGGCCAATTAGGTAAGCCTTACTTGGTGAACCAGTGCTTCTTTGTCCTTCCAGTGGGTGGCTCGTCCTTTTTTAGGAAGTTGGAAGACCCCCAAGATGGTGCAACGGGTTTCCTTCAAAGCCACGGAGGGGTACTCACGAGTTTCCCATGGCTAGAGGTCTCTTTGTAGCCATAAAGCCGTATCAACCGACTCACCAAGGTCTGGTATCTTGAGCCATAGCTGGGAGTGCATCTAATTAGCACCCTTCCAAGAACTGTTTTACATGTCCAAAATCCTAAGAAGTGTCCAACAAGCAGTGCTTGGGGGGTGCTGGTATGGTTGTTTTTATCAACTTGCGATCCAGGGCACCGGGGGCAAGCCAAATGATCGGTCTTCTTTTATTAGCATTTCTGCCCTGGCCTTCAAGCCTTGGGCTCTTTTTTGAGAAGGGTTTGTCGTGGTTTGAAAAGGAAACTCCAAGGAGATTCGAAGCCATTTGAGTGGACCCTGAAAAAGGCACACCCGCATGAACAACACAGCTCATGGTGCCGATTTTTGAGGCACCTCTGCCTCAGTCGTGCTCGGCTCCGCCGCCGCAGGGGGGCCAAGCCACGGGGCATTTCCAGGTCCCTCAAACAAATACAGACTTTGAGATGGCTGTGGGTCAAAACTGTTTCGGGATCCCATTTTGGGGTAGGTCTATTTTAGTTGGGATTGGGATGTTCACTGGGGGTACGGGCTTTTGACTCGGACATAATGATCAGGTTCCTCACTGCGATTGACCTATTTGTTGGGGTCCCGGAAAGGCCAACAAAGGTTGGAGTATAGCTGTGATTGGCCGGAGCGCTGATGCCTAAGCTTTTGTCAATATGTCATCCAACATGTATATATATGTATATATACACATGTGATACATACACAACTGGCATGTTTGTTGCTACGTTTTCAGGTGTTCATGTTTGCTACAATTGTGATACCATGCCAAGAGTTGGACAATATGTATGTTGCATAGATGCATACATGTACATAGACACATACATATACATACACATACACATACACATACATATATACATGCATACATACGTACCTACATACCTGCCTGCCTGCCTGCCTACCTACATACATGCATACATACATATATACATACGCATACATACACATATGCATATACATATACATATACATATACATATACACACATACACACATACACACATACATACATAAACGCATACATACATACATACATACATACATACATACATACATACATACTTACATACATAGACAGGCAGACAGACAGACAGACAGACAGACAGAGAGACAGAGAGAGGCAGAGAGCGACAGAGACAGACAGAGACAGACAGAGACACACAGAGACAGACAGAGACAGCCAGAGACAGACAGAGACAGACAGAGACAGACAGAGACAGACAGAGACAGACAGACAGACAGGCATATGTTAGCGGTGTCTTTTTGGCGGGAGAATGCTTTTAAGGGTCAACCAGCCGGTTGTTTAGGTGTCCGAAGTTTCGAGACCGAGTTTTCGCTGCAGTGGAACAATATCTTTTAGACGCGACCCAGTTTCTCAACGGATGTGTCAATAAATGGCACGTGATTATCAAGGTGAATTGGAACAGTATCTTTCAGACGCCAACTGACCCAGTTGCACAACGGATGTGGTGTTGCCTTTGCGGATTCTTGGTCCGACAAGCCAAATCTGGCGGCTCCAGCCCTCCCTGGGTCGTTTTGGTTGTTTGTTTCTTCGCTGGCTCTTGCTCTTGCTTTCTTTTGCGAGTCCTTGTGCATGTGACGGCACCCTCCGCTTGCTTGTCGCGGGTTCAGGATGCACAGGGTTGCTGGAGCAGACGTTCTCTGCTTTTGGGGGGCGTGTGTGTTTCCTGTTTCGACTCTCGGCCCGCCACACCACCGCCGCGTCAGGTGCTGACGGCCACCAGCTTCGTGGCCCCCCAGCCAGCGCGGGAGTTGAAGGCGGTCGAGCGGCGAGTGGGCGCTGACAGACTGACTGCTAGAGCTGTGTTCCTTGACCTTGCTTGGTTGGTTTGGTTTGGTTTGGCGGAAACTAAGCAGAAGATGTGGACCAACTGTTCCCTGACCAGTGCTTCAACACCTTCGCAAGCAGCATGGTAGAAGCAACACTCCTTTGCCAGACTTCAGGAATAGCCTCTCTAATATGATTCAAGTAGGGTTGTAAATCAATGAACAAGTACAATGATAGATAGATAGATAGATAGATAGATAGATAGATAGATAGATAGACAATTAGATTAATAACGTGCGCAGATTGCTGTGGTTTTTGGCGCCCAAGCTTTGCAGGGCCAGTGCTGTTCCTGAAGGATGATCAACACCCATCTAAGTAGAAGATTGGTCGGCTGCATTTGGTGTTCCTTGGTTTCCAACGAAACGGGCAATTGTCTACCCTCATGCCTGTTTTGAGTTGGAAGTGGTGGGACTTGCTCCTCCCTGAGCCACTTCTTTTCCATTCTGTGGGTGTCCCTTCAAATCAAGCAAGCCAAAATGCATGGCCACTGGAGGTCCGCTTCCTACCCCCGCACTTTCTCTGAACCTGTTTGCCATTGTAAAACCGCCTCTTTTGGGGCTAGACATGGTAAACACCGCCAAGGGATTTTCGACAACACTTGTAAGAGTTTCTGTTTACATGGCCCACAGGAGTGTTGACCACGCGCATCCACAAGCACACCCATGCGCAATTTTTGCCCTGGAAAGACCATATGATGTGGGTCAAAAATATGAACCTTGGTAAGTTGAAACATGAACCAACACCTGGTCCCCTGGTGGTTTAAGTTTGACACATACCCATATGATGTGGATGTGATTGTGTGGCGTGGTGTGGTTGAACGATTGAGGGGGTAGGAAAGGCTCTATGCCACTATGCCTTTCGCCAGCCCAGCACCATGCCAGGAGGGGTCCCAGCATCAGGCCAGGGGCCCAGCGGAGGCAAGGTAGGCTGTGATTTTTATTGGGGCAAAGCTAGTTGGTAGACAAACTTCCCGGTGAAAATAGTTTCAACCAATTGGGCCCCCCAAAGCAATCGGGGACCCATTTTTTGGGATCTCTGTTTCGCTAGATCTGTGCACTAGAATCAATTCAAACATACCTAGAACTTCCTGCGGCGGAAATTTCTGCCGCAACGCATTGCGGCGGAAATTCCCGCCGCATTCCAGAAAATCAGCCGCAAACAAAGAAAAACGCCGCAACCAAAACAAAAACGCCGCAGCACTGTTTGCTTTCCGGGAATTTCCGCCGCATTCCCGCCGATTTCCGCCGCATTCCCGCCGATTTCCGCCGCAAATCGGGGGGGAGAAAAAACTGAAAACAAGTTCTGCCGCAATTCTAAAAAAACGCCGCAAATCAGGAAGAAATGCCGCAAATCCAAAAAGGCGCCTTTTTTGAATTGCGGCAGAAATTTCTGCCGCAACGAATCTCTAGGTATTAGAGTGTTTGGTTTGGCAAAAGCGGATTGCGTGATTTGTTTTACGTTCTCAAGTTCGTGGGCTCTTTTCATGGTGGGTCTTTTTGCTGAGGCTACCCTTCTGGGGTGGCTTTAAATGGAAACTAAAAGGATGCCATAAAGTTTTGGAGGTCCCCTGCTTCAACAAACCCCTTTAGTTTTCTTTACACGCCCTTGAAGGGGGTCCATGAGGCGCACGCAAGCTCCCAGAGCTCATCCAGCGCTTCTTCGGGCGCCTCGGTGGCGGCCGGTGGGCCCAGACTTTCCGCGGAACGAACGCGCTGTGTTTGTGGACTTTCACCGTGTGGGCTGCGTCTTTTGGTTACGGGGACTCCCAAAACGGCGGTATTCCTCTGGATTTCCATGGGGAACCCCCCAAAATGGCGATTTTCCTCTCTTGGTTTCCATTTGAATCAGTAAAAAGAGTACGCTCAAGAAAAGACACGCACACATGCTGGGACGACGATCACTTTTAAGAGGTTCGCCGTTACACGCTTCCCAAGTTTTCAGAGATGATCTCCCGGATATGTTATTTCCCGGACCCTGGAATCCATTCTTTGAACGGACCCTTTGTTTGGGGTCTTCATGCATGTGCCAAAATGGGGCTTTGTTTGAGGGGCCTTTTTGGGGCGTGGTTGAGAAGATGTTTAGTAAAGGGAACTGGCGGCAAACAGTTTAAAGCGAAAGGATATTAAGCAGCCAGCTGACCCGCTTGCCCAATGGATGCGTCGTTGCCTTTACGGACACTTTGTTTGCCAAGCCAAATCTTGGAGTCTGGTGTCCTGCCTGGGTCGTTTTGTTTGTATTTATTATGTCTGCTTATGTTGCTTGTTCATTCGTTGGATGTGCTTCCATAAAACCCCGTGGTGCATAGGCCCTGGCTCTGGGCGCAGCGGCACTCGGGGCCAGCGTGAGCCGCGGCCGCAAGGCGACTCGGACCGATTTGCTGTTTCCGAAAAAAACGCGGGAGGGTTACACGCCCCAAAACAAACGGAGGCAACCTGCCCGTGCCTTAAGCATCCTTAAAAGGAAAATGGTCCACGAACCGGTTCCTGTGGTTCCTTCCACTGTTTTGGAATGGTTACCTTTTTGAAGGCCAAAAATCACAGCCCGGGAAGTCGATGAGATGCCTTTGCGGAAGATCCTGCGGTTCTTCTACGGCTTAGTTCCACCCTTTGGGAGGGGGTCCCTTAAAGAAGTCAAGGACCCCCAAAAGGGCGCACTTTTCCCATGTGGCCGCTGGACTTCTGTCGAGATGGTATACCACTTATATGGCTCTAGTCTCCCCACCTCCAAACAAGATCTGCATTTCGCTTGTTTTGAACACTGGGGGGTGCCACAGCTCATTATCCAAAGTATCCTACTCAATTTGCATAATTCGTTGAAATGACTGGCCCAAATCACTTTACCCAGTGCGACCTGTAGCTTGCTCCCCCTAACTGGGTCCATTGAGGTGACATCCTCCACCTTCCTCCACATCATGTCCAAATGGTGGTGTCAAGAAAAACTTTAAAAGTAACTTTAAGAACTCATTGAAACAGTTCACTTTCAGCATCCCTGCTTCACCCGCACCCCCACCCCGCCCCCACAGCCCCACACACCCACCCCACCCCCACACGGCACGCGCGGAGCCCGCTTTGCACTGGCCCTGGCCAGGTGGGCCAGGCTCGGGCCTCCGCGGTGGTGCGCCATGCCAAGGCACCGTGTCGAGTTCGAAAGGTCGGGCCAACCCCTTGGTTCACAGATTAAAACCACTCACTTTTTTTTTAGGGAAGCCTTTTTTGTGAAGGAGTTCGATTCCTAAGCAAGAACACTCGTGTTCACACAACCTTTCCCTTGTTCTTGTTGGTGTCCCTCGGTTCCAGGAAGCGTCCCAATTTCGGCATCCGGATCTGCGGGGTTGGGGCTCCAATTTGGGCGGAACCTAGGCCCCTTGGATGGATCCTGTCCAGTGAGGCAATCTGGTTTCTCTTTGGGTTGGGGTGTCCTTTCAGCGGAAAGGACGGCTTCCTGTTTGTCCTTCGCAGGGTTCTCCTCAATTCATCCACCGAAATTGGGGCCCCGGTGCGGTTTTGGTTTCCAAAGGGCCTGAATGATGTTTGGGTTCACATGTTTTTGATTGGGCGGTTGCCGTGCCGACTCAGAGAATCCTTTCAGAACCTTCCAGACTTGGGCGCCAAATGGCAACCACGTGTTTTCATGTTGGAAACCAAAGGACCTGTTTTAGTGAAAATTAACAGGGGAATGAGTATGGTTCAGCTGGAACCAGTGATGGGCGTTGTGAAAAAGATCCACACCAAGGTTCTGGGTGAAGAACGACCTCACGACCTCACCCCAAATGGTGGTTCATGTGAGGAGTAGCCCCCCCCCCCCCACCATTTTTTTTCAAGTTGGTGAAATATGCAGAATGTTGACCCTCCGTCGATCCCCGAAACGACCGAAGCCGCCAGCCCCACGTGAACATCGGCACCATCGGCCACGTGGACCACGGCAAGACCACCCTCTCGGCCGCCATCTCCCTGGTCTGCGGCCAGCCGAAGCCTCAGACTCGCAGACTCGCAGACCCGCGCCTGAGACCACTGGGAAACCTCCGGTAAGTAGTCAACGGTGAATCCAATTCTGGTGTCTTAAGGGGAAATCAAGGGGACAACCATCATATTGTCTTTGTTGTAAAAGGGCTGGGGGGGGGGGTTCCCCAACAAGACACAATCAAGTGTTTGATGATGTTTCATGGTTCAGGATCATGTGAGTCATTTGTGCTTGTGTGGTGTGCTGAATGAGGAGACTGCAAAAGACAGTGCATGGGCATGCTCATTCTGTGTGACGCCATGCGGAGGTTTGATTCAGTCGGTACGTCTTGTGTGTGTGTGTGTGTTGCACTGTGTTCCCACTCTGCTATTTTCCCCTGTCAATTTTAAGTCCCATCTATCACTACTGGACACATTATATTTTGTCTTGTCAACTGGCAGTCTTGGGGAATCTTTCTGTCCTCTTCCAGAGCACCTGGAAGGAGGGTAGACATGTGGCAATGGAAAACTGGGACACCCTCCTTTTGGCTTGGCCAGGGGTCTATGAATCCTGGTTTTTCCGGGTTCCCATTCGTGGTAGACATCGCCTTGGCAAGGTTCAGCACCTCCACGGACACCAAGCAGAAGTCCTATGAGGCCTTTGGGGGTTTCTGAGTGGATGCTATATATTGTTTAGGGAGTTGCTTTCCCGCTGGATTGGGATTTGTTTCAGTCCCCTGGGCACGCAAGCAAAAGGCAAGCAATGGCAAACAAAGGCAAGCAAACAAGCGAGAAAGCACCCTTACACCCCCCGTATACCCTAAACACAAAACCACCTACACTACACCTGCCCCGACCCACCTCAGACTTACCCTAAACACACCCCAAACTACGCCAAGCCCACGCTAAGCCAAGCCTAAACCCACCTTCAACCCACCCTGGCCTCACCCTGAACGCACCCCAAACCTACCCTAAACCTATCCTTAACCACCCTAAACATGCCTTAAACCATCTTATACCAATCCAACCTAAACTCAAGCACCCGAAACCTCACAAAACCCACCTTTACCCTTAACTCAACCAACCCAACCAACCCAAACTCCATCTGAGCCCACCCTAAACCAACACACCCTACACCAGCCCGAAGCCAACCCTACGCACCCTGAACCTCCAAAACCACCCTAAACCCGCCCTAAACCCTGAACACCCTAAACCACCCTACAAGAGCCTAGATGGCTGTCAGTCAGCTCCTCAGCAGCTGCTTTCATTCTCCTGTCCTGTTTCACTAAGACACCCGCCAAGGATTCTTGTGAAGGTGGCGATTCATGCACCCAGGACGTCCTGGATGACGGTAACCACGAACGCACCCAACCTCAGCCTACCCTAAGCCTGCCTCCAATCGACCTTGAACCCCGTAAACCCTAAACCCAACCAAAACTGACCCCAACCCTAAACAACCGGAACCACACTAAATCCACCTTAAACCCACCTGAATCCTCAACTAAACCAACTTTGCGCCAACCCAAACCTAAACCCACCCCAAGCCCACCCCAAACCCCCAACCACCCTAAAACCCTAAGCGCGCCCTAGACCCACCTTAAACAGCTCCAAAAGTGACCAGAAAATGGAACGGAGATAAATACCAAACGATACAAGCAAAAACTCGGCCTTTCTGAGGTGACCATTGCAAGCTTCCCTGGAAAGTCTGTTCCCGTAAGAATCGTGGCACCGGTTCTTTTGAAAAGACCAGCCTGCTGTTTATTTTCTGGGATTTGGGGCTGGTTTTCTGGAATTGGGCACTTCGCGCTCGAAAGTTCTCCCTGGTATTGAAGTTGGGACGTTTCGTGGCACCTTTCCAGTCCTCCCGTTTGCATCTGAGGATTTAACCACGCCCTGCATTTGTTTGCCCTAGCTGGTTTGAACAGCTAGACTTTCCCTGGTCCCCCTTCAATGATTCAAGGGAAACCAGAACGAGAGTGTGTCAACAATGGCTTAAACTGTGGATTAAACTATACGGGTTGGCCCCACACAACAAAGATGACCGGTGAGGTTTGCCCTCACTGATGAGGCGTGTGAATGGTGTTGCAGTATTGACGTTACCCAGAAAGATCATAGTGAAGTGCTTTATGGAAAGAACAAGTGCTTAATTTATTTGTTTAGCTCCTTGTTGATTTTCCGCATCCACTCTTTTTCACTGATTCCGGGACATCATGAAGCCTCTGCTTGACGGCGACAGGGTTGTTTTTTTTGCAGTGCGACTGTATCCCGGGTCGCAATTGACGTGTTGATTTGTTTTCAGAGATTTCAGAGCTAGGACGTGTGAAAGCTGCCCCAAAGATCTTCCAGAGATGTCTTGGGTTCCAGCCGTAGCCTTCCCGGACTCGGTCATTCCGAATCTCGATCTCCAGCGCCCGTCTCTGAGCCCAGGAGATCGACAACGCTCCGGAGGAGCGGAACCGAGGCATCACCATCAACGCCTCGCACATCGAGTACGAGACGGAGAACAGGTCACTGCAGTTGTGGGTTTTGCGGACGGGGTGTTTGTGTGTGTGTGTGTGTGTTTAAATGGAAACCAACAAGATATGTGTAGTTCCCTGTGCTGGGCAGAGTCATTCTTCTAAGTGATGATTTCTGCTCTAAGCCAGCCATCCTCCGCGGGTTGAAACTGGATGGCAGGCACTACTGCCACGTGGACTGCCCCGGACACGCGGATTACGTGAAGAACATGATCACAGGACTGCTGGACTGCCCTTCTGCATAACCTGCAGTGGTGCCATGTTTTCTCTGTTCTTTTGAAGGAACGCCCCTTTCAGCCTCAACCAACAACCAACAACCAACCAACCAACGGGGGATTTCTGTTTGCCCATGGCGAATGGAGGCTCAAGACCCTAATCTGCTCACAAAAGGCACTCAGAAACCTCAAAGCAGAGGGGACTGTGAAAAGGGCTTGGCCCGGTGTGACGCTTGGGGAGGGGTGTCCAAAACGTACGGGAGCCCTGCTTGGAGGGTCAGGAAAGAGACAGGTCCAATGGCAGACGCCCAGTTGGTGCCGCCGGACCTAAGGCATCACCAGAGTATAAGGGCCTGAATAGTCAGAATGGGCATGCGCGGTACCTTAAGTCCAAGTGAGTGGCGTGTCTTTTCCCGCTCAAGCAAACATGTCTAGACTAGAGTCTAGAGGTCAGGTGAACATATCAACACAAAAGGTCGCACCACACTGCAGCCCGGGACGTTTCGCGAAAGGTTTTTGTTCCACGAAAGCTCAAAGGGTTGTGGTTGTTGTGCTCTTTCTAGCATTACCTATGCTTTTGCTAGAATTACTCGCAGATCGTGCACACGAATTCCCTTATCGAAGCTACCCGCGCAAGGACCTGTGTCGAGGAAGGGGCCCAATCAAATAAGGGAATAAACACAACCACTCAACTGTCAGTCGTGGATGCACACTGTCTGCAGTTGCAAAAGGGGGCTTGACCCGGCGCTCAGGAGCCTGCCAGATGGACGGCGGCATCCTGGTGATCTCTTCCCCCGATGGGCCCATGGCGCAGACGCGGGAGCACATCCTGCTGTCCAAGCAGGCGAACAGGAAATGGGAAGACTTCCGACCCGCTTCCTATATTGTGTCATTTTGTTGGGACCCCCAACATAGTTTCGGGTTTCCTTTTGTTTTTCCTTTAAAACAACAGAACATGGTGCCCTTAAGAAAGACAGACCCTTCTGAATAGTTCCTCCAAGGAGCCCAAGAGGAGATGGGTGCTGGGTCATGGGCTGCAAACACATCAGACATGTTTAGCCCTTGCCTGAAATGATGATGGTAGAACACAATTGCCTTGGTGCATTTTGCTTGGATGTTAGGACTTTAACTTTTTGCCAACTACTGAGTTTTCCATTAAACCACTAAAAGTTAAACTTTTCGCAGGGGAGCAGAAAGCAACCGAGATTCAATCATAGATGTAGAATTGAACTGGGACCATGTGTTGAGATACATAAAGGATCCACTTAAAGCGGAAAGCTGTTGTTTGCGTCCTTTATTCCTCGATCATACGCGTATATTGACCGACGATTTGAAGGAAAAGCTCCCTTTTTGAGCTTCGGCGATAGGTCGGGCAAGCGTCACAGGTGGGTGTGCCAAAGCTGGTGTGCTTCATGAACAAGGCCCGCACCTCAGCTTTGCACTTCCTAAGTTGTTCTTGGACTTGATTTCCGGTTGGACAATATTTTGGTACATTGTGCGATCATGTCGTTGGACTTCTTTTTGGACATTATTTCCGGTTTAGTCGTGAACGACCAGGTTAGACTTCTTTGCCAATCAACTTCGTGAGTTGTCATGAAACATCCCCGCCTCGCTTGACTCGGCTTGTTGCCGCTCGGAAAGCTCTGGACAGTATGGTGCGATGAGGTTTCATTTGGAGCCCCGGATTGTTGGCGCTTTTTGTTTTTGGACGTTCAATGCATGTGTGCTTTGTTTCCCTGCCGTGATTTTCAAAGATTGGGCTCACCTGCATGATGTTTTTCAGATGTCCAGCAGGTCCTTTTGCCACGGATAGTATTACAAGTAGGCCAACACGGGAATGATTGCGATATTCTGTGGTTGGGTGTGATTGAAAGTGGTCGGTCGTGGTTCACTTGCATTGTATATCCATCGTGTTGTTTTTGTCATTTCGGTGTTTTTTGTTTCTTCTTCTTTTCTACTGGTGCCCTTTTGGCGGTGGCTTCAAAGCCGAACAGGAGCAGAGTCGTCTCGTGAGACGAGTCCGGAGGTCGACATGATGGATGACGAGGAGCTCTTGGAGTTGGTGGAGCTGGAGACCCGTGAGATGTCGCGGGCTCAGGCGAAGGAGTTGGGCAAGGGGTCGGGAGCCCAAGCTGGAGCATTCCATAGGGGAAAAACCAGGAAAACCAGGGCGTGGCTTAGAAGGGGCCAAAGGGGGCTTCTCTGAGGTGCTAAGAACCCCCCCTATGACTTGCTTTCAGGAGGATCCATGGGTTCATTCTCGAAACCCTGGAATCGATTCCTACTGAGAACCAGCGAGCCTTTGGTCTCCCTTGAGCACACAACCCGAGCAATGGAACACCCACCGGTTTCCTTCTGGTTCCCGTCGTAGAAGCGACCCTGAAGGGGGGGGGGGGGGCTGTTGACGTGTGTTAACTAAGTATTGCAAGCAGGGAGCAAGGACAACTCAGTGAGGTGCCAGGGTTTGTGGTTTGACTCTTAATAGGGAATCTTCTATCCCCACCTCCAGTTCCTCCTTTGTAGTGTCTATACAAGAGGGGGCACTCCTTGATCGATGAGGCTCAGCCAGTACGGCTTCGATGGCGACGACACGCCTTTCATTCAAGGACTGGGAACTTCGAACGCGAGCGCATGCTGCAGATGGTCAGTGCCCCTATCCCCCGGAGCCCCCTCAAAGGCGGCACAGAAATTGTAACCGAAATGACCCCAGGGTCCTAAGAGCTTCCTATGGTAATTACAGGGGTTTTCTATATCAGTATGCCAGATGGGTTGCATGGTTTCCCTGCAGAAAATTAGGGGACTGTCAGTTGCAGGAATTACCCCTCAAACCTCAGACAAATCGAATGGTTAGCAATCCCCCCCATTTTGATCAAGCCAGAGACGCAAGCAAGATGCTTCAGCAGGATCTGCTCTGCAGGCGCTGGAGGCTATGAAGGCCAACTCTGCGACCAAGAAGGGTTCCGGCCTCAGGTTTGCTTAACACCTAATATCAGGGTGGCCACGGTTAGGTTCGGTTTGGTTCGGTTTCTGAAACCTTTTGAAAACCTTTCTCCGGTTAGTGGCGGTTACTCATAACCTTCCAAAACCTGCCGGTTTGCACGGTTAATGCAGAAAAGTAAGATAAGGCTCTAGGTAACTCAGTCTGCTTTCGCCCACACACACACACACAGACACAACCACACACACAAACAAACAAACGAACCGAAGCATGCCACTGACTGATGCTGAGCATGTTGGGTCGGCGCACGTGGCCTTGGGAAGCATCTCTGCAGTGAAAGCTCAGAAGCGCAAAAACCGCTCATGGGCCGCTCTTTTTGCTTGCCAAATTTCAGCGGTGTTTCGTGTGTTGCGAGCACTGCGGAAGCAAAACAGAACCAGAAGCGGCCAATAATGCGGGTTTGTTGGCTTGACGCGTGCAGCAAAGGGGCCTCAGCTGCAGTGGCCTGCTGAGCGTGCCAAAAGTTCTGGCAATCAGGCTGGTGGGGCGTTGGGGAAGGGCAGGGCAGGCCCAGGGCAAGGCGGCAAGGCGCCGGGAGAGCAAGCCCTTACAGTGACAGCGGGCAACTCAGTTTTCCTCCCGCTCGGCCCGCGAGAAACTGTTCCAATCCAAGCCGGGCTGCGCAAAAAAGCAACCCACTGACCGTCAGTAAGTTGTTGTTTTTTTTTCCGCGCGGCTGGCGCAGCCAGGCTGCAACAGGGTGCTCGGGCAATCCTGCGGAAGCAGGGGGAGTTGCTGAAACAGGTTGGTGCTCGGACATGCAACTATTCTACGGCTTCTCTCAAAGTTTGCGAATTCAACTCCCCCTGCTGCCGCTTTGGAACGGGATCCCGTGGCGGTGCTGTTGGCGATGCTGTCTGCGCCAAAGCCGAGCAGCCCAAAAAAAAACAAATCACTGACCGCTCGTGGGCCGCTTTTTTTGCTTGCCAAATTTCAGCGGTGTTTTGTGTGTTGCGAGCACTGCGCAAGCAAAAATCAGAACCAGAAGCGGCCAATAATGCGGGTTTGTTGGCTTGACGCGTGCAGCAAAGGGGTTGAGCTGCAGTGGCCTGCTAAGCGTGCCAAAAATTCTGGCAATCAGGCTGGTGCGGCGTTGGGGAAGGGCAGGGCAGGCCCAGGGCAATGCGGCAAGGCGCCGTTCCAGCAAGCCCTTACAGTGACAGCGGGCAACTCAGTTTTCCTCCCGTTCGGCCCGCGAGAAACTGTTCCAATCCAAGCCGGGCTGCGCAAAAAAAACAACCCACTTACCCTCATTACTTGTTTTTTTTTTCCGCGCTGCTGGCGCAGCCAGGCTGCAACAGGGTGCTCGGGCTATCCTGCGGGAGCAGGGGGGGTTGGTGAGACAAGTTGATGCTCGGACACATAATTATTGCAGCCCTTCAGACAAAGTTTGCGAGTTCGACTCTCCCTGCTGCCGCTTTGGAGCGGGATCGGTGCTGTTGGCGATGCTGTCTGCGCCAAAGCCGAGCAGCCCCAAAAAAAAAGTCACTGTTTTTTTTTGCCAAATGTCAGCGATGTTTCGTGTGTTGCGAGCACTGCGGAAGCAAAAATTAGTAATGCGGGTTTGTTGCTTTGACGCCTGCTGCCCTGCAAACCTGGGGACGGTTCGGTTTCTGTTCGGTTTGGTTCGGTTCGGTTTGTGGTTTGTTTCCGGTTTTCTTGCGGTTTTGAAAACCGGTTCGGTTAACCGGTTTCCGGTTCGGTTTTCAACCTTCTTGTAATATATCCTAATATGAAAGATGCCCACGGCTTCTAAACGTGACCATTGCGCCCACGTAAGGGTCACGCTAGAACCATTACCCAATACAGCTAAGGTTCTAGAAGGCAGGTGGTCTCGTGCGTACGCAGATGCAGAGTCGGCAGTGTGACGGTGTTGTACTGCTTGGTGAGGTGACAACAAGTGGGTGGACAAGATCCTGGAGCTGATGGAGACTGTGGATGACTATATCCCCACGCCGGAGCGCGACACTGACAAACCCTTCCTGCTGGCAGTTGAGGACGTCTTCTCGATCTCGGGCCGAGGTACGGTGTGCACTGGCCGAGTGGAGCAGGGTATCGTGAAGAAGGGCGATGAGGTCGAGATTTTGGGCCGCGGCAAGAAGCCACAGAAGTCTGTGATCACAGGCATCAAGATGTTCAATACCGAGTTGCCTGAGGGTCCTGCTGGCTACACCGTCGGCGTGCTGTGCCGCGGTATTGACAAGGATTCGGTGTTCCGCGGTCAGGTGATTTGCGCTCCTGGCGCCACCAAGACCCACACCAAGTTCAAGGCCAACATCTACTTCGCCAAGAAGGATGAGGGCGGCCGCACCAACCCGGTGATGCCGGGCTACATGCCCGTCTTCTACTTCCGCACTTGCGATGTGACTGGCTCCATTGTCAGTATGACCAGCTCCGATGGCAACGAGGTGCAGATGGCCATGCCAGGCGATGACGTGACCTGCGAGTGCGAGCTCATTGCCGCCACCCCCATCGAGAAGGGCATGCGCTTTGCCATGCGGGAGGCAGGGAGACAGCTCCTTTTTTGTTTTCTTCTTTTTTTTTTTACCACGCCACGAGTGTCGCTTCCCAGTTCGCAGCAGGGAACAGGGGAATGATATCAACCATCCCTTGTGGGCTAGGCATCCCAGGATCAATCCCACATGCAAAGACAGCAAGAAGTAAATAACTCATCATGCGATGCTCGAATGCAGCTAACGCCAATTGGGGCAGGCTGATTGGATTCACACCTTATCAACTTCCGTTCTTAACACATGGCGCCGTATCTATGTGAGCAGTTGTGGGTTTGTCTTCAAATGGGGGAAACCCGCACACTGGGGCCCGGTGTTGCTTGAGATTCTTCTCAAGTTGCTTCTTCTTTTTCTTCTTTGTTTTTTGTGGGGGGGAGGGGGGTTATGTTAAATCTGCAGCATAGGATGTCCAATCTGGCACTAGTTGTGCTTTCAGAACAAATCCATAGTGATGGATGAATACGTATCAATCTCCATCACCGCTGAGACTGCAGTTTGTGTAGTCGTTTTGGTGCGCTCCAAGCACGATTTATTTTCATAACATCCCCAAGGAATAATTTTGAGTGTCAAAATAAGACACTACTCCAGGGGTACCTTCCCCATACTTTCCAGGGATCCTTCTAGAAAACCTCTGGAAACCCAGGGAACACGGCTGTTTTGTTAAAAATAACAATGGTTGAACAGAATGGCATCGGAATCAACCGCTAGAATTACCATCTCCATCCACCTGAGAACAGCCTTTTCGCGGTCAGGGCGGCAAGACCATCGGCCAGGGTCTCATCACAGACGCCCAGTAAAGGCCATCTATCCGATCCGTCGACGCAGTCGCTCGCGGGGATGAACACCCCAAACAAGGACTCATTTTAGCTGCAGTGTTGTTTTTTTGCGGACTGCTTGGGTTCCGTGTTGCTTTGCGGATTGAGGAGCTCTATTGTTCGGGTGTTTAAGAGAAACCATATGTCGCATACGCCCGTTGCATCTTAGCGAATGTTGAACGACTTGAGCCGACTCCATAGGCTTCGTGTCCTTTTCCATTCGGATCCAATCGACGAACCACGTCCCGAGGCGACCCTGGGGGGCATCCCCCCTTCGGTTATACCGTACCTTTTGTGTATCTGGTATGTCTTGAGCTCATGAAGCTCAAGAGAGTTTTGCAGGACCACGTTTGAGCCATGTTGAGCCCTTTGGATCAAGGGACGAACGAGGGGTCGTGTCTAGTCGTGTTAAAACTTGCACATATCCATCCAAAGGCTGCGATGGCTCTTCTTCAAGCCTTGAGCAGTGCCCTGCGGTTTGGTATCCGGCTGTGAAAGTGGATGCATCCAATCCAATAAAGGGACCAGGGGACCCCTTTGTTGGAAACAAGGCAAGCAATCTGGCTGCTTTGTGAGAAGCTCACCTGGGAGTAACACAAATTCCTCTATGCAGGTCTCTTACTTTGGGAGTAGTTTTGTTTTTAGGTTTTTTTGTTTCTTGTTTTACGAATTTGTCTTCAAATTAGTAATTGAATTTGATTGTAGTGGGCCCCGAAATCATGGGGGGGCACATCCAGGGGTTGGGGATTAGACCCTTTTCGAGAAGGGAGATTGCAGTGGAGTGGAAGTGGATGGAACACTTCCCACATTTTGGTTCCGTCACCCCCAGACAAAAGGGCAGTCTGCCATCTACTTTCACCCTGTGCACGGGAGCTAAGTCCCAGATTGGGGTTACCGAAGGGGCCCTGACAGTTTCCAGTTGTGTGCGGGTTCCAAATATGGATTTTGTTTCTACCTTTCGGGAAACTGGTTGCAACTACCGGAGGTTTGGGTGCTCGAGAGGTCCAATTGGCCGTGGGTCAAAACCAATGGTACCATTTTGGGGTTGGTGAATTCACCACCCAGTTTAGAACCTATTTTAGTGGGGATTGGGATGTTCACTGGGGGTACGATTTGGATTTTGACCCACGTTGGCCGTCGGCCAGGACGATCGAAGTCTCACTGTCCTGAGGGCATGCACCGAATGGATTTTGACCTAGCGAAACGTATTGAGAAAAGTGGGTGAGAAGCCAAATCAACGAGTGCAGATCACCCATAAACTGTGAATTCTTGCATTTTACTATATGTTGCTATTATAATCCTCATGGATGAAGCAGCCAATTGAAGTGAAGGGAACTATCACTTCTTCGGATCTCTCCCGAGCCGCAGAAAGTGAGGTGTAGGACGAGTCTTTACTCGTCAGCCCGTGGCCCTTCTGGGGCTGCGTTTCCTTCTAGGCTCTAAATGTATGCTTTTCGCGTTCTGGCCGGCAGCCGGGATGGATCTCTGAGCTCACGGCAACTATGTGGAATCTGAGATTGTACTCTGGGCCGTAGATACATGGCTGTGGGTCAAAATCCTGTACCCCTGTTGAACATCAAAATAGGTGGCAAATGGATGTTCATCCCGCAAAATGGAGCCATAGGTTGTGACCCATAGTCACATGGGTGTAATTCAATTAGGGACCCTGTGGCGAACATCGCTCATTTAGATAGCCAATGTCCACTCACCATTTCGGCCCCCTTTGAAATTCGGAGCCACGTGATTGTTTGCTGTGAAGTTTTCAGAAGCCAGCCACAAGTCAACTGCCAAGTGAGAGGCCTGTCCGTCCTGCGCCGGTTGGACACGCATTCCCATAATGGTCTTCAGCTGCGATTTCTCCATGCGGCTCCGGGTTTGAAAACAGGCGCTTTTTCGGCCCTGGGCGCGCCGGGCTTGCTCGGACTCCAAAAGTAGGCGGGTAAAATATGTGGGTATTTTCAGGAACCAGTAAAATACTGTGGATGGGCAAAATCCTGCACCACTTTGAAACCATGGGAAGCCATTGTTTATTGGTATCCCGGGGAATCATGATTCAAGGGTTTGCCAGGTGGTGCGGAAGCGATTTCGTCCATCCACAGTACGGACCAAGAACCTGAGTGAGTATTTCCAGGGGTAGAACATGTTCAGAGCCTTTCTGAACGCGACGGCAAGCATTCCGGCCAAAAAGAAGCCCTACCCCATTTGTTCAAGCGAGACAAGTGCAGGTCATACACAAAGATTGTACTTGGCTGTTCGGGGTGTTCGTTGGTTTGCTTCTTTGGTCCTCATGCTGGGTGTACAGAACAGGATTTTCGCATCCAGATCCAGGGCTTGGATTATCTAGGCTTCCGAAGGCAAGCATGACCCACGCATTGGGAGTTTCGACCACGGCATAGTTATCGGTAACACCATTGCTTGCTCGCTTGCTTGCTTGCTTGCCTGCCTGCCTGCCTGCTTGCTTGCTTGCTTGCTTGCTTGCTTGCCTGCCTACTTGCTTGCCTACTTGCTTTCTTGCTTTCTTGCTTGCTTGCTTGCTTGCTTGCTTGCTTGTTTGCCTTCTTGTTTGCTTGCTTGCATGCATGCATTGGCCATACCATTGGCAATGTTGATCACATCACTCCGTGGTTGACAGGGCACCATGTTGACCCACCATAAAAAAGAAAAGAAAAAGAAAAAACACAATGAAATATAGTAAAGAACGAGCGCTCCCCTCTGGCTCTGTCGTTCAACATGAAAAGGGGTATCTGGATTTTGCGATGTACCATAATCCGTAGTGAGACACCACTATTACAGGGGAAAGCGCGGCATAGCCCATCTGACAAAAGAATCTTGCGGATTGATTTTGAACCAACCAGACTAGCAATTTGTCCATGCCTTTGAGGGGGAAACATATTCTTCACCTTGGCTTCAGTGGCCATGATTTGAGGCCATGCTTTGCATACCTGTATACTATTCCTAATGTCTGGGCGAACTTCCATAAAGGAATCCATGCTTATAGATGCTTATAGTATCAGGCGCATGGTCTATTCCCATCCCTCCTTATTGATACAAAAGGGCACCGCTATGTACCAAGAGGGTGGTGCAGGGAGCAAAGCAACGAAGAGATGGTTCTCAACAAACGCCATCCATTCACAAACAAGTTGCGCTATTTGGTCATCCTTTAATACACAGGGAAAGCAAGGAAGAGATGTACAAGTAGCGGGGGAATGCAACCCCTTGTTGTATGCATACGGGCTTTCAGTCCCACAACAGCGTTTCCAAGCAAAGAGCCTACGTAGGCACAGACACACACACACACCGGGTCCCCACGTCAGGTGCCACTTTCTTTGACCTTTCCCCAGCGGTCATCGAAGGCAAGTGGGATGGGAGAAGAAATGTAAGGTGGCCCTCACGAACCTTCATCCTTCGGTCGTTGCTCCTAAAGGGTTGTGTACTGGCTCAAAGTTGACAAGAAGGGATCTGTTGCAAGGGGTCGTTCGACTTCATAGTTCCATCCGCACGGAGTCACTTCTGAAGGCTGCAGCCTCGAGAAAATTTTGGCGCGGCTTCCTTTGGGCTTACTCTTCGCTTTCATTTGCCTCGGCTGGCGTTTCCTGGGTGAGTGAATGGCACGGGAATGCTCCCGGTTCAAGAAGACATGGTACCCAAAAACGGACAGCGACGAAAAGCTCAGACCAGCCTGGTAGGCAGGTGGAAGGCTGTACCTTAGGTGTTTAATTTGCAGGGTCTTTCCACCACCCCAGTTTCAGGATGAACACCGCACTATAGAGGGTTTGGCAGGGTTTTGGGAGACGACAGCGTTCCTTTGGGGCGGAAGAAAAGCGATGTTCAATTTGGAAGGATTGCCCAACTTGGAGGCAGCTTTTGGGCTATTTGGTTGGAACTTTTGGACTTGACCTTTTTGGGAAACAGTAGATTTCGTATTGGACCCGCAACAAGTCAAACTTCTTGCAGAGGGGTCAACAACAACCAAGGAAGAAGGTCCATTTTGGGGTGAGGCACATGATCTTCGAGTATGGCAAGGTGGGGAGCTAATCAGATCCGCCAATACGCGTGATCCGAAGGTTGGAGAGAGGGCAATTTTTCACTTTACACTTTGCACAACATAGAGTCCACAAAGGAAGCCACAATCCCACGCGCTCCACGTGTTCACCATTTACTCACATCTACCCTCCAAATGAGTCAAATGTTGCATTAGTATGATCTCATATGGCTGTGGCTCAACAACATGTACCAAAATGGCCCCTTGGCAAATGGAAAGAAGGACAAACACTTGCGCAACACTAGCTCTTTGATTTCGAGCCGCACCCATGTGACCTATGTGGATTGTGTCGGAATCGACATATTTGTCATTTCCTAGGCTTCAGTTTAATCTCACACGCTGTTAGCTCCCAGCTCCTCGATCCAGCTCTCACCCCAGCTTCCCGCGCGGGCCCGACCGCTTTGGGGGATTTAGTGTTCAGACCAAATCGAATGGGTTGTTGAAAGGGAAGCCTCATGCAAACCAGTATATGATATAATGTATATATGGGAGTCGTTCTAAAGGTCCTTGTAAGGAGTTTAGTATTCGGTGACCATCGGTGTTGGTTCTGGTAGCTCCGCGAAAGATTCGCGATGGAGTTGCGAAAGTAACTTTTTGTCTCGCGAAAGTTTTGCGCAACTGTGTCTTCTAAATCAATGATATGTGAAACCATTGTTGTTGATGATTTCAACACGTTGTTGATTTTGCGCCGAAAAAGCCTTGTGAGGCTACAGTTTGATACCCTGCTTGGCTGGTTAGTGCCCCAAGCCTGTGTATTTGTGCCTGTGGGTGTTTACTCGGCGCCTTTCCGCTCTGAAACGTGGGTGGTTTTTCGCGAAAGTTTCGTGAAAGATCCGCGAAAGCCCCCGCGAAAGCGGCTTCGATTGTAAGGGGGAGGTACTTTCTGAGCGCCGCGCTTGTCAGTATACCAGCTTGGTACTGGAAAGTTGCGACTTTAAGCTGGAGCTGCACGGCTTAGGAAAAGCTGCGTCGTTCCAGCCCGTGCATGTCATGTACTACCCCTGTGATGAAAGTTGCGACTTTACGGCGGGAGTTGGGGAATCGAATTTCGCGCACTACGCTGGCACTTAAATTCAGCGATTTTCTGACTTGAGCAAGGAAAAGGGCACGGCGATGAATCCGCGAAAGATTCGCGAAAGTAACTTTTTTATTCGCGAAGAATGGCCGTTTCGAGACAAAGGAATTTAGAACAACCACCATATATATATATATAGGTATACATATATACATTTTTTTCTGGCGTGGAGGCAGAGAAAAGGCGGGTTTGGTAGGAACACCACTTGTGGGGGGGTCCCCTTTGAAACAATGATGCATTTTTAGGTTGACTAGGTAAGCCACGGGTATGGCACGAGCTGACGTCGAATGCTGTTTCCGTGCCATTGCAAAAGAGCCCTGGATTTGGCGCCTAGTCAATGGCTCCCCCTGCCACGGCTTTGAATGAGCCCTACGGTGCCTTTTCTAGGGGTTGATATCAATTTTGGTCACTTTGGGGCCTATAGTCAACGATGAATTAGCCCATAAACTATAGGGTTCATTCTAGGGGTTGACTCCGATTCCTTTCTTTTCAACCATCGTTCTTTCCCAAAACCGGATCCGTTGTCCCTCGGTTTTTGGAGGTGTTCTAGAAAGAAGGATCCCTGGAGGGAATGGGGAAGGTACCCCTAGACTTTTGCCCCCTGTATTTGTTGCATCCAGTTTTACTCTCAACATCCATTCTCAAAGGGTACCAAGGCACCCTTTGGGCTGAGGTTTGGTCGGGAATTGCGTTCAGGCAAGAGCACGCAGGGCAAGACGGGCTCCGCGCTGCTGGTGTACAAGGTCTTCATTTGCGCACAGGCGGGTGTGACAGGGTCACCCCCCCCTTGCAAATAACAAACAGTGGGCTCTTTCACGAACCGCTCTCGGCTTTCAAACTCGAGCTGTTCAAAGCTTTTCGACGGCCCAAATCTCTTTACAAAGCGAGTTACGAACGCATATCCTTTCGAGCCTGACATGACTCCTGTTGCTTTTGACGGTCTTGATTGCCTAAAGTGGTTGACACCTCCAGCATCCATTACCAATATTTGGATCAAGGAATCTCTTTTCCGCTTACTAAAACAGGATCCTCCCAGACACACTGCCTTGCCTTGGAAGAGGCTAGAATGGAGCCAACCCGAAGGTGTGTTTGGGAGAACCACCAAGCAAGTTGCACGTATTGCGCCGGGGCTAATAGCCATAAAATACTGCATGCTTGCCTGCAGATTAACCTGGAACCCATGGATAGCTGTTTTGGGATCGTTCTGTTATTCTGCAGGGGGGGAATTAGCCACAAAGCATTGCAGGTTACGTTAATTAATACGTTTACCAGACTTAACCAACCGTTGTGCCCTTTTGCCCCTTGGGTGTCCTTAATTTCCCCTTTTCACCAGCAACACTCGACTTTTGCATCGCCTTGGCCAAGTTGTTCTTGTGTCCGTTCCCTGACTCCTGATAAAACTTCGGTGCATTTTGCTCAGATGTTAGGACTTTAATTTTTGCCAACTAATGGGTGTTCCATTAAACCACTAAAAGTTAAACTTTTTGCAGTGGAGCAGAAAGCAACCGAGAAAAGGATGTCGCGAGTATGGCTGACTTTCACCGCAAACCGTGCCGGAACCCACAAAGGCGTTGGCCAAGAGGGAGATAAGTCACGCAAAGCCAGCGCAAACTGAGCACCACACACATCAGGTGGTTCTACCGTAAACCAAGACACCCGGTGGCGCCCTTGCTTAACCTTGTTGGGAGGGTTTTGTTCGGGAAGGCCAGCGACCATAAACAGTGTGGGGCCTTTGTTTCCCGCGTGGGTAAACCTCTCGGGTCCCAAGACTACTTTTATAGTTCAGGGCACACCATCGATGAAACAGGATCACAACATATTTTCTGTGCACCCTGCTTTGAGGGCCACGAAGCCGGGTTTTTTCCTTGGGTTCCTGGGGAGCTGAGTTGGTCGAGACGTACGTCCACGCGCGACATAACTGGCGCCGGGCGCGGCTTTTCGGCAGGACATGGCACCGTCGGTGATCTACATCGACCAGGTGGAGCAGGTGTTCCAGGCTCTTTCCTAAGGGGGAGGGGGGTAACCTCAACCAACCAACTTGACCCGAACTTGATACCCAACCATCGGTCTATTTTATGGGGAGAACAGAACAAGTGGCTCGTGTTCAACTTCAAAAAAGCGGGTCGGACGACAAATCCATGGATTTGATCTTCACCCAGAACGGGTCAAGCGGCACTCCTTGGGACTTGTGCAGATGTCTTCGGCGCCAAGTCTACAAACCCAAAGTTGGCGGTTGTCCTTTGCTTCCATATCCCAGTTGCCCAGTGGTGCCTTTTTTTCTTGGGGGGGAGGGTTCCCTTCGAAAGTCAGCCAACCAAAAAGGATGCCCTTTTTTCCCATGGCCACTGGGCATCTGAGAGTTGCGTTTTGGAGGGAATCTATCACTGTTTTTCTTCCTGGCGACTCAAGATGGAGGTGGTTCCCTTTGAGCCTTCAGGTGACCTGGAGACCCTCGCCGCTTTCACACCCGAAAAGCTGAGTTTTGGTTCGATCGGGAGGCGACAAAGAAGAAGAAGGGCGGGGACTCCGCCACGGCGCCCAGCAGGATCAAGAAGGAGCTGTGGCCTTGTGGTTTGGGCTGAGAGCCAGGGCTGGTGCCGCGTTTTCTTGACGCCCTTGAACCACCCTGGTTCGTTGATTTCCAAAAGGACAAGCATTGTGGGGGCGTTCCGGAGTCCGGGGTCCGGGGTGCTGTTTTGATACCCAGAATATCCGGGGATGTCACAAGCTTGCTCATGAGGGTCCATTACTTTGGGCGTATTTTGCTGGGTCCGGTTGCATGATACATTCGGCCCTTGAACATCGCGTCTAGGTGATTTGGAGGATCTCCTTGCGAATCAGGCGATTGCTGGATGTACTGTATCTTTGGGGACCCTCAGACTGGTTGAGCAAGAACCCTGCCAAGCCCGTTGGATATATCTTCTGGCATGGCTTGACAGAATCACTCGGGAATATGGCTATGAGTATGGTCACTTCGAAGGGTTGCACCCTTTCGTTTGAGCGATTTACCATCACACGGACCCTTGTTCGAGGGTTCCCCCATGTGGAGCGCCTTTGGGGTGTCAGAATGACTGAAACCCAGGGCTAACCAAGCCGGGGAAGGGCGTCATCCTTGAGGCCTGGCAAATAGATGTAAGGTTGGGGCAACATGCCTAGGTTAGAACAATACGCCATGAATGCAAATATGATACAGATAGTGGAATATGACAAATTAACAACAATTCACAACAAGGCATAAGCTATTCGCGTGAGGTCTCAAATTTATTACAGTTACAGCTTGTTGAATAGCATGATGTTTAACATATACTTGTCTATCTTGTCCATCTTTATATCTTACCTTGTTATTCTTTGTGTTCATCAGGAACTATTGATTTATGTCCAACAACAGCATGTATTTCATCCACTTGTGCGATTCAAGTGAGCCGGAGAGAGCCGATCCAACCCTGCTTTGTCCACGTCCTCGGCGACCCCATACTTTGACCGTGGGTACCTTTCATGGTGCCAGAAGGGATTTGGAGACCGCGCCAGGACCTGCAAGCAGCCATCAATCAGGTGAAGAGATTCGACGAGGCCGTATCTGAGTGCCCAAACCCATTGTTGGTCCTAGGATAATGTTAGGCATGTGTATTGGCCATTTGCTAGAAAAGCAACGATTGAACCAGCTAAATTTTACTTCCTGAGTGATCTGGCAAAAGACAAGTCCGAACTTGTTTGCCGCTTACCACTAAAATCATCTTCCCCAAGGGTATGTTGAGAAATTGGCCTTCGGGGATGGGCCGCTTGGTCAGACAAGATTTGGATCCCTGGCACTGGGGGACCGGGGGACGTCAGCTAGAATAGTGAGACTCTCATTTGGTTATTATGAGCAGCTAGAATAGTGAGACTCTCATTTGGTTATTATGAGCAGCGTATGAGCAGTGCAAGCTGTTATTTTGGGGAGGACACAGAGACACCCGAATTCCGAATTTCAGCAACAACCACTGACAGCCAAACTATCCCATGTCCTGTGGGGGGAAACAAGTACATTTTGGCCCCCGGGCTCATGTGTTGGCCATCAGTTGACCGTGGCTCTTGTTTGCCTGGTGTGTTTTGTTGATGCTAGTTTTCCGACGCCGGCCTTTGCCTTCAATGCTTCTGTTTGTTTTGTTCAGCACCAAACCGTGACATGACACCCTAAGAAAATGGTGTGTCCACAACAAAATGTGATTCCCGGCAACATGTTTGGCTTCTGGTTTCTGATTGAGTATTTGATCAGAGCCATTCCGTTCAACTCGATTGCCGGTTTTCAGGAAATATCCGTGCAATACCATGGGTGTTTCCTCAAACAGAGGGATGCAAATGGCTGAGTCACGAATTGTTCCTTGTACAATGCCAGTGCTTTCCTTTTCAACTTGTTTGCCTTGCGTTCCCGGTTTACCTTTCAACCAGCAAAAGGTTCTTATTGGGGGTCTGAGTCTGGGGAAGAGTCGAAGGGACTTAACTTAATTCGAGCAGACAATATTGCAAGGGTATTGGGTTTGGGTGGGGCCTTATCAGTTTCGTAGATGGGTATCGGCTCTGGTCCCCTATTTGGTAGTGATTGTTTTTTGTCGATTACTCAAAGGACCTGCCCCTAAACCAGCGGAGACCATCCAAGAGATGACTTCCAATCTTTTTGGAACGTGGATGCCTCGTTCGCCCAAGGGCAGCTAATTCAGGATCTGCTGAATTGTCAAGTGGAGTAGAGTTAGACCACTTCACACATATATTGCTAGTGACACTAGTGACTCTAACAGGTCAATAACATGGGCCCAACTCCGAACGCGGAAACACGTTTGGCAGCCGCGGAACAACCACGACTGGGTTCCATTTGGAGCCACGAATCCATCCTTGGCAGCTTCCGACATTCCGACATTCCGACTGGTTCAAACATACGTATCCCCACACGCGCCGTGATATGTGACAATTCATCCTTGTTTGCAGCTTGTTGAATACGTACCCGCTTTCTGCCGCCTGTTTGCTTTGTGCAACCTCATAGGTACCCCTGTGCAACCACCAAAAACATTTGGCACCACCAAACATCATCAAAACACCACCAAAAACACAACCGAGACACCACCAAAGCATCTCCGGGACACCGCCAGAACACCCCCTGAGTTTCCCTTATTGTACACGACTTTTTTATTTGCCCCTTTTTTTCCGCCTATCCTTTCAGGTCCTTTGCTAAAAAAGAAAAAAACAAACTACCGGCCATCGCAGGCCAATGAGCAGGATCGGATCCTTTTCATCGGAAGCACCTCCAGGCCCAATAACTGAGCTTGTGAGCTTCGAGGTGTTGGATTCCACCCCGAACCATCTTTTTTTTTGTGGGTTTTGTATTCGCTAAAGAGGCTAGCAGCCCCATTATTAAAGCAAGTGCTACTGCCAGTGGTAGCAGCCAAGGTCACAGCGTGCTTGGGCGCTGCTCACATGCTTTTGCCAACCGTTGCAAACCGTTTGGAAGCCAACAAGCTTCATGATCTCCCGCGCAGAGTTTTGTTGGCCCAAGCGAGCAGATTGATTTGTGATCTCGCGATGCCCCGCCAGAGCAGCCGATCTTCGGCAAGTGCGCCGCAGCGTGCTGCCCCGGCACCATCGCATGGTCGAGCAGCCCCGGCAGCGGCCCCAGCTCGACAGGCTCCCCCGGCTGCGCAGCATGCACCGCCGCCTGCTGCGGCTGCCCCTGCGGCCCCGCCGGCCGCTGCTCCTGCCGGCGGGGGCATGATGTCTGGACTCATGGGTTCCATGGTGTCGGGAATGGCCACTGGCACTGGCATGGCGGTCGCCAACCGAGCTGTGGACGCTGTCATGGGCCCACGTCAGACCGAGGTGGTCCATCGCCATGAGGGCGCGCCTGCTGCGCCTGCTGCTTCTAGCCAGCCAACATGCCAGTTCCAGCAGGACCAGCTGAGTCAGTGCATGAAGTCTTCCAGCGATGCATCGTCCTGCCAGTCCTACATGGACGCGCTGAAGGCTTGCCAGCAGGGCCAGTGAGTGATGCCGTGACGCCTGCTATGCTCACATCATCCGCAAGCCTCGTTGGCTGAGACGGGCTACTGCAGGTGTCATGGGACGGCTGCATAGTGCTGTTGCAGCCGAGCGCTCGGATGTCTTGTACAGGGGCAAAGACCAGTCGCAAGTAGCGGCAAAGAGCTGAGAAAGGATTGCAGCTGTCCATTTGCTAAGGTAAGAGACGCTGCGTAATTAGCAAGCTTGTTTGACTGTTGGTGTTGGTAACTCAGCCTGGTCTTTGTTGGCGGTTTATGCAAACAGGTTTCGCTTGACATGGCACTCCGTGTTCAATTTCTGAGTTGTTTGCAGTGCGCGATGAACATGCGATGCGCAAGATAGTAGGGCAGCACAGCAACTACGCTGAGGCAGGTTGAGAGGTGTCTTGCATGATCCGATGCTTGATGATCCGATGCCGCACAGAGTTTTGTTGGTTCAAGAGAGCAGGATTGATTTGTGATCTCGCAATGCCCCGCCAGAGCAGCCGATCTTCGGCAAGTGCGCCGCAGCGTGCTGCCCCGGCACCATCGCATGGTCGGGCAGCCCCGGCAGCGGCCCCAGCTCGACAGGCTCCCCCGGCTGCGCAGCATGCACCGCCGCCTGCTGCGGCTGCCCCTGCGGCCCCGCCGGCCGCTGCTCCTGCCGGCGGGGGCATGATGTCTGGACTCATGGGTTCCATGATGTCGGGAATGGCCGCTGGCACTGGCATGGCGGTCGCCAACCGAGCTGTGGACGCTGTCATGGGCCCGCGTCAGACCGAGGTGGTCCATCGCCATGAGGGCGCGCCTGCTGCGCCTGCTGCTTCTAGCCAGCCAACATGCCAGTTCCAGCAGGACCAGCTGAGTCAGTGCATGAAGTCTTCCAGCGATGCGTCGTCCTGCCAGTCCTTCATGGATTCACTGAAGGCTTGCCAGCAGGGCCAGTGAGTGAGCCGTGACGCCCCTCGTTGGCTACTGCATCAAGCTGCACCAGCAAGGCTATTGAACAGCCCGGCAGTCATTTTGCGGTAGCAGCGAGTGCAGCAGAAACGCAACATGAATTCTGGAGAAAGGATTGGGCAGCAAGGCAGAGCTTGGAATCAATATGGTCTGTTGTTGTTGTTATTTTGTGTGCGCTCATTTTTGGGGGCGGTGTTAAGGGGAAAGCAAGAGGAAAGCCGAAGCCATTTGTTGGGTTCCCTTAAAGACTACACATCACTTGATCTGGGGAGAGTCATACGCGTTGATCCCAGCGGTGTCTCTGAGTCATGCCCTTTGCGGTAGCGAGCTGCCAGGCGCCGACACTCCTTAAGCAGACATCGCAAGAAAAGGCCACGCACAGCATTTCAATGTCTTCATGAAAAAGTTTGATGGACACAAAGCTTGGTGGTTCCCTTAGGTTTTTAGCTTTCTAGTGTTTAGTGGGGGTTCCCCATTCAACCCATTGAAAGTGGGGGATCTGAGGACAGCTCAGAAAGATCACAGCTTATGTTGCAATCCCCACACCAATGTCAACGCCCAAAGCCAACACTCCCCCATTTAAGCTTGAGGCCCAATTGAAAGGCATTCTGTGTTGCAGCACATGCAATAAAACAAGGCAGGTTTTGTAGTCCCTGGATTTTTTGAGCAAGACACATTCTAGACACAAGAGAGCCCCTCCCCTCTACAAGCTGGACTAGCATCGGCGGATTTGGGCCTGCTCAAGGACTTTATGGAACTGGTGAGCGGTATGTGCATGGGCAGGTGTCACTTTTGTGCGGGTCTAGACTTGGATGAAATACGTGGTGTGCCCAGTGGAAAAAGAACAAGCATCAGTAATAGAGGTGCAGGGCAAACAATTGCATGGTGCTTCGGAAAGACAATGTTGGAAAGACGCACGCACTGAACATTGCAACTGCATGATCCTATGCCGCACAGAGTTTTGTTGGTTCAAGAGAGCAGGATTGATTTGTGATCTCGCAATGCCCCGCCAGAGCAGCCGATCTTCGGCAAGTGCGCCGCAGCGTGCTGCCCCGGCACCATCGCATGGTCGGGCAGCCCCGGCAGCGGCCCCAGCTCGACAGGCTCCCCCGGCTGCGCAGCATGCACCGCCGCCTGCTGCGGCTGCCCCTGCGGCCCCGCCGGCCGCTGCTCCTGCCGGCGGGGGCATGATGTCTGGACTCATGGGTTCCATGATGTCGGGAATGGCCGCTGGCACTGGCATGGCGGTCGCCAACCGAGCTGTGGACGCTGTCATGGGCCCGCGTCAGACCGAGGTGGTCCATCGCCATGAGGGCGCGCCTGCTGCGCCTGCTGCTTCTAGCCAGCCGACATGCCAGTTCCAGCAGGACCAGCTGAGTCAGTGCATGAAGTCTTCCAGCGATGCGTCGTCCTGCCAGTCCTTCATGGATTCACTGAAGGCTTGCCAGCAGGGCCAGTGAGTGAGCCGCGAAGCCTGCTGAGCTATGCTCACATCCACAAGCCTCGTTGGCTGAGGTGGGCTATTGGAGGTGTGATGGGACGGTTCCAGAGCCATGCCCCCTGCCAAGTCTTGCATTCATTGACCATTCAAAGATCTATTCGGCAAGCTTTGAGAGGGACTTCATGGCAGGGGCGCTTCGGCCAAGGCTCGGCAGACAAGAGACCAGAAACTCGGGACGCGGAAAAGAGGGCAGAAAAGCACCGCGGCGCGGATTTGACTTTGGCTGTGACCTAGACATAGGCCATGCAGATGTCTAAAGGGTATGGGTCAAAATTCGACCACCAGCCGACCGCAGGTTTGAGTCCTTGGTTTCATTTACCGGAGTTGCATTTTTTTGGGTTCCTATTTTGACCCACAGCCACATGAGCAATTGTTCGCGTCGGAAAGACAGGGGCGCAGCATCGGATGGCGAGCTGTGAGGCAACCACAAAGGAACATGAACAATCTATCTCCAATAGGTCCCATTCTCCCTCAGATGTTTCACACCAAAACAGGGACTTTTCACCAAAGAAACAATGACAACCTTGGAATGTTACCCCAAAAGACGGGCGAAGACCCCAATTGGGTTTGGGGTTTTCGACACGGCTTCGCTGGATGCGACACTGCCAGGCCCTTTGCCGACGGAGTGGACACGCAGGGCTTAAAGGACTCCTTCGACGAGAAGGCGAGCGAGTTGAGTTTTTGTCGGGCCAAGTGTGTGTGTGTGTCAGTGAGTCAGTGAGTCAGTGAGTCAGTGAGTCAGTGAGTCAGTGAGTCAGTGAGTCAGTGAGTCAGTGAGTCAGTGAGTCAGTGAGTCAGTGAGTCAGTGAGTCAGTGAGTCAGTGAGTCAGTGAGTCAGTGAGTGAGTGAGTGAGTGAGTGAGTGAGTGAGTGAGTGAGTGAGTGAGTGAGTGAGTGAGTGAGTGAGTGAGTGAGTGAGTGAGTGAGTGAGTGAGTGAGTGAGTGAGTGAGAGAGTGAGAGAGTGAGAGAGTGAGAGAGTGAGAGAGTGAGTGAGAGAGTGAGAGAGTGAGAGAGTGAGAGAGTGAGAGAGTGTGAGAGAGTGAGAGAGTGTGAGAGAGTGTGAGAGAGTGTGAGAGTGTGTGAGAGTGTGTGAGAGTGTGAGAGTGTGTGAGAGTGTGTGAGAGTGTGTGAGAGTGTGTGAGAGTGTGTGAGAGTGTGTGAGAGTGTGTGAGAGTGTGTGAGAGTGTGTGAGAGTGTGAGAGTGTGTGAGAGTGTGTGAGAGTGTGTGAGAGTGTGAGTGTGAGTGTGAGTGTAAGTGTGTGTGTGTGTGTGTGGGTGGGTGGGTGGAGGTGGGGGTGGGGGTGGGTGTGGAGTGGGTGTGGGTGTGGGTGTGGGTGTGGGTGTGGGTGTGGGTGTGGGTGTGGGTGTGGGTGTGGGTGCGGGTGCGGGTGCGGGAGCGGGAGCGGGTGCGGGTGCGGGTGCGGGTGCGGGTGCGGGTGCGGGTGCGGGTGCGGGTGCGGGTGCGGGTGCGGGTGCGGGTGCGGGTGTGGGTGTGGGTGTGGGTGTGGGTGTGGGTGTGGGTGTGGGTGTGGGTGTGGGTGTGGGTGTGGGTGTGGGTGTGGGTGTGGGTGTGGGTGTGGGTGTGGGTGTGGGTGTGGGTGTGGGTGTGGGTGTGGGTGTGTGTGTGTGTTTGTGTGTGGTGTTTGTGTGTTTGTGTGTTTGTGTGTTTGTGTGTTTGTGTGTTTGTGTGTTTGTGTGTTTGTGTGTTTGTGTGTTTGTGTGTTTGTGTGTTTGTGTGTTTGTGTGTTTGTGTGTTTGTGTGTTTGTGTGTTTGTGTTTGTGTGTTTGTGTGTTTGTGTGTTTGTGTGTGTGTGTGTGTGTGTGTGTGTGTGTGTGTGTGTGTGTGTGTGTGTGTGTGTGTGTGTGTGTGTGTGTGTGTGTGTGTGTGTGTGTGTGTGTGTGTGTGTGTGTGTGTGTGTGTGTGTGTGTGTGTGTGTGTGTGTGTGTGTGTGTGTGTGTGTGTGTGTGTGTGTGTGTGTGTGTGTGTGTGTGTGTGTGTGTGTGTGTGTGTGTGTGCGTCTCATAGGAAACGGAACCTCCAAGAAATTTGCAGCAGTCCAAAAGGGTACCGAGCCTGAAACGGATATGACAGACCGTTCGTTGATCTTTTGGGAAACCTTGAGGATGTTTGAAGCTCGGGTTGACCATGTTGAAACCAGCAAGCCGCAGGTGGTTCCTTTGGATTTCCGTTTTGCACCCTTCCAAAAACAAGAGCGACGCATCTTCCTGACTGATTTCGCGCAGGAAGCCATGGAATCGCAATCTTCGACCGCGTAGCCACATTGTACCGCCATGTTTATATCTGTATATGTATATATGCCACGATCAACCGACCCGTTGTCGACAACCGCCAGAAGGATTGCCCATCAAGGGAACTATCACAAAAAGAGTCTTGGCCAGTTCGTTCCTGACAATCAGCTCACCAACCACTACCAAACAGCAAACAAACAAACAAACAAACAAACAAACAAACAAACAAACAAACAAACAAACAAACAAACAAGAGACACATCTTGTTAGTTCAGAGAATGATCAATCACAAGCCGGGCACCTTTTGTGGCCTAGAAGTTGGCTACACTTAGTGCAATGGCAGCACCGTGGTGAAAATGGTTGGTGTACATAAACCTCCCGCATTTCTGGTTTCCCACCAAGGGGTCCAGAAACCATGAAGCTGGCTACATGCACAAGGCTCAAGACTTCCTTTCGCTTAGGGTAGGGATAGACTCCTTCAACTCAGGGATCCAATACTGAGCCTTCGAAAGCTCATCTTTGGGGGAACCAAAGACGCAATTCCCCAGACCTCCAGTGCTGTTTTTGGAGGAGGTGGTTTTTTCATATCAACGACTCAAAAGAAGGCTGGCTTTTTCCATGGTCAGGACACCCTTTTACTTGGGGCTAGGAGGGATGATGATTATGATGAGAGGGCTTCCTCTGAACAGAAGCATGGCCAACATGAGTACGGGGTGACCATTGTGGAAGCCCTGTTTGCAACCCACAGTTTGTCCTCACCCACATCATTCTCCTCCAACCTGATTTCATATTTCATTTCCAAGTTATGTTGGCCAAGTTCATATATGTTCTTGCTCTTGGCACAGGAGCTCCTCCTAGCGCAGGTTCAAAAAACTGATAGGTTCTTGCTCATTTCGGGGTTGTAGGTTGTGTAGCAGCCTCACTCATCTGGCTGTGGGTCAAAACCAATGGTGCCATTTTGGGGTAGGTGAATTCACCACCTATTTTAGTGGGCATTGGGAGGTTCACTGGGGGTACGATTTGGCTTTTGACCCATGGGCATCTGGGACCTCCCTCGGCGCCCTTCAGCGCAGGTCTGGGTGAGCTTCCCCGAGTACGGCAGCCGCGTGGTGCTGTGGCAGCGCTTCATGGAGGCCGCGGAGGGAGTTTTTCAGGTGGAAATTCGCACCACCCTTGGGTGCTATGGGACCACCCTTGGTCAGGTCAACAGGAGCGACCCTAGCTTGAGCAAACGGGGACTCTCACCGACTTCTACCGCGCTGCGGAATGGCAACCAAGTCTGCTCATGTGGGGGTACCTTTCTTGGGAGAGTGCCCTTTTTGTTTAGCTGCCGTTTTCCTTTTTAAAGGAATACCAGAAGCCAAGCGCCCCAAAACAAACGCACCCATGCTTCGAAGAGAGATGACTCGCTCGCCTTGCACCGCTACTGGTTCCTCGGCTTAGCCTTGTTGGTGTCCGCCGGCGCGTATAGCTGAAATAAGGCAGTGAGGAAGGGGTCCCGCTGGAGAAAAAAAAGAAAAATGGGGGCGGAGGGAGCCGGGATTCGAGATGGTTCTGGGGTAGGCGGACGAGTCACTCAACCGGGGTGGAATCCATTGGGTGCTGCTATGGCGCATCATCATGATGCTATGGCGCTGCCATGCTGCTGGCTTTTACCTCTTTTCTTTTCCGCGTTTCTCCCAGTGTTGGCCCCCGGTTTTGGGGCCAAAAGTAAACCTAACACCCCCTGTTTGCCTGTTTTGGGCCCCCGGGTGTTGTTTTGGCCTGGCGCCCCCCTGGATTCATTTCCTGGCAGGAGCTTGGGGTCACCGTGGACCCGGTGAAGCTGAACATCTCCACGCTGGCCCGAGCCTGGCGGCCCGGATCAGGTCTTGGGCCTGGCGGCCCGGATGGGCCCTGGGTGTCTTTGGTGGCTCACCCTGGGTGGTGTTTGGTCTGGTTGGATGGTTGTTGGGTGTTGATTTTTGGGTTTTCTGGTCCCCCTCAAACATCACCTCATGTTGAAAAAGTGGTTTTTTTTTGGGGGGTCACCTGTGTTTTTTTAGGTTACAGGTTGTTTGTTTTGTTTTGTTCCGGGTTGTTTGGTGGTTCAAAGGTTTGTTTGGGTCCCCCTCAAACATCACCCCACAAGGAAACTCCCTGTAAATTGGCCAAGTCGATGTTACACACCACCACCCGAAATATGTTTGTTGCAAGTGTTGGTTCTTGTCCAGCGGCGCCTACGCAGGAAATCCTGAAGTATGGTGGTTTGGAACGGTTCGCAGACATGATAGAACCCAGCGGTTGTTTTTTCAGGTTCAATTGGGGGCCATTGTTTCGAACTTAAATAAACACAGGCTGAACTGACCAGGAGTCGAGAGGCATCATGAACGGCCGCTTGCTCCTCCCCCCCCTTTCCCCCGGTTTCCAACACACGGCCTCGTTCGGATTCGGTTTGGAGCCCGGTGGATTGGATTTGGGCGAATGGGAAGGCCCCGGAACACCTACCAATTCAATCGATCGATTGCGGGGAAGCTGATCATGAGGGTCTCACGTCGGGGAGAAACGTCGCCGAAGGCAGTTCCGGCCCGTTTTGGGAAGTGACGCAAATGAACAGGGAGCAAGAAGTGGGCCAAATACCCACCACCAACAAGGAGTTCTTGCAGATGTCTCAGAAACATGTTTGGAGGAATCTCTCTTTTTGGGACCCCCCATTCATTTGGGGAGCAAAGGTCAGTGTTGGTGGACGTGGAATCTCAAGAGATGTCAAAAAGGGGTGCCTTTTTGTTAAAGGCACACCCTTATGATCATATGTTGAGGAAGTCGCCTTGATTCTAGACAAAACTACATAGGCAATATGCCCCTAATTTCCCTGTACCATGTTTCCTTACCTTCCGACATTAAATTCATTTCCATGTCACTTTGCGTGAGGGAAGCGCAATACTGCAGGTGAGCGAGGGCTACCCGGCCGGATCCATCAAGCAGACGGCGCGGCATGGGCTTCTCCGGATCAATGGCGTGCAAACAGGGAATGCTTCGGATTGCTTTGGACGGCACCGGGATCCAAAATTGGGGGCCGCTTGCTTTTTGGCCAACGCGCAGTTTGGTTTGCTGTCCACAGATTGTTGTTCAGGTATCAACAGGTACCACTCAACCTGGCTTCTGTTGCTACACCAGAGCGTTATTGAGTCACGTTTGTTTTTTGATTCAAGCCAAGACCAGAGCAAGATACAGCAAGCCACCGGATCGCCGTTGTTTGATGGAACGGGATTTCTTGGCCATGGAGGAGATCGATGTGGTGCTAGCTAGCCCATAGTGATTCACGTTGGGATATGTTATGTTTTCCAGACCACCATTTCTCACACAGTCAAGCTAGCTTCTGGTGCTGCCCTTTCTTTCCATCCGCAGGTGAACCGGGTGCTTACGGCACGCCGGGTGCACCAGCTGAAGAACCGGCCGCTGAAGGCCGCGTCAAGTTGCGATTGGCCAACTTTGAATGTTTGGCTGCGTGACGGGCAACTTTCCCCCGGTTCGTTTTTTCAGGAATCCATCTGTTTTCAGAAACCAGCAAATGGGGAAGCGCACCTGGACCTGGGGAATCTTATAGCTGAGAAACCTTGGGCACATGTCTTTACCGCAAGAAAAGAGAGAGATAGAGAGAGAGAGAGAGAGAGACCCCCAGGGACCTCAGTTGCTGGACTTAAAAAACACAAAAACTTTGGGAGTAGCATTCTAGTGTAGCAAGTCAAATAAGTGGAATTTGGTTTGACCCTTGACCACGGAAACTGAGAGCATTGATCGTTTTTCAGTGGATCCCCCAGCAACACCACTCCAACAAGGTGTCCCTGCTCTCCAAAAATACCCACCATGGCTATGAATTGCAATGCCCGTCAAACGTGGTTGGTGGACATGTAACCCACCCCAGTGTGCTGACCACAGGATCCCCAATTGGAGTTCATACTCGTACCCATGTGCCCATACCCGGGGCATTTGTCAAAACTATTGGTTTCACGTTGACTTCCCTTTTGGTTTCCCCTTACCAGCCAAACAGAGGATTCCTATTTGTTTTGAGAAACAATACGACTAAGAGTTTTACTAGGGATCACCCTGAATGCTTGGTGAACATAAATCCGCCTTCCTGATGTCCACCAAAGTTTCAAAGGATTCCCCATGTACACACCTTTTGGTGTGTGTGTGTGTGTGTCAGAATTATGAGAACCTCACAACATGTGCAGGTTTCCTGTAGTCTCCTTCCAAAAACAAACCTCCCGAAAGGCTAGCTACAAAGAAAGAGTTGTGATTTTCCCGATTGCCCCCAAAAACACCAACCTGGCAATGTTGCCTCAAAAGAAGACACAGCATGGCCCCCTTGCACCTTTAGATCCAACTGGTTTCAGGATTCCTACTGAGGGATCGACCGTGGCCGTGACCCGCAGAAGTCTTCCATTTGCATTTTGTTCTTTGAAGACCGCATCACTTTGGGTGTTTAAGGGAATCACTGGACAAAGATCTTCTGTTTTTTTCCCCCTGGGACGTATCCGAATGGACCATGGCAGGTCGAGGAGTTCATCGCTCCGCTCTCCCGCACGGCCTTCTGCTGGACCGAACCGATCCGATCCGATTCGGTTTTTCGACCCACCGCAAGGTGGGCCTTCGGCTCCCGTGAATTCTCGGAACCAAGCGCTGGGGGGCATGTTGATGGTTTTATGTTGTTGTATCGGTTTGATCAAAACTAATTGCTTGTCAAAGTCAGCAACTATAGGGTTGTTCCCCTTCAACCTACCTTGGTGACTTTGGCAATGGGAAAAGGGCCAGAGCCGCCCCGTTGCCAGATTTAATGGACATGGTTGCCCTTTGAGCCTTTTGTCCTTTTGGGTCTTGAAAGATAACCTTTTGCAGCAAACCTAAGTTTGGCTAATAGGAAGGATATCCACCCGGATCCACGGAATTGAACTCGATATAGAAAGTGAAGTAACCACAAATCACGGGCAATGGCCGAGCAAATGCTTGTGATTGTGTTTTTGTTTCATTTAATCATTTAGGATGAGCATACAAGCGGGTTTGCCACGCAGGTCGAAGATGATACAAAGGCAGAGTATGGTGCTCGACAGCCTCCAGCGAAGTTTTGTGAAATTAAGTTCTGATATTGTGGTCAGCTTGGCATTAGCTCACCTGGAAAGCTTGGGCATCATGTTTGGGGCAACTTCTGAAATCGGGGATCCCTTGAAACGCATGCAAAGCAAGGCGACCCCTATATTTGTGCAAACGGCGATGTGTTGTTCAAGTCTTTGCTCCAATCTCAAGCTAATGTAGCAATAAAAGCACCCGAGCGTTAGATTCGCACCTTTTTCAAAAACAAACTGCCTTTTCCTGGCAAGATCCGAAAGATCCTGAGCCTAGGCTCGCATATTCCAATGCAGGACACCCCTAGGTTCAAATGGCCGGGGGGGGGAGCAACCGAAAGATGGGTCGGACTCATGTGCGGCGCAAGGAGAGATAGGTTAGGGGAACCCGTCTACAACGTCCCAGTCGAAGGTGACCTGAGCAACCGATGGGATTGCTTGTCGACTTTAAGCTTAAGAAGCACAAGTTGGGTGGCCTGCGAGGCTTCGAACTTGTGGGCCTGCACGCAGGAAAGAGGAGCTGGACCAGTTCCGCACCTTCGACCACTTCATCACGGGTGAAAAGGCGCGTGCCGAAGCGGCCCGCCAAATGGACGCCCCACCTTTCATGACCCCTTTGCTCTTGAAGCGAAGAGGGGGCTGGTCTATTGGGTTTGACTCTACGCAAGCAAAGGAGTGCACAGAACCCTTTCCCAAGAGGTCCTCCAAAGCTTCGATGGTGGGCATTGCGTCCGGTTCTTCCCAAGCGGACATTTTCCCTATAAACAAACCTGAAAAACCGGGTCGTACCTAACTTGGTCGTTCCCATCCATCCAGTTACTTAGCTTTTTAGCCTTTTAGTCGTTAGGTGTTGGGTTTCCATGCCACCCACCAAAAGTTTGTCACTTGGAGCGGGGAAGCTGAGGGCGAAGGGGAGTTTGGCAAACCAGGCCCAGGAGGATGCAAGGAATGCGCCTGCCGAGGCTGGGCCCTTGATCCGACGTCGCCGTCGTCGTTTTAGCGAGTTGGAACCACACCACCAAAATTCGGGCTTTCCCGTAAACGGTTTGTCCAGAACCACAGGGAGGGATGAAGCCTGAGAACCTCGAAAAAGGTCCTATCTGCCTATCTCCCCTGCTTGCTCCTGACATTCTGAGACTGTCGAAAAGGTAGCAAGTGGCCAATGGCAGATGGCAAATGACACCTTAATATGCATCCTTGTGACCAATCCACCCCAAGCCAACCCCGGCGCCTGTGCGGCTCGAAGCTGGTCCGAAGTCCAAAGGCTCCAATTTTTGGATGTTCGCCGGGATCTTCGGAGCCAGCCTTTGGAAACAAGAACCAGGACTTTTGGTTGGAACAACGCAGCCAACGCACCGGCGCACGGCACTGCTCAAAGCAGTGGCCAAATGTTGGTTGTTGTTTTGTATTCTTTGGGGGGGGACCCCAAAATGTCTTCGGCTTTCCTGTTGGTTTCTCTTTGAAACCACATAACAGAAGTTGAATAGCTGCGACACACAATCAAGGCCTGGCATTCGACGAGTCCCAAATAAAACATGAAATTTGAAAAAGAAAAGGCGGAAATCCGAAGGGCTGGGACCGTCCCCGATTTGCCTTTTCTCCACCCAATTAAGCCCTCAATCCCCCAACACACCCAACACATGACCCCCCCAAGGCAAATGCGTGAAGGGCCCCTTGGGTTGGGGGAAAACCACACATACGGCATGAATTATAAGTAGGCACTTCCGTTGAACATCATGTGGTAAGCGAACAGCTTGAACTTTTCAACAGCACAGTCAACGCCGAAAGTCTTCACAGAACACTCCCAAAGCCGAAGCCTTCTAAGCGGAATCCTTCCAAACCTTTCCCCAGCCGAGCTCGGTTCTTGAAGGCTGCACCTCCGAAGAAGGGAGGAAAGAAGGGCAAGTGAGGCGTTAGTGGTAGCCTCAGGGGCGACCCGTTCATGCCGACTGCCTCAAGAAGACCGTGTTTTCGATTTTATGGGGGCCTTCTGTAAACTAATAATAGATATCGGCTTCCCCATCCTCTTGGTCGAGGATTTGTGTACACCTTTGGAATGCATAAAAGGGAGCTGCATGTCTCAAACACTGCCATTGTCTGAAGGTGTCACTGAAGACCAATTCGCCAGCCACACACACACATGTCCGTTTAAACCCACAGTTGGTGTACATTAAACGAGAGAAACAAAGCAAATGGAACAGCTGGGCTCGGCGCAATCCGCTTTGCAACAACTCGGCAAGTGAATAACATGGCATCAGTTGGCAAGGGAACCCAGGAACTGCGGCCGAGACTTTGCGGCCGGCCTTCTGGTTCTTTGCATCTCGGGTGGAGGGGTCGACCCCTTTTTTATGCGACTCGGGTGTGGAGTTTGTGAATGACTCATCTGGCGAGGGCGAACGGAGACACGGAGACGCCCGCACGGAGGCACCCTGAAATCCATGGAACCCCAGCTTGACGGTTGGGACCAGGTTCCTCTTTCGGGGCCTGAAGTTGGCCCCATGTGGCGATGAACTTTACTCACTCCCTGGGTACCTGGACTTTGTACACTTTGGGAAGACCATCTTAGTGGTCAACATCAAGTTTTGGACGCTTTTCGGCCCATGCACTCAGGAAGCAAGTTTAACAGGGAACCTCACAAGCCCAGCCAAGATTCGTACTAGCAGGGAGGGCTTAGGCCTGAGGATCTTCACACGCGAGCTGAAGGCTACCCTCTGGTCCACGCTGCCATGGGTTGCCCGTCAGGCAAGGTCCCTTTCAAAGGAACCAGAATCTGAGAGATCCGATTGGTTTCTTGCGACGGCGACCGCATGTTTCACCTTCGCAGGGTTCCCTCGCAATGGAAGCCCTGGATGCATCATGTTTGGGCATCAGTCTTTGGCGGTGCCGTGCCTCTCGTCCAAACATTTTGGTACGTTTTTGTTGAGCCATTGCCATGTGTTGTCGTTTCTTTTGTGCGAAGTTGGGGGGTGATGATGTGGGGAGCTAAATTCTATGACGATTCTCCTAGGATAGTGACTAGAGCCTTAGAGGCCCCCACGTCAATCTCCCATAGTTGTCAGGGGCCAATAAAGAGGGGGCACCCCCAAAAAGGAACACTTTAAGCCCCTATTGGGATTGGGGGGGGCCCCTGTTCAAAGGCGCTTGACAACCATAGGAGAATCCTCAGAGCCTTTCCCAGCGCCCCTCCCAGACTGTTTTGCTGATCTTGCATCTGGCATTCGGGCTGCTCCGAGGCGCCGCCTTCCACCTTCATGCAGTCAGGCAGTGTCGCCTTTTCCCGCACCTTTGGCGAATCGAGTCAGAATTCCTTGGTTCTCATGAAGGGTGGTTTCAAGCATGTGTGAAACGGTTCTTGGGGGTCACTAAGCTTGGTGGCTCCCAGCCATCCGGTTCCTTAGCTTTTTATTTTCTTGGGTTTAGCGGGTTTTTCCATTTGACCCACTAAAAGGTAGTCACTTTTAGCAGGGGATCTCAGGACAGCCCAGCAAGGAGGGTATTGTCTCCCCTTGGTTGGCTTAAACATCACCTGGGGAAACTTGAAGTGAGCTCACCTTGATCTGGGTGATGTTTTGGGAAGAGTCATAGCGAAACCTGTGAGTGGCTGGCGGAGATGCGAAGCAAATCTCAGGAAGAGCAAGAGCCAAGTATGGTCGCAGACGTTTAACAGAGGTTTGCACAGCATGTTGGCTGCTTCTTTCGCTTGAACTCTAACTTCAGCGTTTAGTAAGCTTCCTGAACCTTGTACTTGTTGGGAAGACCTCTCAGTAAACAAACAATTTAGACTTATTTGGGCTACTCCACGCAGGAAGCGAGCTATCAACTTTAGCCAATCAACTTGTGGGAGAAACATACGACCGCGTTTCTTGTAGGGAATTCATTCGTTTGAAACTATGCGAAGCTCGCCAGAAAGATCCAGAATTTACGCGGGAATGATTGCATGGGAGGCCAGCCAACAGGACACGTTGCATCTGAGTTTGGAATTTGGAAGACTGATGTTGATTGTTGGAAAGGCACATCATTTGAGCTCATTTGGGAATGAACTTCAATTCAGGTGGGGACGCTTTGGTGGACATCATTTGGCTGGGGATTTATGTCTACCAACCTGTTTGGAGGTGCTTCCCTCAAATGCGCACTCATTTGCATCAGACTCCTCGCGGCTGGTCTCCGCTTGTCTCACCCGGCTTGGGCTTCGAACGTTTCACCCCATTGGCTCAGCCGCAAAAATAAGGATTTCGCGAAGCGGCGAGTTGGCGTGCGGTGGCAGAAGGGTGTTGGGAAGATCTTGTTAGTTGTAGACACCTAGTCCAGGGAGTTCTGAAAAATCCACTCCGGACGCGAGTTTCCCGTTGTGGGGAGCACTAGATGAAGGGAACTGGGGTCCCCTCACTTCAACTTGAGGTCGGGGATGGATTTCTGGGTTCAGAGAGCAGGTCGGCCCGAAACGGGCCCTTGCTTTGTTTCGGCAACCCGACAGATGCCCCTTTGATAAGTCGTCACCATTTGCCAACGACCTTGCTTGAAGTTCGGAAGGGATGTGTCGCAAGTGCAGTCTGGGCAAATTGATGGAGGGAGCCGAAAAAGCATCCCCGCAAGGCCCGCAAGGGAGATTACTCTCAGCCTGGGATGGGGCGTCTGGGTTCCATAGAAATCTGAATTGCGTATCCCCTGATCAGTCTTACTGAGGAGCTTATCCCTGGCTTATTGTTGGAAGGGAGCCAACGACTTGGTGGGGATCCAAATTCCCCATTCAAGAGAGGGAGCTAAGGAGTTACCAGGAGTCCTGGAGGGACATGATGTCACTGACTAAGGTGTTTATGTTTTCCCAAAGAGAACTGTGCGGTGGACCGTGCCGGCTTAGATCCATCCGCTTAGCGAACACCCACGCTACATACTGCGATGCATGGGCATTTAACACCCAGAGCCATCAGTTGATCACTCCTCATCTCATTTGTTTCTCCAAACTGGAGGATAGAGCATAGAGGCGAGCAAGCAACTGCCCAAGAGCGCGCACACGCACCAACCGGCCACAACCAATTGCCGGACTTCGGGCCATGATAGCCTCAGGGTGGGCGATGCCCCAAGACTTTGACTGACGACTTTGGGCTGTGGACAAATCACTTGAAGTCTTTGATACTAAAGTGGGATTCCTTGGGATTTACAAACCCATTGCTTATCATGTTGAAGAGGGTTCCTTGCCTATTACAGACCATGAAGCTAACAACTTGTGCTCACAATGCTTCAAGTGTCACCTTGCAAGGGTCTCATGCTGTTTGAGAAGCTGACAGTTATGGGAATTTCCTGAAACAGGGGGGGCATCAATTGTGGTTGCTTTCCTTTTGGTTTCCGTGTTTTCGTGTTTCATCCTGACCATCAAGGGGTTCCCTTCGCATCTTGAGTCATGCGGGACATGTGGGCCATGTGGGACACACGTGACGGAAGCCTGTTGTTTTGTTGGTCGAAGGGAGGGAAATCACAGGACCCCCGGTTTTTGAGGTCCCCCAATTTAAGACACTCCCTCAGGGGTTTCCTCCAAATGGAGAATCAACCAAAATTATAGAATGCTTTCCCTCAAGTTTTCCTCTTGAAACCAGCCGATGAATGGGCATTCTCGAAAAAGGCAGACACCTCTAGAATGAACTCCCGGTTTAGTAAATGAGCTCCGCAGTTAGGGTCGGGTTCTGTGAAGCCTGCCAACAGGACTGTCACAGGAGCCCATGTGAGTCATGCTACCAGGGCCGCCCCCCCCTCCCACCCCCGCCTTAGGCGCAGAGGTGATGCCACCTAGCCGAAGGCCAGGCTTGCCGGG
>CAUJNA010003352.1:523966-553966 GCA_963377175.1 Effrenium voratum
GCGGCTTTGCCAAGGCACCAGCTCCGCTGGATGTTTTGTTGCGCGGCAGCTTGTTCTCCATCAGTGAATTTAATTCATAGGGTGTTTGTGTGTGTGTTGTTCTTTGGGGGACCCCAAACAAATGGTGCCTTTCCCTTTGGTTGTCCTTCAAAACCGCACCAAAATCCAAAAAAACGGTACCCTCAAAAACCACACCTCGACAATGATACCAGTGCAGGGCTCATGGCCCTTGGTCCGCCATCGCCTCGCGACTAGACGCACCTTTCGGTCCAAAACCTTCCCATGGCTCAGAGGCTTTCAATGAAAAGGTTGCGCAGACCCGCTACAAATCCACAACAGCCAACGCTGAGATTCGTGCGCAGCGCCCAATCGATCGTCAGGTTGCAGAGGACGGAACCCCTTCTGCAAGGTACCTGCCTTCACTGCCCGAAATCCTGCTGGCGAGGAAGACACTTTTGGCTTGGGGGAATCCAGAGACCCAAACATGTCCCGGATGTAGGCGAGAGTTGTGGACTACACGGGGTGCAACATAGCCCATATGGTTGAATGTTCCCAAGGGGAACCAACAGGGGATGGATATTTCTGGGTTTTGCCAGACCCCCCCTATCCAGCCATGTTGGGGAAAAAAGGCAATTAGACCATCTCAAACATTCAGGTTTGCACTGAAGGCGTGTGGTTTAAGGGTACCTTTCCCTTTTTTGGGTGTTCGGAAGGGAAAGCAAAGGGAGACCGAAGCCTAGCGAGCGCCTCCTATAGGTGCCCTTTGGAAGTATTCATAGTGAGATCACGCAAACAAACAAGCAGAGATGCGAGGGAAGCCGGGCTGTTACAGTTACAGGGAAACCTCGAACATCCCCCCGCTTCCCCTTATCCCGCTAATTTGTTTTCCCAACAATCAACAGACGCTGATGTTGCCTTTTCAAAAAAACTCCCAACCTTGGTGCAAGGTTTGACCCCTGCAGGGCCCTCTGCCCTCTTCAACTACGAAGGTTTTCTAGGGTACATGTTCAATAATCTGTGTGGGTGGTGACTTCTTGTTCAAAAGCGCGGGGGCTGCGGTGTGTCCAAACAACAGGGCTCGCTATTTGTCCCCTTTCGGGACGGTTAAGACTTTACCTTTTGGGGCTAGTTAATGGCTAATGAAACAGGAGTTTCCCTTCGGTGGGGTGATGGGGTGATGCTCGCAGGGGAATATAGAGAACCTTAAACAAATATTTCTCCGACCGCTCCATGAGGCACCGATGATGTCTGAGGAGGTCAACTCTGCAGGCGACATGCAGGCACTGCTGATGGGTCGATGGACATTGGGCGGAGCGCCAAAGCCCTCGTTGGAACCTCGGGCCACCCTTTTTGGGTTCCGGAAAAAAAACAAGCGCCGGGTGTTGGACGTTGGATATTGGGCCACCCTTGTTGGGTTCCAGGTAAAAAGCAGCATAACTTGCAGGGGTCTGACATATGGTGTGCCTTTTCGCCTTTTGTTTCGCCTCCTTTGGAACCCAACGAAAAGTCGACTTGGGTTCCAAGGGCGTAGTGCCCGAACCAAACTACCTTGAACTCTTATGTGTTTTGTTTGCTTGTTGGGCGTCTTTGGTGTTTGAATTTGTTGGTTGGCTTCTAGCATCCCTTGCAAATTACAACAGGGGGTGGGATGTAACCATCGGTGCGCTCAAGACAGCGTTTTGTCCTGTTGGTAACTAATTTGACGCCATCCAACAGGGCCGTGGGACACCAATTGGACACCAGGCGCTGTCGAATCCGTGGCCGCAGTTGAGCTCCAGGAAGAGACGGTCTCAGCCCTCGAATTCGATGTAAGGAACGCCTCAGGCCTTGGATACGGGTTGAAAGGGTTCCAGGAACGCAAAGCTATGCCAGAAGGGTGGGAAGAACTACGTGGACAACAAAGGCAAGCCCCATGACATGGGTTCCAATCCAAGAACATACTCGTAGCCACTTTGAGGTTGCCTGGAATTGGGACGAAACACCAACCTTCCCTTGAAGAGGGGATCTTTAAACACATGGGTGTGTTCATTTTGAGTGTGGGCCGCAAAAGTAAGCATGTGTTTCACTTCCTCACCTTGTGTTGGGAAGCTGCCCCCCGCCCTTTGGTGTGGTTCGTTTCCTTGCCACCAGCCGAATAGGATATGTCCATTCAACCCCCTCCTCTTGCGTGGATTTCTGAACAGATATCATGGGAGGGCCGAGGGGGGCCTAGCTTTGTGGTTTTTGAATGGATCTCACGTGGCCAACCGCCTCTCCCGAAGTTCAACACCTCGAGATCTGCCCAAAAAGCAGTCGCTGCGGGTGGCGGGTTGCTGAGGTTCAAAGTCTTGGGACTGCGGAAATGTGTCAAAATAGGAGCCGCCCCCAAACAAACAGAAGGATGCGGTGGTTGGCCCTTGGTTTCCCTTTAAACCAACCTGAAAACTCAGTGGTTCCCAGCCATCCCCTTAGTGGTTTTTCGCTTTTTAGTGTTTGGTGGGGATTTCCATTTAACCTACTAAAAGTCAACTTAGCAGGGGATCTGAGGGCAGCCCAGAAAAGGGCATCCTCAAACCACAGCGCGATGGTTGAGAGGTGCAGGCGTCCGGCGGGCTGAGCGTCCTGCGGCAGCAGGCGTGAGGTTTTTGGCCTTGAAGCCAGACCCCCGGCTCACTCGAGCTGCTGGACTTCGAACTTTGCCATTGTAGGGGTACCCTCCCACCAAACATGGAAGTGCAAAAAGGCCCTTTTCAAGAGGAAAGTCGTCTTTTTGCAGGGGTCTGGGCAGTTCCATGTTAGCTGGTGGGAGGGTAAATGAAAAGTTCAGACTGGGACTTTCACTTTGTAGGAAGACCATTTTGGTGGTAAATAGCAAGTTCAGACTTTTCTTTGGCCGTCCACTCAGGAAGTAGCGCCCAGGGTTACTCACCCCGAACCCGAGAAAGAAGAAGCAGCCACTCCGCACCACGCCGGATCCTATCTAAGCAGAGTCCCCAAAGCTTTGAGCTGGGGAGAAAAAAACAAAATCCGGGGTTCTCGGGGTCCATGTGTTTGAGCCACACCCATGTCAACCCGAAACTTCTTGCTTTCAATGGACGAAATGGCAGTATGTCCAGCACCATCCGTACCAAGGGCCTTGTTGCTTTGGATTCCTTCTTTTCAGGCCTGCTACAAGGACCCAGAACTCCACCCTTGAACAAAAATACGAGTTTGATGTCCCAAGAGAATCTCCGTGGCTTGACGGACTCCGATCGTTGCACGGAGCCCAAAGAATCTTAAACTACCTCCACTTGAGAGGGCTCCTGAAAGGGGTCAGGCGAATTTTTTTTGTTACTTTGTCCCAAGTGTGTTGACCCCTTGGCGAGCCTTCTAGCGCGGAGATCAGTCGGATCGAGCTCGCCAGGCGCAGATCGAGCTGGCAGAGGCGCCGAGTCGGCGCGCAAGCGGCAAGCTGATGGGAGCCACGCAAATTGGATGGCCCCGAATTCTTCGACTTCTGCGGCTTTTGCTGGGTAGAATCACGCTCACCAATGGCAGCTGCGTTCAAATGTGTTCAAATGTGTCAACTCGAGGTACCTTGAGAATGTTCAAAAAAAACATGAAGCTATTGAAAAAAAAAATCCCCCCTAAAAACGGACAAACACACATGGTCAAAAGACCTAGCTCAGGCTCGGGCGGGCTGGTGATATGATCCAAGGGAATTGGGACGAGCATTGAAAGGTATCCTAGTGAGGGAATCATTGCAAACATATACAGGTGGTTTCCTAAAGCGAACCTCCCGTCTCTGTCTCTGGAAGCCCAAGCGGCTCTCCAATTTACCCGTGGCCCGAAAATAGTTTGAACGGGATTGTAACATGTGTGTATTACTGTGCCCCAAATTATCCAGCAATTATCTTCAGTGGACAAGGGGTGGTTTCGAGTGAATGATACCCTCCTGTGCAAGGAAACCTGGAACCTGTCAGAGGGTCCTAGAGGAGAATGGAGAATCGTCTTCGAGGACCCCGAGACGTCAGGTCCGAACTATGTTAATGGAACCCCTCTTCCGTTTGGTTTCGGGCCCTCTTATTCCATTGGACGGGCGGATGGCACAGGCGGCGGCGGACGCGGCGGAGGCGGAGACGCTGGCCGCACAGGAGACGGGGCCTCAGGGAAATGCTGTTTGTGTGAAGCAGGTGTCTCAAAAAACTGAAGCCCCAAAAAAGGCATGTAGACTTTTTCTATATGGTGGTTTTCCTTCTGGTGTCCCTTTCACCACAACAAGGGGTACCCTTAAAGAAGACATACCCAGATGAGTGATTGCAATTGTGTTGCAAACTTACTTGTTGTTATAATCTTGGATTGAAACGAACTCCGCACAAGGCCCAGGCAATAAAATAGCTGTTTTGTTTCCTTGCCCTTTGGGCAAGTGAGTTAAACCTCATGTAGGGGAGCAAGGGGAGAGGTGATGAGGAGGAGGAGGAGGAGGAGGAGGAGGAAGGAGGATGAGCATTACAATGATAATCGTTTCAATAGTTTGGATGAATTATAACGACCTCACTCAACCTCACCCCAAATGGTGGTTTATGTGGGGAGTAGCCCCCCAACCACCTTATTTCAGGTTGGTGAAATATAATAATTCACCCAGCATGCCCAAGGGTAGGCGAGCTGCAAGCCCACGGCGGACGGCTTGCCCACGCTGCACCACGGGTGTGCCATGAAGCCGGCGCTACAGTCGCCACCGCGGCTGATGCGTCGAATGACATGCTGCCGGATGGCGTGGCCATAGGCAAACGTTGACTCATAGCTTTATGATTGAAATTAATGACATGTGTGTGGTTAAAATAGTTTTTGTACCACTATCCAGCATTGACAGAATGTCCAAACATTGACTTGTTTGTTGACATTTGGATGTCGGGGATGATGAATTTTACCGTCGATCATCCTTCAGGTTTATGATATTTCTAGATGTCCGGGAGTATTGTTCTGTGCTTGGGACTTCCGTGGAATTTCAGCGGTTCTGCTTGGTTTGGCGTGCCTTTCTGTGGCGCAAATGTCGCGCAAGTTCGATCGGAACGATCATGAAGCCCCAGAAAGCAGGCCCCCCAAAGCAGATTCAAATAACAACGGTGGGTTTTAGGTTCCATGTTAAACTGTAGGGGATTTCCAGTCCCAAAGCTTGTTGTTTGTTTCAGTCAATGTTGGTCGACTATTTCTTGGGGGTTGTTTAGTGCATGCGCTCACATATCTTCTTGGATGAATTCGATTGATGCTTTCCAATCGACTGTCTCCCAACGCATTTTTGCAGGTTTGTTTTGAGCGGCCGCTTCCCGCCAAGAATGGGAAGCCTGATGCTCCACCCATCCAATCCATCAATCTGCTGACAGAATCTGTTTGTTAAGAAGCTTTGTCGACTACTGAGAGCTCCTCATGACAGTCCAAGTTCCCTACTGCTGAAGGATTTGTTCCACGATTGAGTCAAACGAGTTCTAAAGATATCGACTTATGCGAGGTGATACTGTCCATGGACAGAATCCTGCACCACCTAAGAAACCATGGTTGAAACCAGTTGTTTGTATTTGCAGGGGAAGAACATATTTTTTTGGTGACGATTTCCCTGTAAACACCGACAAAGAATGGTTTCAGCCATGGTTTCAACGGTGCGGAAAGGATATTTCCTCCAGGTTCTGCCCAGCGGGTTCTGTCGTCCGAGGCTGCGGCGGGCGGACGTGGCCACCAAGGAAGCCAAGGCGCTCTCGCAGGCCTTGGCGCAGAGTTCGCCGGAGGAGTTGGCTCAGGCGCTGCAGGCCGGAGACCGGACGCGGCACGCGCGGGTTTGTAGGGACGGGACCCCACCCCGCGGCTCCAAAACAGTGGTTCCATGTGGTTCCCCCCTTAACGACCCCAGCAAAGTTTTCAAAGGGGGGAACCTGGAACAAAAGGACACACGTTCACCTTGCGCCCAGCACTTTCCCTTTGGGTTTCCGTTTGTTTGACCAAACGGCAAGCTGTAACTTGCGGGGTCGAAGTTGTTAAATACGCGAGACCTGCTCTGCAACTGGTCAAGATCGGGCAGAAAGCGCCTCCACTGCATTGCAGCTGTGGCTCGCAGACTCCGTCAGCCCGCCATGCCCCGCCAGAGCAGCCGCCCCTCTGCCAAGGCGCCCCGGCGCCAGGCGCCAGCGCCGAAGCCGAAGCCGGCGCCGGCGACGAGGCCGGCGCCGCAGGCGCCGTCACTGCCAGCGCAGTCGGGAGGAATGCCCCTCGTGCTGCGAACAGATGGACTCAGAGTCGTTCCATTCAGGTCAACTTAAGGCTTGTAAATTGTGGTTCCCCCCCCCTCAAGAGTTTTCAAGACCAAATTCAGAAGAACACGACCCCAGGCCATCATTTTTTTGTAAGGACCCTGGTGTTTCCCCGGCAGAAAACACAAAAAAAAGAAGAAGCAAATCCGGGCGTCCGAGCTGAGGTCAGGGCTCATGGGCTCCATGATGTCTGGCATGGCCACTGGCACCGGGTTCTCCCTGGGGAACCGGGCAGCGGAGGCCGTCTTCGGGCCGCGGCAGGCGGAGGCGACGTGGCGAGCCGCGCTGGTGGGAGAGGGTTTTGAGTTATTGGAGGGGACTGGGGAAAAAAGAAAAGCGGTTCCTGCGGTTCCGGACTTGCATTTGAAATAATGGAAAAACGTAAAGATAGCATTCAATTGAATTTGTAGATACTTGATACTTGTTGGGAAGACAATTTTGGTGGCACAAAAAGAAGCTTGAACTTTTTTTGCAGAATGTAGGTACTCAAAAAGTGAGGAGAGGGACCCTCAAGAATCTTGGCCGTTTTGAGGTCCCGAGAATCTTGTTTTTTGAGGTTCAGCCCTTTTGCCACCCCGCAACCTGCTTGTGTAGGCTACCAACCTACCTCCGAGGTCCATTTTTTTTTGGGTCAACAGGGTCCTTGAAACGAAAACCTGTGGTTTACACTTTGTTGGCCCAAGGCTCACTTGGTGATTTCCCCCTAGGGCTTAAACTGTGTGCCAGTATCACCTTCTGATTCTTAGAATCCTTCCAAGAGACTGAAGCTTCTAACCTAGGGGTTGGGAGGGCTTGTTTTGTTCCCAGAACCGACTTACCCGTCCCACAACCAGCTCGCGTCTCACTCAGCAGCGAAGGAGTGGTCAGAGGCCCACCTAGGAGGTCTCACGGGGTATCCTCCATGTTTCACAGGGTCAATCTAAATGTAATTACAAGAGCCTGTTTGAGACTTGCCCTGGCACTGTTACCTAACAGCTTCCTTGAAGCCAACTGTCTTTTTGTTCTGTAGAATTGTTCGATGCAATTAGATCAGCGGAAACCACTGTCACTGTGCTTCCAACTGTTATACCTCGTCAATCAAATAAGCGGGGGTGTCCTACAATGAGGGAACCCCAAAAGGAATGGTTTCCGCTGAACTCCCTTGTTGAACCACCCCAAACAGGCACCAAGTCCAACACATGCACCACTCCAAATGCAAGCTTTTGACAAGCAAATCTGCAAGGGACAAGCAAATCTGCAAGGTGACCCACCGCTACGAGGACAGACCGAGTGAGAAGAGCGAGAATGCGGACTCGAGCCAGAATCCCGGACGGAGTTTGCAGCTTCTTTTTTGCTCTGTTGCTATTGATGAACAAGATCCGCTCAAAACGCATCAGTGGAGACGGATGAAATGAAAGAGATCTTGTCATAAACCACTGCCCAAATGGTGCGAAGTGGTTTGTCCATCAGTATGTTGCTCTGCTTTTTGCAATGCTGGAGTTCGCCCGAGGCCTTGCCTTTGCCGCTTTTGCTTTCTGTTTTCCTGTTTTCCGTGGGTCGAAGGAGGCTCCTTGGGGAGCCTGAGGAGCCTTGGATACAGCCGTCGGATTAGGGGCGTCATGGGTCGCATCTGATCAGGAACCAGAGTCGCCAGAAGAGGTGCCAGCTCCAGCAGGACCTGCTGGATCAGTGCATGCAGTCTTCCAGTGGCCCAGCTCTCAAGTTTGCTTCTCACCTTTTCAGCACCCCCGCCCTTTCTATTTTTCTTAGGTTCCCTTGAAGATGATCAACCCGGAATCAACCCTGAAAAGGTGTCCAAACCTGTTCCGTCACTGGGCAACTTGGTATTGCAATTCAGTTGTTCCGCGCCTTGTTCTTCTTGCATCTTCCGAGGGCTGTCCATTGGTACCCAAAATGGCCCATACAAGCGCACTTGAGGTACACATGGACCACCCTTTCAAGGTTCCTGCTTTAAAAGTAGGGTTCGATGCAAACAACCCTTTCCAGGAAATACGGCGGCTCTGGGAAAATCCAGGCATAGAGTTTGGGGTGTCAAACTAGGTCGTGTTGCCAACTCGGGGTGTAGCGGGGAACCCCTGGGTGCATACCAAGTCCCAGGACCGACAAGGGGAAGTCGCAAAGGGGGGGATGACTCGCTTCCTACCCAATCAGTGTGCCATGATCACCGTTTTGCTTGGTGTAGGTGTTGGATGGCAAGGATTCCGATGAAGGGAACCGTGGTCATATGGAGTTTTGCCCATGGCACATGCGGAAGCTGAAAACAGTTTCCCAACGAGGCACTATGTCTTTTAGCACGATGTTTTGTGAGGGTGAATCTGCAGGAGAGAGGGCCGCCCCTTCAAATTTTAGCTATTCAATTGTATCCAAACAGGTGAAAAGGCTGGGATGATTCAGTGTTCAGCCATGAGACTGATCCTTCCAATAGACAGAACTACACCTGTGGAACATGTCAGTTGGTCCAAATAACCAACCCCAAAAGGTGGGTGCTGCTGTTTTCTAGGGACGAAGTCTCTATGTAATGGGAGCATTTTGATCCTTGCAATCAATGGGATCCCAAGTTTGGTTATCAAATCTATGAGCCCCTTTTTTGGTGATGTGCTTTTTGAAAGGTGGCACCTTGGGCTGGGCGAGGGTGCAAAAACATATCTTTCACGACCTCCCCGTCCCTCTTCTCTGAGATGCAAGGCGACGCCTCAGCGTGCCAGTCCTACCTGGATGATTTGAGAGCCTGCCAGCAGGCTCAGTGAGGCTGAGAGAAAGAGCGCCCCATGTACAGCCGGCGCCTGCACGTTTGAACCCCCGCTCCAAGCGTCCAACGAAGGAAGCCCCACAGAAATGCAGTTGTTTTTATAGAACCTGGAACAAAATTGTTTCGCTTGGGACCAGTAATTCCATGATGGACCTTTGGAGTCAGCGGGAATGTTTTCTTTAGGTACAGATTCCTGGGCGTCTTGCAGCCGACGGTCAGTCGGAAACGTACAGACTCAACTGCCCGCTGACTGCTTCATTGCCTGATGATTTATGTGAGTCACATCAGGTCATCAGGTTGGACCCAATGTGGGTATTTTGGCGGCTTTCTGCCAGAAACTGCAAAGAACTTGCGTAGTGACTGGGGCCCTTGAAGTTGGCGACTTTTGGGCTTTCTGGTGTTAGGTTGAAACCGCCATCCGGAATCCAGTCCCAAGGCAGTGAAGCCGTCAGAGTCTGCTGCTTGAAGGTTGGGGTAGGCAAAGCGCCCGCCCCAGGAGACGACCACAGAAAGCGATCAAGAAAATGCCGTGATGCAAAGGGAGATCAAAGGGACACCGTCCATTTTGGGGCGGCCCATTTTTGAGACGGTTTCAAGGCTTTCTGGTAGAAACAAGACAACGACAAAACATGTGACCGGCTTCAACGCATTAAAAAAAAGAAAAACATGTGACCGGGCCCCCCTCCCCCAGGCTTGCTTCATGAAGCCTTTGGCCAGGCTATGGACGCACAATTCGCCGGAGTCAGGGATGAGGAGTCAAAAGCAATTGGGGGCCCCCACAAAACACGAAAATGGACCTCAGGTGGGAACACCAAGGAACATTTCACCCAATATGTTAATTTGTCTCTGGGAATACAATGCCTTTCCCAGTGACACAGTGGCTGCGAAATTCGCAATGCCCCACATCATTGGCACCATATGTTTGTCGCATTGTTTGCGGAAGTGTCTCTTCCGCCCATACCGAGTCTCTTCCAAAACACCCAAATGAGCCTGACTGAACATCTCGTAATTACCGGTGACTGTGGGTGTGTGTGTGTGTGTGTGTGTCTCTCCCCCCAAACAAGAAAATAACACAAGCCAGGGTGCCAAAGGGCTGTGATCTTCCGCTCTCCACAAGTTATGTTCACCAACCCAAACCAAAGCCTGAAAGTACGATCAATTCCCGCGCCGCGAAAAACAACAGAAACGGTGCTTCTCGCGTGTTGACCCTGTTGCGAGCCCCGACCCCTGCACCCTTGAAATCGAACAACGTTGGAGGGACAGGGCCAGGGCCAACGCAACGAACAGATTTTCAAGTCCATCGTCACCCAGATCGAAGATCTCAAGAAAAAAGGCTCCAAAGACCTGTGGAGGCCCGCTTCACGGGCGGCTTCAAGGCCGCGTGCTCGGAAAAGAACCGCCTCGTGGTGGTGAGTCCGCTTGGGGGGAAATCCGAAGGGACCACGGACCACTTTTAGAGGGAGACACACCGACTTTCTGCGTTCCTAGACTTGAAGCTTTTTGGGAAGGCCTTTGCAGTGGTAAGCAAACCGTTTAGCTTTTTTCTGGCCAATCGGCGGGACCTTCTTTAGGCACTTTCACGACAAGCTTTCGCCTTCGTGTTGGCTTTCGCGGGGGCTCCAAAGGACATCGCTGTACTTTTGGTTACCAGGGTTCAACGGCAGCGGCCAGCCAGTCAGGCTTCGCCCTGTGGAACAACCATGCGACTCTTGCCCAATGTCCGTGTTTCTCACTTCCTGAGTCCCGCGAAAGCGGACATTCCGAAAGGCTAAAGGAAACGAAGCCCGCGAAAACAAAAAACATGTGGTCGCGGAAGGGCTCGCGAAAGAGCACGCGAAAGGGCACGCGAAAGCAAGCTCATAGGACCGCTTTTAGCTGGTTTCCTTCAAACACCGTCCTACAAAGGTAGGGGCCCCCTGCTTTGACTCATATCGTATCGTGGCCCTCTGGCATGACTATGGAACCCCTGCTGATAGGCCCTTTATTCCTTTTTCTTGCTTCTCGGCCGCAACAAGTCCCAACCTAATTCGCGCTAACATCAACGAGGCTTCCGTGGAGTTTTCAGACATTTTGGTGTTCCATGTTGCAAGAGTTCCACAGAGGCGACGCCTGCTTCACGTGTGTCAATGGTAAAACAATTCACTGCATGGGGATGCTCTTGTTCAAATCAGCTGGTTTGGCAAGCATTTTTCATGATTCCCAAGAACTTTGGTACTCCTTGTTTCACGCTCGTGAGATCCTGAGGCCGCCGACTTCTCGGCCGCCGAAGTCGGGGCCCCCGCCCGAGTAAGATACGCGCCGGCCACGGCAGCAGGGGTGGCCGTGGCGCCAGTGGCGCCGGTGGCGCCGGTCGCCTCAGCCGCGTCGGCGCCGGTCGCCTCAGCCCCGGCTGCGTCTGCGGCGGTGCCGGTGCCGGCGGTCGCCGTGGCGCCGGGTGCTGTGGCACCAGTCGTCGCGCCAGCCTCCACACAGGCGGGCGAAGATGTCGAAGATTCCGCTGAAGATAAGGTCACCGGCGGTGAATTCAGCTTGGGGTTTCCTGGGCCGTGTCGTTTGATTTGCAGCTGTTTTGGAGGGTGCGGGGCTTGTGGAGATGAAAAAACGATGCAGCCGCTGTTCGTCTCAAGCGGCCATATGTGGTTGTGATGCTGCCAATCGCAAAACACTGGCGGAAACAATCCGGACAAATTATAACGAGCTCACGGAGTGAACTAATCTCACCCACGATGAAGGTCTCTACATTGATTCCATTTGATTCCTCACTTCCAGCTTAATTATGTTTGAAGTGTTGTTCGGACACAAGTGGTCGGACACCGAATAGAGGCGAACATTTGGTTGACTTATGGACGACTTGCGCAGAGCTCAGTGGCCGCATTGGTCAAGCAGCTCCAGTTCTCCCCCAGGCTCCGGCCGGCAACAGCACCGACGCCAGGCGGGAGTGTTAGCGGAGACATCTTTGCCTTTGACTCTTGTGATGGTACAACACATCTGAATCCCAGGTCTGGGGTTGAACGTTGACCAAGAGACCAATTTGGTGCGTTCAAGGATGTCTATCCTGAACAGTGACGGGATCTGACGGGAAAGACATCGAGCACAAATCAGAGCCATGTTGGGCTCCAAAGACGCCCAACTCCTCAAGCCCTGGATCTCTCTTCAGGCATGGCAATTCTCTGCAAGCTCCCAGGCCAGGTCTAAGGCTTCCATGGAACCTGGCTTTCAAGGCCACAGGAGGGCTTGAAAATGCTGAAAACCTCTCTTTAGGCGACCTTGGGTTTTCCGGCTTCACCGTCAACACATGTTTGAACGACATCGCTCGGCCGAGTCGAGGTAGTCCCTTTTTGGAAGTTGAAGGGGACCCTTCCCCTCCCCCCAAAAAGAAGAGCAATAGCAAAAAATCAGGGACCCCACCAGAAAAAGAAGAAAACGCATCAAACAACCGAAGCCCACCAGAGGTGCGAGGTTTCCCGCGCTCAGGGGCTGCGACTCGGCGGCCGGGCTGTCCTGCACTGCCCAGCGGGCTCGGAGACTCGGAGCTCGATTTTTTTCGAGGTATGGGACTCCGGGGCTTCCGCAGACCCAAACTTGGTTGGTTTCTTGGTGGCTCCCGGCCATCTGGTTGGTTTCTTGGTGGCTCCCGGCCATCTGGTTCCATAGCCTCTCAGCCTTTTAAAGTCGGTTTAGTGGTGGGGTTTACATTTTTTTGAAAGTTTGTGGCTTGTAGCAGGGGATCTGAGGGCAGCCCGTTGACCGCCTGTCCTCCCAAGGCGTTCAAGAAGTGAGGCTCGGTCTGGCACACCTCTGGAGTGGGATAAGTGCAGAGCGCATGGCCCTGTTAACCTTTTGCCACGCAACATGCGACTTTACGCAAGACCTGCCATAACTGCCCACCTGGCCACCTGCAACCGTGGGGACTCTACTGGGACTTTTGATTTGAGCATAGCCTCGGGTATCATTTTGTTAGTGATTTTCCCCAATGGTCGTCCCATGTTTACCGGACCGTTTGATCGACCCTCAATTACTATTTTACTCAGTGGGCTGCCGCACATTCAAGTATAACATAATCTCTAGCTCTCCCCTGAAGAAAGCTACAACTCATTCTAGGCACACGGATAGTTTGCAAGATTCTGGCAAGCTCACCGCTCAAGGTGCCACGAAGCTCAATTTTGCTTGGTGCATGATTGACAAGGTGAATCCTGGTTGGACGAGTTTATCTTGAGCGCGTTTTTTTGATTCAGGGCTGGCCGCTTGTTGTTCGGCTTGGCTGCAAGTTGGCCTGACGGAGTCTGTTTGACAAGACAGCCAGCGCCAGATTCAGCTGAATGCAAGGACTCTATTCCTGGTCAAGTGAGCAGAATCATATGGGACAGTCATTCTTTTTGCCACATTTGGCTCAAGTCATCTAGCTGATTCACGCCATCTGATACTAGGACTATCTGGCAACAAGCAATGAGGACACTCGAGGCCCGGCGCTTGATGCAAGCATCAAGACCGGGAGCGTCCGATTTCTCCAGACGGCTATTTGTGTAATGGTTCTACCTGGTTTCGTTGCGGTAGTAAGGCCTAGAATACGGGTCTGTCCTTTTTCGGGGATACCCGTGTTTGGGGGGGTTTAAAGAAAAACAGGAGAAAAAAAAGAACCAAACAAAAACACCATTTGGAGGGGTCCAACCTGAAAAAAGACGCCCATGTGAGCCTTAGGGAGTGCCAAAGATCTTCAGCGGGAAGAGAGAGCGCTTCCCCCAACTTCGGGTGGCGCGACTAGCCCAGTTTTTCTTTTGGCGCCATCTCCAAAGTTTGTGAAGGTCAGTGTTCAAACCTGGAAAGCAAATGAAACCTTTGGCCGGAAAGACCACGATTTGGAGATTGGAGGTTTCTCTGACTTAGTTTGATGAGGTCCTACCGATTCCGCCACCTTCTCAATAGCTAGGATGTTTGTCGTTACCGACAAAGCTTTCATTAGCAGAGCATTGACTGAGGAGAGGATCTTTTCAGTAAGCGAGAGCAGTTTGGACCTTCTTTTTTTTGCCGATCCACTCAGCCAATCCGGACCACCACCACCACCACCACCACCACCACCACCACCACCACCACCACCACCACCACGCAAGCAAAGCTGCAACCTCGGGTTGGAGCTGGTTCCATCTGAGCAGCCCTCAAAGCCCTAGATGGTTCTAGTTTTTGGAACAACCCCTCAAGGCTTCTGAGCGCCAAATTATTCTCCTTGCCGGAAAGGTACTTGCGACTAGATGGGCTGTCTCATGATGAAGGCTTCTTGCTTGGGGGTCCCGAGACCCAATGCTTTTCATGAAGCCTTGGAACCACTTTTTGCAGCGGTCGAGTCTTTTTGTCTTAGATTGTCTACTTACACATTCTTTAGCATGCAACTGGTGAACCTCCCAGCTGGAGAAGAATGTTTCAACACTGGGAAGCTCCGACTGGTGGCAAATCGCCATGGGGTGTCATCATGTACTGAGCCATTTGCCTGACCGTTGGGCGCCGTTGGGTTCCATCGGCAGGCAACCATCTTCTCAGTGACCTGCTTGCTTGCCGCTTCAACCACCTCACACAGTGTTGAGGTGGGGGGTCTGTGGATGGTTGGTGGGCTTTTCCCAAAGTGATGTCAAGGTTTGCCTTTGAATCTCCTTCAACAAAGCCCAGACTTCCAGCGGGGGGTCATTTTCCTGTGGCGTTTTCCTTAATTATGTCCGTTTGCTCCAGGACCGTCCTTTTCCCCTTGTCGGAACCCCTGAGGCATCCCTGAAACGGGGGCTTGTTGGATGGTGTGAAAGGGAGACCAAAGGCAATCCACCCATTTCACGCGGACTCTAATTCTGAGAGAAAGCCCAGTCCCTTACTCCACTGGTTAACATGGACCCCAAGCAACTTTTGGGCAACACTCGACTAGCGGCATGGAATAGCTGGACTTCCGAGTGGAGTGTTGACCGCAATCAGACACGTGACTTCGTTTGCAGCGAGTTGGACGCGGGTCTGATTGCGACTCTTTGCCACCGGCGAAGTTTTGGAGGGAACTCTCTGAGGCCTTCCGCAAGAGAGGAACCGAAATCAAGACTGGAGCACAAAACGGGCACAAGAACGGGCCAACGAACACGTGTTGCGTTTTTGGTTTTCTTGATCGTGACAAGCATTTCTGATAGCAGGTCTTTTGCAGTGGAGTTGCACCGACGAAAGGAACGCAAAAGGCGCCCTGTCTCCCATCATAGTGGGGCGCTAGCCAAGCCCTTCGACCAGAACGAAAGTCGACGAAAGTGACGCTTCCAGCAGTAAATCGTCAAGTGGCTCAATTGCATCTCAAGAAGCAGAATAGAAGACAATTGCTCGAGGAAGGCGAAAGGAAGGCGACAGGGGAGGTGACCAGGCACCTTGAATTTTAACAACCCCAATTGGGCACCCCAAAGCGCTTCAGCCTGTGAACATGTCCTTCTTTCCGGCACAAAAACGGCCGAAACCCATCAAAGAAACCCGCGCGCTTTAGACTTTCAATGGTGGAAATGTCTCCGCGGTATGGCGTGGCTTGATTCTTTCACGGTCACGCTGGCCGCAAGCCAATGGTCTGGTGGAAGTCTGGAGTCTTATTGCTCACAGCGCGCATATAGATGACAGAACTTGCTCCCGCAAGAGCATGCCGCAAGCTCGGCACCGTGACGCGTGGCGATCAGCGACTTCACGCAGAGTGGTTGCAACATTTGCAACGAGGACAGCTTGCCAAGCAGTGCTCCAGCATGCGCACGATGCCACGCCAAGGCAAGCACCAGCCCTGGCAAATGCAAGTCCTAGGAGGGCAAAGTTTGCAAGCGCGACCGGTTCTCAGAGAAGATGTCGCGACTCGGCAGCCTGCGTGCACCCTACTTGGCAGCTCAGACCAGATCTGGCAGACGGGCCTTTTTGCGGCAGCCTCCGAACATGCATGACCCTTCCGTTCCCCCTATGTGCCTCCCCTCCGGGATTTGATCGGTTTGATATCTCTGCCCAAGCGGAAGCTTTGCGATCCCACTCGCAAGTTTGATTCGGGCGCCTCCCCTGACAAGAGAAGTTCTTTACAGTGGTTCGAGCTATCAGCGGGATCGAGGCGTTTGCTTCACTTACACTAGAAACCTTCACGCCGTTGAAGACCTGTCCGCTAGACTCAGCAATTTGCACCCGCTATCACCCGCTCTGACACGTCTAGTCTAGGCAGCTGTTTGCGGGGAGATGCCTTGCAGTTGCTTGTCTTGTAAAGGCTGGACGTGGCATGGCAGTTTGACACGTGCCCCTTGTTTAACACACACACACACACAAGTGCGTGGAGCAAACAGCTGCTGTTGCCCTCACAAAAAGTTTTGGGCGCAGAGGGCGATTCCAATTGCTTGCGTGCCCTCTTGCCTGTTGGGTCGCTGGCTACCAAACAAATGTGCCTCATACATCGGTTGTTTGCCGATGTGGCGCGCGCAACGGGGGTGCGGGGGCCCTAGCGAGTTTGGGCTAGAGGTATGCGCAACGCCGATAGGCGCGCGCGTGCCCGAAACTTGTGTTTGGCTTTTGGGAGAAGACACAGCCTCCACACCCCCAATCTCACAGGCCCAAGAACGAGCGCTTCCGACCGGCCGTGCGGCGTGTAGGTCAACACCACGCAGCTGAAGGAGGACACCCCCAATTCCTTCACATGGCTGCAGGTGTTGCAGGCACGGTGTGAGGATTGGGCAGGCGAAACATGTGGGACACGTCAGCCTGATTTGTGCCCAAATGAAAAACTCACAAATCATCAAGTTGGGGTCCTGTTCGTTTCGTTTGAAAGGAGTTCCTCCAAGGACACAGGCGTCATCAGGTAAGTGGATATGGTTTGCCCCCCGCACAAAAGGGTTTGACTTCCTGTTGGTTTGTTTCGTTTGAGACACCCCCCGAGAAGGAGACATCCAAAAAACCGCGTCCGCGAGATGTGAGTGGGCAACATATGAGGCGCGGAACACTGTAGCCATGACGAAAGGGCCTTGTCAAATTTGCAGCTTTAAAATAATGACAGTTACCCACCAAGGCCCCCTGTGGACATTTGTTGAGATGAACCGCGTTTCAAGCAGCCCTGGGTGCGGGGTTTTGCCCACAATCATTTGTCGACCTGAGTTGGAGAGGGGGTGGTTGGATTTGACCGGTACCCCTGAGTTAAACGTGGTTGAATCACCTTGACTTCAAAGTATGCTGTCTACGTATTTGATTTGGCCAAACCCTGGGAGGGTGTTTCAAGGGATAGCTGAAGCTTAGTCCACGTGAGGGGCTGACAAGATGTCAAGGTGGGTCCGAATCAACTTTCAAGGTGGCACGAAACAATACCCTCACCAGGCTCCCATGACAGCCGATGCGCCTGTATTTGTTCAATCTGACACACCCATTTCTCCAAGCGTGGCCGAGTTGGTTTGCAGCCAGATCCACAGATTTTCCAGCACCCCTCCACAAAAACAAACACTCCAAAATCATCCTCTTTTCCAATTCAGTCCATCCTCTACAAATAAAGTCCGCTCTTGGGGAACGGACCCTCGTTTTTTTTGTTTTTTTTTCAGAGCCGCGCCGCAGGAACCAGCGAAGATCCAGCAGATCAGGATCCGCTGGCCCACCCCAGGCGAAGCGGAGCGAGGTTCAGCGTGAATCCGCACACCTTGGCCCTTGAGTCTGTCTCAAAAGTCGGGACTTGTTGCATGGTTTGAACCGACTGAAAGGAGGCCAAGACCCACCCCCCCCCCCCAAAAAGAAAAAGGAAATAAAGAAAGAAAAGAGAGAGACATCTCCAAGCCCAGAGATGGACCTGAGGGTTCTGGAAGAGTACCGGTCCGCTTGAATCCCTTGGACGGAGAGTCCTAGTGATCCATTGAAAGAGGACCCGGCCCTGATTGGCATGGAGTCCAGATGTCTCCGAATTGTTCTGGAGCGGACATATCGGGGAACTAAGGAAAAAGTAACATGCTGCTTGCTTGTGAAGTGAACAACATATCGCAAACTTTAATTGAACACGCCCATGCAGCAATGAAGGGGGGCCCCTGAGTTTCTGACGCACCGCTACTTTAAAATTTGCCAACCCACTGACCCCTGGTTCTGTCATAGATCCTGGGATGGTGTCGAGCCCCTTATTCAAGAGCTCAACGAGTTGTTGCTGTAGGGAGTTCCACTGTTAGGCAGCTGGATAACGTTCTTCCCAGCCACCGGATGAAGCACTATGATGTTTGTCAACTGGCCAAACCTTGGTTAAGACAATAATAATTCGGAAGAGCAGGCCGCAAGCAGCAAAGTCATCAAAGCCCTTCTGAAGCATACGGGTTCCCGGGTGCTGTACATACTTCAGAGTTTTTCATCCCAAGCTGGTGTTTTGAGTTTCCTGAACCTTGTGGGGAAGCCTCGCTCTTGGAAGGGTGAACATTTCTCCGATAGGCTCTGACACTACATCAACTGGCGATAATACACCACCAGGACAAAAGGTGTTCTTCTTGGGCAGTGAGCGCAAGCCTTTCCCCGCAGAAACTTGGGGTTTCAGAGACGGACATGCGGGTTGCTTTTACGCAACCTGAATTTAACAGACAAACATAATTCCATGCTCAAAATCGATTGTATAATTCGCAGTTCGGGCGCTTGGTGACATCCCTTCCTGAAACGGTCTGAAACAGGCTCATGAATTTGCCCGCCATTCCGGAAACGAGGCGCCGGAAATGACAAGGAGACCAACCCAGACTAGATGAAAATGGTGTGTTCCCTATGATACCAAGGGAATCCCCACTAAAACGAGAAGTAGTGATAGGAACCAAGCACTTTGGTAACACAGATTTCGGTTGGTTTGTCACAATGAGTTTATACTTCCAAGATCAAAGGGCCCAGAAAACCTGATCCATGACCAGAGGCATGTCCTCCAATCCCCCTTGGGTTCAACCCAGCTTAAATTCCCTGTGTTCTTTTGAAGGGGTTGTGGTTGTGGTTGTGGTTGTTGGTTGGTTGTTGGTTGTTGGTGTTGTTGGCCAAACAAAAAGGCAGCTTGGCCTCTGGGAATGTGGCCGAGGCGAGATCGCTTTGCACATGGCGGTGGCTGCAGCGATCACCACCGGCGCCGCCCTTGCCTTTAGGCGGGGGTGGGGTTGGCCTGGGGAGGGAGTACAGGAAGGGCGGGGTTCCCTATGTCGTGCCTTTTCTCAGTTGCCCAAAGGGAATCGACTTTTTGATGTTTTGGTTTTACGGCTTTGGTCCAGTGTTTGATAAGTTGAAATGCCATTTTGTGGGCTAGTTTGGGAGTGATGTTTGTCGTGAGCCCTTTCAAAAGTGGAGCACACTCCGTGATACTGTTGTGTATCTATACATGTTATGCAAATATATTCAATATTATGTATATACATTAATATGTAATATGGATAATATATATATAGATGTGTATATATATATATATATATGTTAATACACACGTCGATACATATATGTATATACATACATATGTGTGGCATTAATATCTCGGCAGGGCTCCGTATCTTCCCCTTTTGGATTGCTTCAAACACCTTGGCCCGTTTGAAGTATCCTTTAGACTGACTGTTTTGGACATAGAGGCAGCCCTGAGATTCGGGGCTCAATTTGTGTCCAAAACCCCGGGGAACCAACTCCTGGAAATCTTGGCACTAAGTATATATATATATATGTATTCTATGTGGACATACAAAGCTGCCACATCCCGGAATTCAGTGGTATCTGAGTCCTTGTCTTTCTTTATGATGTTGATCTAATTTATCATTTGTTTGCGTTACTTGTTTGTTTCTTTATTCACATAAATGTACGTATTATGTTTTTGCTTCTTCTAAATTTAGTGCCTCGCCGTGCAACATATGAATCTATGTGAGAGGTAGAGACTTCAGGGACCGCCGCGTTTTATTTTGCGGCAGGCACTTTGTAAAGGCCTGGCCTGAAGTGCACGAGGACGCCATTGCCAAAGAGAAGCTCGGCTGCTTTTGGCTTGTGGTGCTGTTTTCCGGGGATGCCGTTTTGGGCTGGAATTCTGTATTCTGATTGGGGTGTTGAAGGTTTTAGTCGTTTTGCTATAGTATATGTATGTGTTTTTGTATTAGTATGTTTGTTCATGAGTTTGTTTGGGTTATTTGCTTTGTGTGTTTGTCATTGTGCTGTATGGCGTGGTGTCTTTGTGCATGTTATGTCGAAATGTTCATGGGTTTTGCCGATTTCTGAATCCAGGCGTTTTGGCGAGGTTTGCCACCCATGACTCAATGACTGGAAGAAGCGAAACGGAGATGGCGATTTTGCCCGGCTTAGCAAATAGCACCAAGCACCAGTCTCAGCCTTTCGTGCCTTGGACAATTCGAGCCAGAAAGAACGGGGCATATGCCCGCATACGGCGGCTATAAAGTGGCTGTGTGTCTCACCTTCTCGTCCACAGGTTGTGTTGCAACCTCATTCCAGAGGAAGGTTTCTCAGATTTCTTTCTTGTGAACCCATATTTTTTGGTGCTGAGTTGTGTTCTGCCTAGATATAATGTTGGTTCATGTTGGTTTTCTCTTTGAACAGTATTCTGTTTTTGGTCGTCTTACTTGACTGCGTTCCCTTTGTTGTTGGTGTTTTGCAGTTTCACTTTGTTCAACTTATTTCAGCGCTAGTCACGGTTCAACCCGAAAGATGATCGTTTGAACCGCGGAGAGTGCTTCTAAATCAGCCATCTGTTTTAATTACCCATCTCACTTTGATTACCCATCTCACTTCCCACGTGAGAAGCGCTCAAAACTCCATTGCTCATGTTATAGGTGGTTCTACCTGCTTTGAGTTGGGGGTTCTAATATTGACTGTAGAAAACCTTTATATCAAAAACTCGTTGGCCTTCCTCGGCACCAAGGAAGCTGAACGTCTGGTCATCTGGGCCTTTCGACTGCTTCCAGGACATGAGCAGCTGCTGCTGGACGTGCCGCCTGGCAGAGTCCCTTGAAGACTGGGTCCAGCTAGGTGCCCTTTGGCCCACTTCTGTTGGGAGGGCGGGTTCCCTGTGGATTCCAACCAGCAAACCACTCCAAGGTGTCCCTGCTCTCCTAGGTCCCCCAATAGTGCCCTTTCACCGTTTCTTTTTTGGGGGAGGGTTCCCCCAGTAAATCAATCGACTACAGAAAAAAGATCGGGTGCCCTTATTCTAACCTCCCTACTGGAGGACCTTGAGGTAGTTGGTCTTCCAGGTACCTTCCCACAGCCATGTTAGTGTTAGGATGATTTTTTGACCTTCAACCGTTCCAGCATCGGAAAAGGCCTTGTTGCTCACTGGGTTGTGAGAACAACCATGTTATTTCCCTTGGTTTGTGGAAACACATAGAGGTAATTATGCCTCTTCGGTTCCCACGCGATTTTCTTGTTTGCACCAGTAAGCCTTGTTCTGGGCCAAATCAGCAGGTTGGAGAGGCCGACCTTGGCCCAAGGAGGGTGCGGCCTTTTTTCCCCCCTTTTGACCTTGCACTTGCCCAAAGGAATTCGCCAGATCTGGGCTGGCTAGATGTTGGCTCATGTTCATTCAGGGCTCCAAGTGGGTGGTACGTTAGCTTTCAGGTCATGGGAAGCTCCTGAGACTCCTTGACAGGGGCTCCCTGTCCAGATGACTCCAAGGCCTGAAGTAGTGCAAGTGTCCATGGCAAAACTGGTGCTTGTTGTGCGTGTTGAGCAACTCCTCTTTTAACCAGGAAAAACGTTGCGTAGAAGCAAACGGCCATGGGTGGCGGGCCGCTCATGTTTGTGCCAATAAGTGGGAGGGTCTCGAACAGAAATGTGAAACAGAACACTTCTCCCTTGGGTGGAAAAGGTCCTACAATGGAAACTGATGACAATTCATAGGGTGGACTCAGCCATTTACCCCCCTCACGTATTGCAAGTCACTCAATAACTTGTTTCCGCGTGAATTGTTTGTGTTCGGGATCTGATGCCCGTTTGGTTTCCCAATAATCCTTGTTTGCCGAGCCAGGAGACGGGTGCAGTTTGATTCGCGGCTTCAATAGCTTCCAAGCATCGGCGTAGGCACCCCTTCCTTGCAGGTCACTGTTCAAGCACGCTGTATGCGTTTTTTTAAGTTTCGGGTGAACCCGGAAATTGGTGGTTTCCCTTGTGCCAAAAAAAAAGTGGCCTCTGAAATCTGGAGGCACAAGAAAAAGCCAACTTCTAGCCTCTCAGATCTGGAGGACCCAAGGACCTCCGCCTGGGCTCCGCAAAAAGCGACCGCGCGCCGCGCGAGCAAAGAGCGAGGCTGGTGCCCAGGAGTTCGCTGGGCGGCGAATGTGGACATGCGCCCTGGCGGCGACGGGCGGCGGAACGTCGGAAGCCATATGAAAGTTTGATGGACAAAGCAAGAAGAGATAGATCCCTAGATAGCCAAGTTGCGATCGCTTTTTTCCAGTCACTGTTGCTGGATTTTTTGGGGTAAAGTGGATGGAAAAAAGCCAAATATTTGGCTATTGTGCGGATTTCCTCTTTTGTATTTTCCCTTCAAAACCAGAGAAAATAACAAATACTCGTTTCAGATGCTTCAGCAAATGGAAGTCAAGCAGTTGCATGCTGTGGATGCTTGCTAAATCTGCTTCTTGCACCCCCGTCTGAGTAAATACCAGGCAAGCCGCTCGATTAGTTTGCAGGGTAGCGAAATGAATCTCGCAACCATCCACAATACGGGTACCTGTCAAAACAGGTTTCTTTTTGGTGGCTTTTGGTGGTTTCCTTTTGGTGGTTTCCTTTTGGTGGTTTCCTCATGGTGGTTTCCTTTTGGTTTCCCTTCAAGCAAACCCCCCAAAAAGGCGATCTAGGTCCTGGGTTAAAGTTTAGGGTCGATGTAAGTTGACGAAGTTGTTGACTTGAGGGACTTAATTCGCCCTAGAACCAATCGATTCTCCTGAAAGGAGAACCAGGGCCTTGCCGGAAATGTGGGCGTGGCGGCCCTTACAAAAGGCAACAAGTCTTCCAACTGCCACAGGTGTACGTCATTGTCCGCGAGACAATTTTGGGGAAGGCCTACACACTGCTCAAAGGGACCCTGGATGAACAAACCCGTGGTTGATTAAAAGGGAGGGATGCCACCTTTTGGTGGGACTATAAGTAGGACGGGCTTATTCCTCTGAGTCCACATGATTTGCTTTTTTGGGGGGTCCTCAATGTCCAACTTCGTTGGACCAGTGCCACCCAATTGGAACCCACGAAGTTGATCGATGGTTCATGGTTAGGTTTGAAGAGCTTCAGGGTAGAACAAGCTCACCCATGCTGGTTCTTTGATTTGAAGCTTCCTCACCCTCACCAAGCACCTGACAGGTGATCCCTCCCACAGGTGCCAATGCAATTTCTGCAGATCATTGGTTCTAGAAGAATATTGACATTGAGGAGAGGTGTCTTTGAACTTTTGCGGAAAGAAAATACGAACACTTATGCTACACACATTGATATAGTTGATCATCCGGAAAACGGAGGTCTCTACGTTTCGCTTCAAAAAGCTACGCTAGGCGTTTTGGGGCCTCAAAGAGGCCCTTGTTGAGGTCCAAAACCGTCCCAGTGGATGTCCTGACCCCTTCAATGGAGGGTCCAATGATGATTAGGCTAGTGATAGCTCGTGTAAACATCACTTTCTGATCGAGCGTGAGTCACCATTCTTTGATGCTTGCGGACATATCCGGGGCTCTCTTGTTGATTCATCCTGTCTGGAGGGCTTCCCCATTGAATTCGGAGTTCCAAAAGTTGAAGCGTTTCCTGTTGGTGGTCTTTGGGGGAAGACTTGAATCCTTGGGCGGTTGACCCTGGTAATTCAAACGCTCAAGGTTTTTCTCCAATTTTGGGTGCATGCTTCAGGGTGCTTCCCTTTCAGCAATTCAGCTGAACAAATCATTCGGACGCATCCAATTTGGAGAGACCAGGACTAGTTGTCGAGTCTGCTTTTCGAGCTTTGGAAAACCAGGACCCCTCCAAGTTGTCTTCTGCTTTTCGAGCAATAGAGATGCGAGGATCGATCGAGCAAGAGAGATGCCTCAGGATTCTTTCTTCAGCTTCGGCCGGCTTGCTTTTGTTTCTGGCCCTTGAGCTGCTCCCACCGTTCCCCTGGGCTCTATGCATGCGCTCGTGGCGGCCGTCCTCACTACCTACCGCGCCTCGGCTCGTCCGTCCCCCCCCGAACGGGCGGGCGCGTTTTTTTTTTTTGGGGAACCTCTTCAGGTCAAATTTGGAGGGACAACGAAACCGACATGAAACCAACCTTGGGGTTTGTTTGAGCAAGGCTGGACTTTCGCTCGAAGCAGAAGAAGCCAACCTTCTTTGCCATCCAATCCAATCCTGCCTCCCCGAAAAAACGCGGAGAACCAGTGGCGGGGTGGGTGGGTGGGTGGGCGGGGCGGGGGGGGGGCGGGGGGCGGGGCAGAAGCCAGAAAATAAAAGGGGGGGGGCGGGGGGCGGGCGCGAAAGGGCGGGCAGGGGCGGGGGGGGCGGGCGGGGGCGGGGGGGGGCGTAATGGGCGGCGGCGCGGGCGGGGCGGGGCGGGGCGGGCGGGTGGGTGGGTGGGTGGGTGGGTGGGTGGGGAGGGGAGAAGCTTTGTTTGTTGATGCAACACGCATCAACATAGACATTGGGTGTGGATTAGGGTTGTTATGTGTGGATATATGTTGTTGATTTTGTTTGCTCCTGGTTGTACATGACATTTGTTTGTGTATTGCAGTTTGCTGTTGTGTTGCTGATGATTGGTGTTTGTTGATGTATACGTGTGGGTGTTTGCTTGCTTGCTTGCTTGCTTGCTTGCTTTGCTTGCTTGCTTGCTTGCTTGCTTGCTTGCTTGCTTGCTTGCTTGCTTGCTTGCTTGCTTGCTTGCTTGCTTGCTTGCTCGGTGGGTGGGTGGGTGGGTGGGTGGGTGGGTGGGTGGGTGGGTGGGTGGGTGGGTGGGTGGGTGGGTGGGTGGGTGTTTGGGTGGGTGGGTGGGTGGGTGGGTGGGTGGGTGGGTGGGTGGGTGGGGAGGGGAGAAGCTTTGTTTGTTGATGCAACACGCATCAACATAGACATTGGGTGTGGATTAGTGTTATGTGTGGATATGTTTTGTTGATGACGTTTGCTGCTGGTTGTACATGACATGTGTTTGTGTATTGCAGTTTGCTGTTGTGTTGCTGCTGATTGGCGTTTGTTGATGTATACGTGTGGATGTTTGTTTGTTTGCTTGCTTGCTCGGGCGGTCGGTTGGTTGGTGGGTTGGTGGGTTGGTCGGTTGGTCGGTTGGTCGGTTCGTCGCTTGGTCGCTTGGTCGCTTGGTCGCTTGGTCGGTTGGTTGGTTGGTCGGTTGATGTTCACATAACAACCAGTACTGATACCATTTATCGTTTCTGTCATGGCCGTTTTACACATGCATTGTGTTGTCATGTTCGGAATGCATCATTCGTTTCATAGTAACACACACACACACACCGCCAATGTCCACCTGGTTGAGCCTTGCTCTGATCTACCATTGGGACAAGTACAACAGCGTGTCTAGCGTTTTTCAATGGGTCAGTTTGACCAACCAAGCAGAAGTTCGGGGAGACTGGGAATTGAGTCATACATGCCTTTGGCCTCCTGCCCAGGCAACAAGATGCGTGTGGTCTTCGGGATGCAAGGCGCCAACGAATGTCCCACAGCACCTCAGCTTCCGAATCTGAAAAGCAACGGGTGTGTGTGTGTGTGTGTCAAAAGCAGGGGACCCCAAAACGCGCCTCCTTTGAAGCAACCCCAAAAGGGTATCCTCGAAAAAGACAAACCCAGAGAAGATCTATTCAAACTCCCACGTTCGATTTTGGGGTTAACGCAGCCTCATGAAGCCTTCTCGGGACTCCTTATGCCCGGATGGACCAAAGTAATTTGTCCATCTCGAGCGTTTCATTCCAATTTGTGTGGGGTTCATGGGGAAGGGTTTTTGGGCTTCATGCGAGGCCGGATTGACTTTTTCTGGATCTCTGATAATTCCCCCGTCTCCCAGAGATGGAATTCAACAGAGATGCAAAAGAACATTGACGTTGCTGGTGCAGAGGTTGCTTCGTTTGGCATTTTGAGCAGACGCAAGGCGTGTACTCATTTCCATGCGTGTCCCTACACGCCAGCAGTCAGCCCTCAACCAGGTCACAAAAAACTGGGCCCAAAAACTGGGCGAAAATGGCGCCTGCGACTGGATAAGACACACCTTCCCAAGCAGACGCGAAATCTGATCCTTGTCAAAAGGGGTTGAAATCTGGACCCGGCAAAGGCTTCCAACTCTTTGGGAGCCTTTCAGGGGCCGGATTTTGACGAGGGGGGGGCTATCAGCCAAAGACGACCACCCTTTGGCCTGACTCCAACGGTGCCTAGCTGAAGCAAAGCAATGGTCCCATGGTTGCCAAGGTCTCGAAAGAGGGGACCGGGACCCCAAAAAAAGGCGCCCACAGGACACTTTAGCAGCCAACAGCCGGAATTTTAGTCGCTATTTGCCTCTTGGCATTGGGGGGGGTTGGGGTTTCTTTGGCCTTGGCAACAGGACAAGGCGTCCTTTTGGGCTCCCCAAACGATACATTTTGCCCATCTGAAACATAGCATTTTCCGCCAAGACAAAGGGAGACCACCATTTACAGGGCAATGTTCAGGTGTATAATGTGGGTATGGGTCAAAATTAAACCATCAGGGGACCCCAAGTGTTGGTCCATGTTTCCACTTCCCAGGGTTCCATAATGGGGTACCTATTTTTGACCCACAGCCGTGTCCGTTTCCCAAAATTCCGTCGGATCCGATCCAAGATCTGCGGGGACTGCGTCTTCGTGACCTGCTGCACCGGCTGCGCCATCTGCCAGGAGCCGTTTTTCGGGAGCTGCGGAGCTGGGGTCGGAGCTGGGCGCGTCTCTGCGGTTTTCGCAGATTTCGTCTTTGGAGTGGGTTTTGGGTTGTGACAAGTTTGGTTGTAACGGAAGACCAAAAAGGACTACCAACTGGGTTGCACTCTGAGACATTTTTTATTTTTGCGGATTTTGCTTCACCCTTTTTGGCACTCAGCGCTGTTTGGCTGCGCCTCCGGAGGGACACAGAGGCCCACATGCACAACGCATAACGAATAAAGGAGCCAATCAAAGCAGATGATAGGCCCCAACTTTCTCAAATACTAGACAAGAATCTTTGAGAAAACTAATCTGCTCTCTTGGTGGCATGTTTGAGGGGAGGGGAGATAGCCGTTGCAGTATTGTGTGTTCCCATGAAGCGACATCAGTTTGTAGTGACCTTTGTCTAATGCTCAGCGCTCCCGTTGCGAAAGCAGGGCAAGGGCATAGAAATGTGAGTGTTGCATTCTTGTCGACGGACGCCTTTCCCCCTAGCAACGTAGAACACTGAGAAGCGCGTTGAACAAATCGACGCGTTTTTTTGCCCAAAAGGGCAGACACGTTTGAGCTCCGCGCGCGGATCTGGCTCTGGCTCAGTGCGCCGCAGCACCACCGTGGGCGGTCCCTGTGGGCTTGCGCTGCGGGTGGCTTGCAACATAGAGACCCTTTTAGCCTCCATAGGTCCACAAGTTGTTTGTCGAGTTTGCTGCCAAAAAACCCAGCTCACTGCGCGCCTTGTCGGAGCTGCAAGACTGGTGTCGGCCTGATGAGGGCTGGGCCACTGTGACGTACGACGTCCCTTGGCAGCATTGCGTCATTCGCATCGCAAGGGGCTGCATTCTTGTTTGTGGAGACGTTTGTCAGGTACGCGCCCCGGTGGCCGTGGAGGCGAGCGACACCTGGCAGCCTGCCGTGGACCCTCGCACTCAGGATTCAGGAGGTGCTCGGGAACGAGCAGCTGCATGCCATGATCGTCATGCTTCAGAAAGCAGCTGCTTGGCGAAGGGACATTTGATTCTCGCTGGGCCAAACTTTTTGAAGGGCCGCTGTTTGGGGGGCTCAAGATACACACGCACACACACACACACTTGCGACTTGGGGCAACAAAATGGCTAGCTCGTCCTCGCTGGTTACGCAAATGAGACGCGCCGCCGCAGAAGAAGACGCGTGGCATCGGCCTCTTTCGGAACGTAGGGCGCAGTCACTAGCGCGCGGCCATACAATTGCGCCTGCATTCCGAAAGGTTTCAGCTGCTCCAAAGCGCTTCTGTTCAGGGCGGACGCGTGCGGCAATAAGCTTCGTTCTTGACGCGTGGGGCAGCTCCTTTTTTTCTTTCTTTGCGCGGTTCATACGCAGGGCCTCCACTGGGCTTGGGCTGTTGGAGCTGGTTGTTTCAGGGTCTTTCGGAAGCAACGCTTGAGCGCCACGCCCCGCCGCTCCCGGGTAAGATCTGGTTGGACTTTCTAGTCCAGGCCTCGAAGTGCGGAGACCAAGGTGTTTTCGTCATCGCGCGTTAGGGAAGCTGTGCTAGAAGCAGTGGGATGAAGCACGTGCCAGCACGGCGCACTCACGTTGCGCTAAGCGCTGCCCTACACAGCAATCTCTAGGAGCACCTCACATCATAGGCTTGGGCCGGGGTTATATATCTCACAAGCAGACGTCGCAGAAAAGAGCGCTGTGCATTTGCTTCGTTGCACCGACAAGCGCGCCCCTGCGCTGCAAAACAGGAGCAAACCCTACAGCCCAGAAGATCCCCAGAGTTGGTCTCTAACAACAAACCACTTCTGCGGCCCCCCCGAGACCCGGCAGCAAAAATCAGCGCCACCCGTGTCCAACAAGTCTAGTCTAGCGCGAGGAACGCACTTGGGATGAACATCTACACAATGGCAGCAGCGGGCACCGTTTTTTGAGACGCAGCCTGTGCAAGCCAACTCTACAGACATGACAATGGCGCAGCTTAAAGGGATGGTTTCCAAAAGTTGGGTAAGCCCCTCGCAGCTTGGATGGATGCGCTATATATAAGCCCCCGTCAACAATAACGTTTACGCATTACCCAGCTAAGCTTGTCAGTCAGTAGCACGCCGGCAAGCTTCGATAGACCTGCCCCAAGGGAGAAACCTTGCGAGCAAAATGCCTTGCGGTAATACTTCACTTTGAAGCACTTAGCACACTTGGATGCCCTTACTTAGACATCCACTACTCACTAACATGTATTGTGGACATGTCTGAGCCTGGGGGATGCTCATAATTCGCTTGGTGTCAGCTGACGGAGCTTTTCGGAACCCGTAGGCTCATAGGTCAAAGAAGCTGGGCCACGGCCGCTTTACCTCCTTTTTGTAGCTGCCGAGACGCTGAGTGGTCTGGGAGCAGACATCGGTAAGGCAAAGGCTGTGTCGCTAACGGGGGGCACGCAAGTGTCTTGACAGTTCGGAGTCGGCTTGCTGTCCAGGACTAAGTTTTGTTTGCGGAGTGGCCCTGGTGCGACGCAGTTGTGTTGACTGAGAGTCAAGGCTTCTGCGCATCGAAGCTCTTGCTTGTCATTGCAAGTTTCTGCATTCGTGTTGCTTTTGCTCCGGGCCAACGAAAGCTCAGCGCAGCATGGCGCACACATGGGGCCACGCGTATGCCGACGCGGCTGTCCATGCGTCGGAGGCATGGCTCTTGCAGCAAGGGCAAAGACTTTGCGCAGGAGCTTAAGGCCTGCCTCACAGACAGCCGTCGCGGGGCCTATGGCACGGATGCCTGCCGTTTGCTACGGATTGCTCGGGCATGGATGCCGCTGTCTGGGCGTTGGAGGCGATGTCAGTCAGCTTCATTCAACACAGGGGGTCTGATATTGGCTGCGGAATCAGTTCCAGTTGTCTGTTTTCGGTTGTTTGTCGGACTGACACTGGTACTGAAAGTAAAGAGCAGAGAAGCAAAGAAGCACCAGCGACTGATGGACTCCATGGCGTCGCCAATTCGGGCTTTGGTAGAACAATGTGGCGAGGGCTTGTGATGCCTGTTTTGTCTTGTGACACAGCACGCGATGCATCTAAGGACGCATGGCGCGCCTTGATGGCGATGTTTGCCGCCGTGACCTAGATGCTCTGCCTCAGCTTTAGCGCGGCGGCTATGCAGCCGGCTTCCCATGTCAGTCGTTTTCGCCCGCTGAGTCTTGCCTGAGACGCAG
>CAUJNA010003352.1:558966-675331 GCA_963377175.1 Effrenium voratum
GAAGCTCAAGATCACGGGCGCGAAGCAAGCGATGAATGACCTCAAGTCTTTAGAGGCAGTTTCTGCAGGCCAAGCAGATGTCCAGGAGTGTTCCGGATACAAGGAGCGCTGGAAGCCAGACAGCGCCAAGCATGCCCTGAAAAAGGAGGGGCTCTATGAGTCAGGATGCAATATGGTGCTCCTTGACTGCCAAGTCCTCCATTCCTTGTGATGTTCCGAGCTTGCAGGATGTCATTGACTAGTCTTTAAAGTTGTTCATTGCGACACAGACTTCGTCCGGGAAGTCGAGAGGAATCTTTCCCGGCACGGTCTTGGCGTGTTGTGCGGCACTTCCCCTCAGGACAATGCCCTGCCGCACTGGCAGTTTGCTGTGAACGCCTGCCTTTCACACGTGTTCTTGGCGCCGGTAAGGTCCGCATGTTCCAGCTGTTGGGGGAACCCCCCCCCAACAAGGAGATCCGCCTGTTGCTGCAAGCAGGCTTATCCGCAACAATTCAACTGCACCTTCTTGACGCTGGCAAGTCTGCCGCTGCGCTGATTGCCGTGAGCATGAAGGTGTCCGACGACCTGAAGCAGCTGAAAGCGACGACGGATTCGTTCCTGACTTACTCTGGCCCTGCTCCCTGAAAAGTCTGCCGACAAACCCTTGACGAAACAGCTGGAGCTTTAGCAGCGCCTGCCGTATAAGAACTTGGCGTACAACGGCAACAAGATCGACAAGAACGTCATTGCGTCTGCCAAGTCGGTCATTAAGCGTGCCGACCCAGACTCACGTCGCCGCGTGGTTTTTGGCAGCCTGCCACAGCATGCTCAGGAGGAAGTTTGCCACCGCGCGCGAGATGACGGATGATGTGACAGAGAAGTACAGCAGAATTTCGTTTTGCCTGCATGAGATCTTCCAGTCCATCGTTTTCATCGTTTCTGCCCTTGCCAAATCAGTTTGCACCCCGGACTTTCAGAAAGTGCTGGGAGACAGAGCCAGAGAAGGTCATCACCCTGGACAGCTTGGCAGTGTCAGCGTCCATTACAGAGCTGGCGCGAGAACAGGGGCCTGTCCTTGAGTTCATGCTGGCATGCCTGTCGCGAGAACATGACTCCGACATACTCAAGCTGACCCAGGAAAAAGGCAGCGCCCTTAACATTCTTTCTTCCGACCTCAGCGTAGCCCATTCCCACGCGCTGGATTGCTTGTCCCAGATGCAGATCCAGACTGTCGAAGAAGCACCCCCTATGAACTTGAACCTCTTGATGTTCGGGAAGAAGCCAGACCTTCTCCAGCAGGAGATGGAGCAGCTGAGCGCCAACCAAGTCACTGGCTCAGGAGGCGTGGATCGTGTCAGGTACTTGCTACATTGCCTACCTCTCCGCCAAGCCTGGCGGTTGCCCAGCTGACCGCCAAACACCGTGTGTTTTGCTTGTCTGCCGAACTCTTTTGCGAAGCACTCGTGGGATCTGCGTCTCCGTGGCGTGGATTTGACACAGCATGCAAGGAGCAAGAGAAGCTGTTGAAGGAACGCCTGGCATGGATTTTGGAGAAGACTCAGAGACAAACAGATGTGGTTGTGGTGTCGGACGGCAGGAGCAATGCGTGCCAGAAACTCATTGAGGCTGAGCTGTCCAAGGATCATGGTCCTTTAAACGCAGCATGCCCGCGCTTCAAGTCGCACAGGTGGCTCTTGGATACGGCATCCAGCGCGTGTCTGTGCGGTTTGGCGTGTCCCGCGACCAAGTCCGCATGCCCAGTCGGGAGGACAGGGAGAGAGCAACCCTCAACATACCGAACTTTTCAAATACTCGGCCCCGAGCATGTCTTGCAGGACAAATACCACGAGCCTGGCCGGCCTTTCATGCTGGTTGGCGCAGAAGCGCTCAGCTTGTCCGACGACGAAAAGGTCACTAGCCAGCAGAAGACGGAAGTTCTTGTGCCCACGAATGCAAAGCCTGCCGGGTGGACACACAGCAAAGTTCCTTGGCTGTGGCAGGAAACGATGAACAAGAATGCGTGGACTGCCGTGTTGAAGATGGTGAACGCCGGCTCCGTTATTAACCTCAGCCCCTCGCTTGTCCTTGTGCGCTGCATTGCTTGGCTTCAAACACAGGCTACACGGGCGTAGCTACCACGTCTGTCGTGGCCACTCCGTGGTCGACGGCGAAGCTTTGAAGCCACTTGCGCAGTTTAATTACGCAGCAGCTTTTGTTTTCAATAAATGGAGTGCCATTATATCCCGCACAAGTGCCCCGCCGCTAAGGCTGATGACGGATCCGCGAAGCTGCCTGGCTTGCACGATGAGGGCCTGGCGGAGATCATCCGCGCGGCCTTCCCAGAAGTTGTGGCGGAGGATGAGAAGAAAGACAGCGAAGAAGAGAAGAAAGTGGAGGACAAGGAGGAGACCAGTGCTTGAACCAGCTGGTAGCCACAGTTTTGAGCCATTGAGCCTGCCGGCAAGATTGCATGTCGTGTATGCTGTGTGCGTATAAGCCACGCAGCACCAATGCGCATGAGCCACTGAGCCTGCCGGCAAGATTGCATCACGCATCACCAATGCGCATGAGCCACTGAGCCTGCCGGCCAGACGCTTGTGGAAAAGATGCCACCAACTTGCAGTAGTGCTGTTAACAGTCATCAGCAGTTGCTTGTTGTTTGTCGTGTATCCAGCTCACTGAGCAACCGTTCAAATGTAAGCCATGTCTTTGCTGGACGAACGTTGATTCTGTTTGCCATGGCCAGGATTGACTCACCTCTGCCCCCCATGTTTTTGTTATGCGCAGGCTCCGTCTGCCCAGGCGCATTTTTGGCGAGGCCGGACCCCTGTTCCCACCGTGTCAGCTCTGACTCAACGCTGCGCAGCTTCTTGCGGCCACAGACAAAGGCTCCGAACACATGGCGCAGGCCCACACGCTACCAAGCGGATGGATCAGTACCGTTTAAGCGCTGGGGCTGCAGCTCATTTTCTGTTTTTATGGGCCGCGATGCGGGAAAAACGCGAAATGCGTGTGTTCGCGTAGCTCTTTTGGTACGTGCGTTGGGAGGGTCGGGATGTGCCTTGAAGAGGCCCGGCCTAAATACCCTGCTGACGACGTTTGGGGCTCTGGCAGTGCAGTCACAGTTCGCTCCAGGGACCCAGGCCCGTTTTGACAACCGCACCCCTGCGCATAACAAAACTCCGTTGTCCAGAAAACAGCAGAAAAGGCCAGGCGCTACGGTCTTATTTGCAGCGCGCTAGCTGTGGTGTCTGTAATGATGTTTGCTGCTTCAGCGCAGCTACTTGACAGGAGTCCCGTGTTACTTGCGAAATTCAATTGGTTACCCGCTATCGTTATTCTTGGCTTGCAGCGGTGCAAAATCACAGTGTGTCTGCCGATTGTCGGTGCGCGTCAAGGTCCGGCGTCGGAAACTTGTCGGGACCCTAACGCTTCAAAACTAGGCAAACCGAGGGCCCGCGAGGGTCCGCGCGTTGGAAAGCCGTGCGAAGTGTCGGAAAGCTGTCAGAAACGTTGGGAAGCTGTTGGAAAGAAAGCCGCGGAAAGCCTTGTCGGAAAGCTGCAGAATGCCAGCACGAGTGAGAACGCCGTCGGAAAGCAGATGTCGGAAAGCCGTCGAGATCTCTGCTTTGCTGGGCTCAGGGCGCGCGCTTTCTTGTGCGATGTGTCCGTGGCAGCTGTGCCTTCTGTTTGGCAGCCAGGCCGGCGTGCGGGCCAATGGTCAGTGGTCACAGCGCTCAAGGGTAGGGTTTGCAGCCTAGTGGCCAGGGCCCTTATTGCAACGAGGCGTCGCGCTTCTATGGCCCCTCGCCCGTCTGCCTTTGACAGCCCCGACACGAACGCCCCGGTGATTTGAGTGCTCCATAACCATTGAGCTGATGTGCTGACACTGGCAAGACCACTGCGCCGTCACGGCGCTAGCCGAGCACACGCAGAGTTCGCGCACGAGTTGCAATCTATCGTGCCCCAAGCGTCGCCGCCGTCACGGCGCACACAAGCTGCAGCAGCCGCACTTGAGTAGCGCTCGTGGACGAGCGCTCGTAATGCGCAGCATGTGCGCATAGATTCTACGCCTAAGACAATCTTGATGTGTAGCGATCCTAGCTCAGACATCAATCCGAGTCCAGACATCTGCGCCACTGGAAGCGCCGCGCCGCAGCAGCTGCGACTCATGGCGCTTGAAGAGTATATAGCGTAGTGGTGTGACGAAACAGTTGTGACCTGTAGCGACCGTAGACCAAGAGTCGGCGCTGTCACGGCGCACGCAAGCCGCAGCAGCCGCGTCTGAGTGCAGCGTGTCACACGCAACAGACATGACCCTGCTGGGCACTCATAGAATAGCGCTTGTAGTGCGGAGCTTCTGTACCTAAGACAGCCCTGACCTGCAGCGATCTAGCACAGACATCGGCGCCACTGGAGGCGCGCCGACGTGTCTCCATGGCGTTCGTAGAGCAGCGCTCGTGATGCGAAGCACGAAGCAGTGATGACCTGTAGCGATCGCAGACCAAAAGTCGGCGCTGTCACCGCGCACACAAGCCGCAGCAGCCCGTCTGAGAATAGCGTTTCGTGGACTCGCGCTCGTCACGCGCAACGTGTCACACGCAACAGAAACGACTCTGCTCACGACGAGCGCTATTCTATGAACGCCGCCAGACAGCCCTGACCTGCAGCGATCTAGCCCAGACATTGGCGCCACGACGCTGCAGCAGCTGCGTCTCCATGGCGTTCGTAGAATATAGCGCTCGTGATGCGAAGCACGAAGCGGTGGTGACCTGTAGCGATCGGCGCACGCAGGCCACAAAAGCCGCGTGTGAAAACAGCGCGTGCGCGCAAAATGGGTGTGGCGTGTAGCTCGACGAAATCACGAGCAACATACTCAAAGGCGCTGCGTCGGGGCGGCGCTCGTGCCGCACATAGAGAGAAAAAGTCAGCTGAGACAATCAGAGGTGTTGCTCTTTTCCAAAGGCCAAATTGAAGTCGCCTCGTAGGCGCTGCGTCGGGACGGCGCCCGTGACGCACATAGAGAGTATAGTCGGCGGAGACAATCAGAGGCAGTGTTTGTTGCTCTTTTCCAAAAGCGAAATTGAAGTCGCCTCGTGTCTCCGAGCTGTGTTTAGCAGCTGTTTTCCTCTACACTTTGGCTCTCGACTCGTTGACGGTTGGCCCATGTTTGCGTGTCCGCGAGCTTGCACTTCTCATATCAGGCCGCCTTTTCTGGGTGGTAGCTCGTTGGCCCAAGTGTCGAGTCGTACATGGCCCCCAGCCTGCAAGACAAAGCGTTTTTGTGCCTCGACTGGTCAGCCAAGCCCTGACTGGGGCCCTGGCCAACACGTTGTCGGCCCATGATTGCACATGCCTGCTTTGGTAAGTTGTAAATTGTAAAGCCTGCCTTCGCATCGGCCTTCACGAGCATACGCTTTTATAGGTTCTATGCTGTCGTTCTTGCAACTGTTGCGTAGATGTCCAATGCTTCTGCCAGTATACTACAGTTTCGGTCTTTGAGGGGCTATTGACTTCCCCCGCCCATAGCTCAATTCAGGGCGAGCTTCACGCTACAAGTTGTTCCTTCGCGCGCGCGCAGCAAATGTGTATGAAAAGCGCTCGTAGTGCAGCGCTCTATAACGCACGGCGTCCACACAACGAGGCGTCGCGCCCTAGTCGTGGCCTGCAGCGATCATAGCCCGAACAGCAGCGCTGTCCCAACACAAACTGCGTCTCCATGGAGTTTCATAAAATAGTGCTTGTAGAACAGCACCCGCAAGAGGCGCAGCGTGTATACACCAGGCAGCCGTGGCCTGTGTGGATCGCAGGCCAGCCCTCGGCGACGTCACGGCGCACACAGGCCGCAACACTTGTGCCTCAATGGCGCTCGTAACGCGCATGGTCGCAGCTTTGTCGGCGCAGTCATTGCATACGAGCGCCATATCGTCTTCATTGTATAGAGATTCTCACCCAGCCATTGGAGCGCGTCGTGGAGCACGCGCACCGCGCTGTTCTTATGGTCTGATTGCGCAGCTCTTGACAACGTGGCTCGTTTGGCTAGCGCGCTGCGCGTTGACGTCAATTGAGTTTCATGCGTTGCTCAGATATGTAACAGAAACCAACGTGCTGACGTGCGTGCGAATGCGACGTCCGACGCAGCTTTTTCGCGCGCAGTCTGCGAAACGCAGGCTTGCTATTCACTGTCACACTGTTGGGGCAGCTAGACACGAAGAAATGTCATGTCGACATTCCACACGTGGTCAACGCGCAGTGAGCCAATGCTGCTGCTGCTGGTTTGGCAAAGCCGTGTTTGCTTTCAATACGCCTCTCACCGCTTGCGCGCCGGCAATCTGCACGTCCACCACGCCCAGCTGAACGCGATGTGCGCACAGTCTTGTCTCGCTTTTGATTTTGATATGCTTTCCTGGCGCTGGAATGTTCTACATACAGTGTTGCTTCATTGCGGAAACGCCCAAGTCGTGCACACTCTACTGGACGGCCTTGTTGTGTCTTCCGGCGGGTCCCACCTTTCCATGTCGTCGCCGCGGCAGCGCCAGCTACGCGGCGACGGCACAGTCGTCGTCGCCGTGCCTGCGCACGCGGGCAGCTGCGCCGCAACGGCGCGCGCGTCGTCGCCGTGCCCGCGCACGCGGGCAGCTGCGCCGCAACGGCGCACTCGTCGTCGCCGTGCCCGCGCAGACGGGCAGGCAGCTGCGCAGGGACGACGCAGTTGTTTTGGATCTTCTATGCATGCATTTAGGATTTCGACGCGCAGGAGCCGCCGCGTTCAACAACACGCGTGACTTCCGCGCAGAAGAATTGCCCGTCTTTTCAGATAGACTGGCGATCGTCGCCCAATTCGATGCAAACGGGGTTTGTGACTTTTTTTCAAGCCTCTAGCGTGGTGGTCCAGGGGTCAATGGACCACGGTCCAGTCTGCCGAGCAGACTGCCGATGCCAGGGGACGGCCAAAGGCCAAAGCAAAGGCCAAGGGGCAGGCAAAGGCCAAGGTTGTGCAGCTGAAAGGGCCTGCCAGCACCTCAGCCAAGGATGTGCTCTGGGATTTCTTCATGCAAACACGGAGCCTTCACCGTGTTTGCGAAGTTGAGAACAAGCACTTGCAGGCATTGCCTGCCGCCGGATCTTCAGCGTGAAAACATGAAGCAAGAGCGCAGCTAGGAACATGCTAAGGCACACGTTGACTGTTGACTCAGCATTGGTTTTGGCTTCGTGCCAGATGTCAGCGCTTGCCGACTTACCCTGTCTGCAGCCGCTGAAAAGGGAATGCCGCCTTGCCAGCGAGCGGGGGCTGGGCGGGTGTTGGGCCTCAATTTCCTTAATATTTTTCGCCAATGGTCTGTGGCCAACCCAGCCAATTGAGGGGTCCCTTGAACAAGGAGCCACCCACATTTTTTGTGTTTCCTTGTGGTTTCGTTCAAGACCCCAAGGCCAAAAGTGTTGTTTTTTAGCCAGGTGAGCTTGGTTGAAAATAACTGGCACTGGTTTTGGCTCACGTTGGCTCCAATCAGTTGCCAGTTCCATCTATTCGTCCAAAAGGACACCTGTGTGGACGTGGAAGTTTGAGAATCACGCAAGACGTATCCGCAAAAGAGGGGCCATCTGGCTTTTGGAAGCAATCAATATGATGCCTTTGTGCCTTTCCATTTGGTCTTGCTTGAACACACTTGGGACCCCTTTTTGGGCATGGTGGAGGCTAGCCAACGGGAAACCAACGCCCGGACAAGACAAACCCACAAAGGCCCATTTTTGGGGAAGGGGCCGACATTTGAGCCCGGCATTGGGATTCGAAAGCCGCAGAGCTCGTCCCTTGCGACCAATTCTGAAGAGAAAGGCAACCCGCAAGGACTCACTCCCTGAGTTCATGGACTTTCAACTTTTTGGGAAGACCACTCGAGTGGCAAACTAGCAGTTTTTTAGTTTTGTTTTTTGACTTTCTCGGCAGTCCAGGCGGGGGATTTGAGAGGAGTGCGACACCATCTTCGTGCCCTAAGCATTGGACCCTTGAAATGGGTCACCTCCAGGGTGTGGACCTCAACTTCTGAGGCAGGTCCTCAGCACCGTGAAAAGGCGAGCTCGAGCTCGGCCTGCCACCCATCGTTCAGCTTCCAGAACAGAAGTTGTTTGGGCTCAAGCACGATCTGTATTTTTTGGTTCGTACCAATTTTTGAAGGGAGGCTCTAATTTCATTTCGCGGTGATTTGTTCAGGGTAGACATAACATCTTGCTCTCAAAGAGAATCGCCATTTTATGGGAGGGGTTGTAGTTTTCAAGACAAACCCGACTTCAAATCAGGTTTTCTGTTTGGGTTCCTTACCCCCTCGACATGTTTTCCGTGTCTGGAGTTCCAGGAGGCTCGGCATATCCAGACGGCCGCCACTCTGAACCACGAGGTCGGAACCCGATCGGCCGCACGGAGTCTTGCTTTGAGGCTACCCCTTTTTTGGGTTGGCGTGAAGGGAAACGAAAGGAGCCCCCCCCCATTTTTTTTTGGGGGGGGGAGACCGTATTTTGAGCCGTGTTTTTAAACGGGAACAAAAAGGACAGCCACTTTGGTCCGCTGAAAATGACAAGCCCATGTGTGATTTGTTTGTTTCTATTGGTTTAAAAGGGAGTCTTTCACTGGGAATGTGCGGGGCTCCTTGGGATTTTACAATTTTTACCCTTGGTTTGCAAGTAGTGGTTGCCCTTTTCCTAGTTCCAAGGAGTTGCCAGGAAGCACTGGCTTTGTACTTGAGTTGTTGAAAGGACACCCCTAGGTCAGTTTGTCCATTTGAGGCTCGTTCATGTACCCATCGATTTCTTTTCGCAAAACATGGGGTTCCCGTCTGGCTATGGGATCACCGCCAGGCCACCGCGCCCCAGCGGCCCCTCATGGCGCCGGTGCAGGAGACGGCCTGAGGCCGGCGACGCTGGCGCGACGTCGCGCGACGGCGCCACGGCGCCAGTCGGCGCTGGGTTTCTTTCTGGAGTAGCCAGGAAGAACTGCTTCCATGTGCTGAAGCAAATATTTTTTACTAGCTGTTTTACTTTCCCCTTGTTGGCTTTAAAGGGAATCTATCACCACTGGAAATATGTTGTTTTTTTGCAGACACCTTAAGCAAATGGAGGAGTGCAACACTTCCAAGCTACAACTTTGGGGCTGTATTGCCGGAAACGTGGACTCGGAACCTGTCGCCTTTGGTTCCGGGTGGTTTCCCTTTTGGAGTTTTTTACATCATCTTTGGTTGCGTTGTTGAGCGAGTCGCCTTTTGGTAAAACGATGCTGAAAGGGAAGAACTTTGGGGAACCCTGATGACAAACACGTAGGGTGGAATGAGACCCAATGACCCGCCTGGTTGGTGAGTGGGACTGTGGCCCTTTCACGGTTCTCGTCAAATCAAGAGTCGGAATTGCTTTGTGACTTCAACGATTTACACACCACCCACTTTTGGAGGTCCCAAGACAAAGCTTCCAGAGTTGTCCCGCAACAAGTTAAATGTGTCATGATCGTGAACGTTTCATGTTTGTGAGCTTTTTATTGGCATGATTGCAGATATCGATTCGGGAGCAAATAGTGACACCTTGTTCCACTTGAAGTTTGGCCCAGCCAAACTCTCAAACTCTCACTTCCCGAGTTCATGGGCTTTCAGCTTTCTGGCAAGACCATTGGTGGGTAAACAAAAGTTTGGATTTGTTCGGCCAATCCACCCAGGAAGTGCGCATTTTGTGCGGGTCTTAGGAAGCCCAGTGATTGTCCATGGCTCCTAAGGATTTTAGTGTTTGAATGATTTTTGCGGGAATTACTGCGGAATCTGAATATGTGTTTAAACATTGTTTTGGGAGCAATCCGCATGTAGTGGGTCAAGATTGGCCCAGCGATACTGCGCACTTTGGAATCGGCAGTGGTTTGCAGGGGTGTATGACTTTGCCATACCGCAAATGCAGCTACAATGGATGTCGTGTTGGGGAACACTTAGCCAAACGGAGTCAGAGATCGATGTCCCAGTTGAGTATGCAGTATGCGCTGCTATGAGGATCCCTTTCAAACTCACAATCAGACGCCGTATTCTAAAGTGCCAGAGTGTGATCAGCTGCGCAACAGGCAGCTTAGGTGAAGACGGAACGGAGCCGCCGCGCGCTTTCCGTTGGAAAAAAAGCTTGGCTACATACATCGGCCAGACGTAGTGCACCTTTGTGCCGCTCGGATTCTTTTCAGGTTCCCTTCCAACTAACCAAAGTCTATTTTGTGCAGGGGGTCTAAGTTTCGCCAAGATGTGTGTGTGTGCGCGTGTGCTTCCATGGCAACTTCAGGGAGCCAGGCCGCATCCCTGGCATCAATTCACAGTGGTGTTGGTCATGAAAATGGATTTGACACACCTTTTGAGTAGGATGATTTAAGATCATTTCGGAATGTATTCGAGACAAGCAATAAGCAAAATGAATCTTGTCAATTCACTGCAATCTCAAATGTGTAGTATTCATGGTTTGCCTGAAATCCTAGGGCCAAGCGCTTCCGAAGCAGGTGAGAACGTGATAGTCTCCTTCACTGATTCGCACCATTTGCAGTACAATGAAGACTCCACGACCTCACTCCTTGATCAGTCGGTAGCAGGCCGCCTCTCGGGAAGCCCATGATTTTCACCGTGGCATCGAGAGCAACTTGATCATTTGGAAGGTCAAGTGAAAGCAAGACGCAGAACCACCCCTACGTCCAGATATGTCACATTTGAAAATGCCCCAAGACCAAAGAACAGCATTGCGTTGACGGTCACTGCTTCTTGCTTGAAGGCACCTCCCTGTTTGCGTTTGTCATGGCACTGTTTTGGCTCGTGCCAGAGACCCTACAAACCACCACCCAGGCAACCCCGTCCTTGATGCAACATAAGGCATACTGACATGGTTATCACTGTTGATGGGAAACACCCTCAACCATCATCGGTGGGCATAAAACCCAATGTATCTGGGTGAATTATAACGACCTCGCACGACCGAAATCACCCCAAATGGTGGTGTTTATGTGGGGAATGCCCCCCAACCACCGCAAGTTTCAGGTTGCTAAAATATTGTAATTCACCCAGATGTAAACCATCCAGAATGGCGGACTGGCGCCTGCGAGGTTATCACCTTTGACTACAAGGTGTCCCTCACCACCGGCTACGCCGAATGGGTCGTGGCCTCAGATGGGCTCGACATCTGGTTGGCCCAGTCGGGCCCCTTTTGGGGCTACAGTTCACTTGGGTTCCACTTTCCCTTGGCAAGAGGCGCCGCACGTTTCTTGAACAGGCATATCCCCACTCAGCCCGAAAATCTGCAGTCTGTTCTTCTGGAGGATGCACCTGGTTGCCTAAAGCATACGGCGACTTTGAACATCACATTTCGCCTGTGATTTCCTGGTAGAGCACCTGTGAAGCACCTGGTGTGATGTACCTTTTTGCGGAACCCTGATACAAGCAGCCCCCAGTCCGTGGATCGGAAGGTGGGAGGTCTTCTTTAGGTCCGCATTGGAATGCGTTCCCCTGGGTTGCGAAAAGCGGCAGGTGGTACACCAGGAGGAGATCTATGGACCCTAACAGATCTATGGACCCTAACCCCAACGATCATGGAAGCGGACTGGCGGCATTCCCCACAACCCTCCGGTGGATAGAGGACATTGTCTTGCGTGTTTAAAATGCAGGTGGAACCTGTTGTGACATATTTATTGCATCTTAAGGTCACTGCTATGGCTTCCAGAATCTGAGACGGCATTTCTAGTTGGGGCAGGCTGGGGATGATTCCCCAAAAGGAACATCCTCTAAACTGGGATCCCTCCACTAGGATAGACTAAATGTGAAGCAGCATTTGTTTACTTATTTTTTTCTGTACGGATGGGCCAAGAAAAAGTGATGTTCGAAAGCACCAAATTGGGAAATATGGAGACTCCTTCTGGCCACGGTCGTGGCTCCGTTTTTCAAGAAGTCCCTGTCATGGTTGTCTAAAGGAGTCCGGTTTTTGCAGGAATCCATGTAAGGAATCCCTATAGGACCTATAGGACCTCTTTTTGTTGAGGGTGGAGGGTATTCTTTCGGTCGAAGGGATACAAAAGGGAGGCCTTAAATTTTGATGGGTTCCACTTTCTATTTTCTCAGACAAACCCTCACTCCCCAAGTTCACAAATTGTTGTCACGATTTTTGGATTTGGAGCATGTGAGTGGCAAAAACACAACACGTTTGGGAGCTACTCCCTGAGTTCAGTTTTTGGGTCTGGGCCATTTCCGTGGCAAAAACCACAAAGTTTTCTTGGTGGCCCCCAGCCATCCCCTTAGCCTTTTAGCAGTTTCCCGTTTTGTTTCTTCCTCTTCTTTTTTCTCGGGGGATCTGAAAACGGGCCCAGTTTTGGGAGAGCTTCTTGCGGGCCAGTCCACATCTTTCGAGCGAGCCCCCGACGTCACGTCACCAGGCGGCCATGGCGGCCATTTGGCTGGGCAGCGTTTGGATCGCTTGCTGCGCCCGGGGCTCGGGCGCGCGGATGGGACGACTGTGGGACCCGGCGGCTGGAAACCAACCAAGTGTGTGCTTGGGCTTGGGTGTGCCTTGGTTTCTTGGGGGAGCCCCCCCCCAAAAAAAAAATGGTGTTTTTGTGTTCCTGCTGATGGCTTCCCTTTAAAAACCAGAAAACAAAACTGCCGCCTCAAAATACGACACGTCCACTTGGGGAAAAAGTGGAAGATTATTAATTGTTTGGGTTCAGGAAAGTTTGGACCTTGCTTGGCCACTCCACTTTTGCGGAAGTGAGTGGGGCACCTCTTTGTTTCTGATAAATTTGTTGCGGCCTTTGACATGGTATCATTTGTGACGCGTTCAGGTTCACTTTCCTATTGCCCGAATCCACAAATGCCCCTTTTCGTTGGCGACAGCTGAGGTTGGGATGAGCCCTGTTTCGGCTGCTTAGGTGTCCAACTTTCACGTTTGTTTGTTTCCATGTTTTCCGGACCTCACAGAGCGCCAGTGTGGGAAATGCGGCTTCAGGGCCGCTTGATGTGATGACAAAATAGTCATGTGCGCGGGCGTCACTCACTTTGGTACTAGTCTCCATATCACAGACAGGGGGGCCATTTTCTGTTGCCAGATGTTGCTGTTGTTGTGTTCTGTTGGGAGTGGGGGCAGTGTAATGCTTGGTCCCATGGATTTTGGTCTGTGTCCCATTTCATTCGCTTGGATGGGCGACTCCCTCAAACCCTGGATCCAGGATCCAGGTGCGAGGGGGGGAAGCGTGAGTCCTTCAGCTTGCGACGCATGCCCCTTGATTCTGATAGAAGAATACCGGGGATCCCCTAGTCCAGGATCTCCGGGGGCCCAAAAGGTAGGCATGGAACCCAAGGGCCCCGAAAGACATTCCTCGTAACCAAGTCAAAGGAGAGCATTGGTGTTTGCAACCAGTCTGAGTCTAGGGCTGTCCGCGCAAAGGTTTGCGACTGCGGCCTGCACACCTTCTGCTGCTGTCCCATCCTCGGCGTTCTTGTTGTTTTTGTTTGGTTCCCGCGGTGGATTCGCGGGTTTCGCGGCGTTTGGGTCTGAAGGAGGGTACCCTGCCGTCCACTCACATGGAAATCACCGGAGGCTCGTTGCCAAGAGGAGCATGGTCTTCCAGGCAGATTCTATGCTGAGATGGTAGCTCAATAAATCTAGAGGCACCTAAAAACAAGTCTCAAGCTGCCGCATCTCACGTTCATGTGCCATGGTCGCAGTGCACCCGTCAATTGAAGCTAGGGTCGTCGACCTCAAACAGAACATTGAACAACCACTGCGAGGGTTCCTGTGAGAACGGCGACCAAGACTGACTCACCTACCTGGCAAGTTTGAACCATAGCACATGCACGGTGGTTAACTCACTTTTGCGTGGACATGACATTTGCAAAGCGGGGATGGCCAGGAGGAAGTTCGATTACTGTGTGTGGTTTGGCGGCAAAGTCTTACAACCTGTCTTTCCTAGTCACTCAAAGTGTATAATTGACCCTGACCGGCAGTGCTCCTTTCAATCCGTATCCGCATGCTGCAGGTGCTATCTGTGGCACATAGTCATAGTGGCATCCTACGCATACCAGCTGGGAGCCTTCTATTTGCTTGAAACATATCTGCCATTGGCCTCACTTTGGGGGGCCCTTGACAACCCTGAAACCGAGTTTGTCAATGAGTCGGTTTTGGGGTTAGCTCACGGCAAAGGGGCTTGGAAGCATGAGGCCACAAGTGAAGGACCCAGTAAATGTAAAAGGCATGCGGTGTTTGATGTTCATATTTAATATGAAGCCATGGCAGACAATACAATATACATATATCCTTTCTATGCGCGCCCACATAAAAGACATCCATTCTTCCACTCAGGTCAATGCTGGACTTGCACCGCAATGATCTTTTTCGCCATCGCGTCTGCCACCACAGTGATGAAAGGTGCCTAATCGTTGCGCCTTGCGAGAAAACATGAGCCTGGTGCAAGCTGCCGTGCCTGATGGCTGAAGGTTCGGACACTGGTCCTTTGAGGTGGCCGCGTTCAGGGGTGCCCAAAAATACTTTTGGGGGTCGTGTTCCCTTGAAATCAGCAGGATTTCACGTTGGTCTGACCCAGTAATAGTCAATATTGGTCACTTGTCACTCTTTGGCTGCAATGGCGCTGTGCGCTATGGCTCTGAATCGGATGATTCTCTTCAAGCAAGGTCACGCTCAGAAGTCGCATGTGGAGGGCCCGTGTTCCGGATGCTCATGCAATTTTGGAAGACGATTGGTCCCGAACGCCGGTCACGATTGTGTCATGCGAGACTGTGACAATTATTCCACATGGTTGGTCCATGTTTGCTATCATATTGGCTTCTATGGAGTACCTGGACCTCCTACAATTGCACTATGTGTTTCAAGAGGTGGGAAGCAGGTCGGCCATGAAGATCCCGTCAGGGATTCCTCGAATCTAGGTGAAGTATGGTTAGAGCAGATCATTGCATTGCGAAGCGCGAGAGGCAGGAAGCTCAAAGAAAAACGGCTTCGAGGGTCCAAAGTTTCTGCAAAGGTGTACCTACATGCCTGTGCACTTGCTCATGGGCACATAAGGGAAACATTTCCTCGGCTTTGAAGGGCGGATCTTTCGGGCGAGACTTTCGCGGGGTATGTGTACGCTTGGATATGTTTGGCATGTGGAACATTCATTTTTCAGTACTCTTCCTGTTTGTTTCAATCTCTGAGAGAGTCAACCAGTTTCCGTTGGTTCCTAGTCGACGCGACAGGGTTGCTCCCATTGCCAGAGGATCGTTGCGCCCATTTCGGCGGCACCCTCATCCTGTTTTGGTTTTTTGGTGGCTTTACTGAACATGACCCCCATGTCAATTCCCACCTTTGGGGTCAAACAGGGAAGCATCGATCGGGGTCATTTCCTTTGGCTTCACTTTGGGCCTCCCTTTGAAAGTGCTGCCCCGATTGGGACGGTCTCGAGGAAAGACCACGGTCGAAGCTCCCATTCCGGGACTCCGATTCAGGGATCCCCGAATCTACACAGACCAATCCCCTAAAGAAGAGTGTTTCACCTATTCGCAATATTTGTCCCAGGTTTCCCTCAAGTGCATGGGGCCTTCGTGCTGTGTAAAGGCCCCCTTCGCTGAAGTCATGCCTCGCGAGCGCAACTTCACGTCGCCAAATTGCCCGCAGCGCGATCTCAATTTCGGCCACGGCGCGCAGAGAAGCCCCACTGCGCGCCGGGCCCTTGGCAATTTCGTTAGAGCATTCCCATGATTGTCAACACAAATCCCTGGCTGTACTTCCCCACTAATTTCATGGGATCTCATCCTTGAAGCAACGTCCCAAAGAATTGGGTGGAGATTCTGTTTGTTTTTTTGTTCTCCCAGCTGAAAAGGAGGGCCCGTTTTTCGGATCCCATCTGGGCCACCGTTTCCCTCAACATCCCCCATGGGTTCCCCAGAAACCTGGGTGTAAAGCCAGGCCGACGCTAAAACAAACACCTACCATTTTGTTCGCTCAAATGGCGTACCAAACAAAACGGCCATTGTAGAGATGCACACGTCATGTCCGTCAACATGAGGGTTGTGTCATATGTCAGGATTTGTCATACCTTGTGGTGTGTAATCAATGTCTTTCGAGTTGGGCTGGACAAATTCAACAGGCTTGCATGGTTTGGGGTATCCTCCGAATGCCAGGTGACCTGGGAGTGCTCAAGTTCCAATTTTAGGACGGCCCTCACTTGCGCTGTTCATTGTTGTTTTGTGGTGTCACTGGGTTTTTCAACTTAGTTGCCAACCAATGCCCCTCCACCAAGTGTCCAACAAGTAACTGCAGCCGGAAAGCGCCAAGCCAACTCTTGGAGGCTCAAACTATCCCTAGTTGTTTGATTTATTGCTTGTTTGCTTGTGTGGTTGATTGTTTGTGTGTTTTATTTCTTTGTTTGTTCTTTCTTCTTTCGTTCTGTCTTTATTTATTTATTTATTTATTTATGTCTTTCTTTCTTTCTTTCTTTCTTTCTTTCTTTCTTTGTTTCTTTCTTTCTTTCTTTCTTTCTGTCTTTCTTTTTTTCGTTCTTTCTTTCTTTCTTTCTTTCTGTATTTCTGTCTTTGTTTGCTTCTTTGGTTGCTTCTTTGGTTCTTTGTCTGTTTGTTTGTTTGTTTGTTTGCTTGTTTGTGCGCCTCTTTTTTCAGGTCATGGTCCGAAAAGGTTGTGTTGTTGTCACTCATGCTCACGTGGCCAATTCTCTTTGGCGAACTCTTTTGCCAAGTGGTTGTGTTCAGCACCCTGAGCCTGCACCCTCATAACCTATCTCATTTCGAAACAAGTATATTCAACGGCTTCGTACGGGTCACATACACAAACTTACCTCTTAAAAACGCAACTTTTTCAACTGTTTGGGGATAACATGGGCTATATGTCTGTAAAAGATTAACTTCCCCAGGGCTTGGAGTTTTAAGGGGTAAGCAAAGGACCGAACACCATGGTCCTATGATGGGGGACGGGGGGGAGTTGACCGAACATGTATTTGCCAGCAGGGTGCCAGAGAGTCATATTTGCACCTGACATTGGGATTTTCCGATTCCAGGCATCGGCCCGCCCGAAAACCTACGGGCGCTTCCGGAGGCCGTTTGTTGGGCCGGTCATGGCCATCCGTGGCTCTCAACCTTTCAAGGAATGTTGTTTGGGTGGAGGACAATCCAAGTTGGCTGGATGTCGAAGCCAAGACCAATGGTTGCACAACGCATCAGGGTTCGGACAAGGACAAGGCTATGGTTCTGACAAGCTGCGAATTGGACGTTTTCTTTGGTAGGCGTTGGCCCACGTTTGGCTTTTTGTTGGCTCCCCTTGATGCAAAACAATCCCAAGAGGGTCCTCAAGATCCACCCAAAATGGACAAGCAACATCCATGACACACATCGACATGGCCATGCCTGTGCCTTCTGAGCTGGCATGAATCTAAAGACAGTTGCAAGGGGTTGGGCCCAAGGCGTTCTTGTCTGCATTGTTCGGCCGGTACTGTATCCTCTAAATTCAGGACCCTAGAAAACTGGGTTGATGTTGAGCCGTGCTTGGCGACCCCCCCCCCCCAATTGTTGAAGGCGTAGCATCTACTGACAGGGTAGCCAGCACAAGGTCCCTTTGTGGCCCCCACGCACAACCTTGCGAGCGTCGAAAAGGGATTCTCCCCTGGACGCACAAAAGCCCGGCTTTTGGAAAAAACACTGGCTTCTGAGCCTTCCGGTGATTCCAGAGCAAAGCAATTTTGGGGAATTGGAGTTGCAGAAGTCCAAGAGAAATATCAACTGATGTGCCTGCACCATATTGTTCATTGTAAGGTGCCGGACAACTCTCAGGAATTGCACACTTTGGGGATGGAGTTCGGAGGACGGTGCAGACATGATTGATTCAGATTGACTTAGGATTCTGGGCACATGACGGGGACCTGGAAGGTGGGGGGATGCAAACGCGCAACAAGGTTATGCTGGACTCCGAAGCTTGAGGAGTCTCCTTTGAAACGATTTGGCCTCCATCTTGTGGTTTTCAGGGAGCAAGGAGCATTGGGCGATTTCGTCACCCAACGCTGACCAACTCACTCAAAGCTTGTCCTGCCGAGCCAGTTTTTCATTTTTGGTGGGAATAAGGGGGAGGGTGTTCCCTTTTGAGCCAGGATTCGGGTACTTGAGCTGATGGCTGGAAGATTTGATTTGCCTGGTTCTTGCGGGTTCTGGCAAACGGGGCAAGCCGATTCGGCGCCAGATGGCCCGCCTACGCTCTACCTTGCAGCTGATTGCCGTGTTCATATTTAGCCGCGGCCTTACGTCAGGCCATCAGAAGCCGCAGGGTTTTTTGTTGCTGGCGACCAGCCCTCTCAGTGAAAAGATGTCGTTCCTTGGGCTAAGCCTGGATGGCGCAAATGAGCAAAAGTCAATATTATAATATATTTGCGTATATATTTATTATATGTATGTCGCCACGAAAGCAACTCTCCTCATTCCCAGTTCTTGTTACCCATAGTTGGTGGTTTGGGCGGCACATTTGACTTCTTGTCCACGTCCCGCGCATGTAGCTTTGCTGGCTTAAAACATCGCCCTTGATTGAGTTGCTTGATTTGTTGGTGTAGAATCACGCCACCCTCAAAAGGCGCCTGTGGCATTTCAGGAGCCTATCCTCTCCCTTTTAAGAGCCTCTTTCAGAGCCTTTTTGAGTCTGGAGCTGGTGCAGCCGGGGGGCATCTAAATTCACCCCAACAAATATGAGAACTTGAACTATTTCCGGCCCTCTCATTCTCCTGAAATCGGAATCACAAGGAAATGACGGACAGAGCTCGTTTCCTCTTTCCCAGACGCATTTGGCGCGTCTCACCCCGCTTGCCGACAGCTGAGGCCAGCTTCATGCCGCCTCCTCCTTGCGCTGGGCGGCCGAAACAAATCGGTCGTTGTTCCGCGCTGAAAACGGGCCCGTTTGTTCCTGGGCTTCCATGGGGCATAGCTTCAAATGGAAGAAGCCTTTCAGGCTATCCAAAGGGGAGCAGTGCTTCTTCCATGTTGGTTAAGAATATGTTTTTCCAATTTTCCCCTGTTGGTTTTAAAGGACATCTATCACTACTGGATGTTGTTTTCATGTGACTTCAGCAAATGGAGTTGGGGCACCGAACAATTGGTATCCATAGAAGATCCATGTGCTTGGAAAGGTCCAAATGGAGAGGCACGTCACCCCAAAGTCCTTTTGCATGGAACCACTCTCACAGGGAACTAGCCGACCTCCGTGGAATGTTATTGTCAACGCTTCGCGTTGCCCGCCTCGGCCAGTCCGCTTTTGGCTGGCTTTGAGGTATTTACTGTGCTTTTGTTTGCCTTGAAGTGTTGTTATTGAAGTGAGTGAGTCAGCGCTGAAATGCGTGAGCTGGTTTCCAAGCTAGAGGGTGGGTGCATGTCCGCGCGATTCCACCTGGCTTCGAGGGCCAGAACAAGAGCCGCAGAGAGCTACAAAATGGTGGGCCAAGCGCAGGTCCAAATTGCTAGGGAATTTGGCTGTTGTTTTTTGGGGGGGGATTTTGCCAGTTTCTAGCAGGATGTGATGGGAGTGTGAGAGGTTTGTAGAAGAGAGTTTCACGTGGTTTCTGAAGCGAGATTTGGCCGGCTTTAAGGCCGGTTTCTAGGGGGGCTCGACGTCTAGCGGGATTTGACCGGAGCTAGATGGGAAGTTGACCTATTTCTATCGGCTTCTAGCAGTGGATTTGACCCGGATTTGATCGGTTTTTCAGGGTTTGGGCAGGTTTCAAGTGTGCAGGCTGGCGTCTGGAGCCTGAAGTGTGAGTCTGGAGTCTGGAGGCTGTGGAGCCTGAAGCATGAAGTCTGGAGTCTAAAGGCTGGCTGGAGTCTGTCTGGAGTCTGCAGTCTGGAGGCTAGAGTCTGGAGTGCGCAGTCTGCGCAGCCTGGAGTCTGGAGTTTGTGGACGGATTTGCGGGGTTGGAAGGGGGAGAACCTGCCGAAGTTGAAGGGATGTGACCTCCTGGCCCTGGACCTTCCAGGCTCGCCTCAGGCGGACTGGAGGCAGCCATGAACCGAGGCGAATTTGTGGGATTTATCAAGCTGAGAAGTCCAAGCACAACCGCAATTTCCTGTTTAACATGCCCCCCAATGGCATCATCAATTTCAGAGGAATCTTGTTGGGGAAGCCTTTTTCAACATTCCTCCCCCACTCCCTTTTTTGTTGATCTGCAGGAGCGAACCCTGTGTCCCAGGTTCTGAACCCAGGGATGAGTCGCCTGTGGTGCTCAACGAAGACCTTTGTGGCAGGCGGGATCTGCACAGAAATCAATGCGAAGGAGTTGGCCTTGAAGATAGGCTTCCACCACTATGGGAAATCCATGCGAAGGTAGTGGCTTGGAACCCAACTAGGCCTTGGGCTTTCCTTTCGGGAGGTGTGTTATCACCAGAAGACGCGCTTCTCAAAATAGGTGTCCCCCCAAAATGATTAGGCTTCCTGTTGGGTTCCCTTGAAAACCATCAAGGGGCTCAACCCATTAAGACCCAAGTGAGACGCAGAAAGCACCTCCATCCGCAGAACGGTCAACAAAGAGACATGAGCCGCAAATTATTCACATCCAAGGAAGTGCCCCTTATGGGCCATTCCCCTCGAGTTCCCTTTGTTTAAATCAACCCCATGTTCTATGGACAAGTGAGATAGTGGACACCAACACCTTCCGGACGACATGTTGTCCCCATGTCCAAAAACCTCGTCGCGGGGTGCCGGAAGGGATGGCCTGCAAGCAGCTTTGTTGAAGTTTTTGTGCAGGCCGGAGGCTCCGCGCATGGAGAGCCAGCGCGGGTGCCAAAGCAGGACACGGTTTCAGAACTTTGAACAAGCTGCAGCCCAACTCGAGGGGATGGGGGTGAAATGAATCCGGTGGCTTTTGGTCAGCTTGTTTGGAGGGGGGCTTCCCCTTAAAGTTAACTTCAAAAAAAAGGTGCCCGTTTCCCCCGATGACCACTGGAGGTCTGGATGGAGACGGACATGGGATCAAGGGCAATTGGCTGCGTTTGTAGACCCCCAGTCTTGAAACAAGCCCTTTCCTTTCCGCACCTGAGCAACCAGGGACCTTGAGCCTTGAGCACAAGACAAGCACGTTCGGGGACCCGTTCAAAGCGCCCGCAAGACCCAACAATTCCAGGCATAGCAGCATGTAGAGTTTGATCAGCTTTTGGCAAATGTAGCATTCTGGTAGAGCAAATCAATAGACTCTACTATCAGTTTCTTGTGGACTCAAATTAGCTTCCTTCACAAGCAGGGTCTTCACAACAACTGGTGTCAGGGTCTTCCTATTTTGTTACTCAAGGGTTCTGACCCGGTACCAGGGCAAACCTCAATTGGAAACATCGGTGGTGCCATGAAAGTGAGTCGGTGCAGAGTGGCAGCTGCCTAGATAGCCAAGTTGCTGCTTTGTTCAGTCACTGTTGCTGGTTTTTGGGATAAGGGGGATGGAAAAAAAGCAGCAACTGGCGATCCAGGTGACAAATGTATACAACTGTCTCTTGAAGCCACTGGCAAGCGGGACCCCTCCCAAATTCCTTCACCGCAGGCCGGCACACCCATTTTGCCCCTTGTGTTCCAGGCCAAAGTACAAAGGAGGTTGCGACCTCACCCATGCACCATGCAGGTTCTTTTTCGGGGCTTCCAATGCCAAGGGTCGGGAACTCCACTCAGACGAGTGAACGCTGTGAGGGGCATCTGCTTGGCAGATTGATTCCCTTGAAAACGATCTCTTGCGGCCCAGGAGGCTTGCTAGTTTCGAGAGTGCGCAACCGGACCTTGCCACTTGCCACTTGACAACTCAAACGGCTTCTGCGAGGAACTGCAGTGTATGGGAACTCCGAGCAATTTTGGATTCCAGGTTCCACGTAAGTTTCTGGAAACATGGGTTCTCTTAAAGCCCCAGACACGACCTTCGCCTGAAAAAAAGCACCAGACACGACAACGGGGTGGGTGTCGATCTCGAGGTCCCCCGCCACCGATGGCATGTTCCAGGCGGCGACCTGGAAACTTCAGCGCGTGGGATGGGTGCAAGTTTCTTCTTGGTTTCCGTACCCTTTGCTGGAGGTCATATGGAATGACCCACTTGGAATGAACCTGGGCTTTCGTTTTTTTTTTTCACTGCATCAATGGGAATGACGTGGGCCACACTCAGGCAACCCGTGGTTTCTTTGTTCCTTTCGCTTTGGGGTCCATTCTGGGAGTGGCTTCATGTGGTTTCCTCTTAATCTTCTGCCATCATCTACTCCTGTGGATCAGGGACACCCCTTTCTTCCTTTTCGCGGTGGGTTCCCGACCTAAAATGCTCAATCCTAAAAGGGATTCCAATTCATTTTCTACCAGGCTCATTGAAGCAGTGTCGACCCCTGATTAATAAACCCCCCCTCTTATTTAAGGAGTCCCTGTTTAGTGACCGAACCCCTGATTGAATATTCGGGGTATCATGACTTAGGGGTTAACGTGTGTGTTTGTTGATACCTCCTCTTGGGGAGGAAAATGCTTGTTTGGGGTGATTTATGTCGAGTTGCACTTCAACCCAAGTCATCTACCCCCCAAAAGCCCATAAAACCCCTGGGTTTTTGTGAAGTCGATGTGGTCCAAGCATCGATTTCCCGGGCGACTGCACGCAGCGGGGCTTCGCGCATCCATCGACGCCATCGCCAGGACGCGCGATTGATCGGCTCCTTCGCGCTGGGCATCGCCTTCATGCACGCCATGGAGGTGGGGTTTCGGGTCGCGGGCTCCACGGCTCTCGTTGCCAACCGTGGATCTCAGTTTTCAGGGAGTAGGGCTTGTCCACGGTTTGACTGGACTTTGGACCATTCTTGGTAGGCCATTTTGGTGGTAGAACGTTTGGGAGCTTTATGGAGCTTTCTTGGGCCATGGAGGAAAGGACCCCCTTTGGGTTGCTATTAAAGGGGAGGACCCCAAGCATGCTCCCCACAAAAGCACACGTGTTCGTCCCCCAACTGTTCTTTGGACAGCGCTTGGGCATTTTGCACCTTTTCCACCACGCAGTCATTCGGGGATGCTGGACAGGGCACCTCCCGCGGCAAAGACCTTGGTGTGTGTTCTTCGATGCAATGAGTGGGAATGCTACTGGGCGGGATGTGCTACTCAATAGGAAATGTAGGATTTGACTCACGGGGTGACAATGGGATATGCTACTCATCGACTCACAGGGTGTTTTTGTTGTTTTTTTCCCGGCTACAGTTGCTTGGGATGCCGGAAAAGAGGGGGGGGGGGGAAAAATAGGACGTCACGCGAAGAGCAGACTCCAGCCAGAGCAACCTTTCGCTTGGCTGACGGCTAGGTGCTGAAACCAGGCAGAGGCGCGGGCTCGAAAGCTTATCAAAGGTGCATTGATCAAAGCGAAAGCGTTGGGCCAACTCCGTTTTTCTGTTGCCGTTGTTGCCGTTGGGTTGGGGCGACATGGAGTTTACTTGTTCACAGGCTCGCCACTTGCTTCCCCCATAGCCCTACCCCAGCCCCAGGACTTGGCCGAAGTTCATAGGTTTTTTGGGATCCTTGATAGGTCGGATTCTTCAAATGCGCTAGTCTTCTTGACCTCTTGGTCTCCTTTTGGGGTCCATGTCGATGATTTGCCACAACAGCTCGACGATTGGTATTTCTGGGTCCAAACTGGGCAAGGCTTCTGCTTGAGGCCACTGCCTTACGTCATCTGCAGAATTACTTCGAGGGAAGGCGTCCCGATCACCTTTGGTGATTTGAAGTGAGCTGCTCTTTTGAGAAGGGATGTACGTCAACCCCAATAGGTCTGGGTTTGGCGAGTTTTGACCAGGGCACAATCCCTGGAGGTACATCGCGAAAGTTCGAGCTCTACCCCTATGTGCTGCCACACCAGCGTGTGTTGCTACTCCCTGTTCAGGTGGCTTACTACCAGGGCCTCAATTTGAATGGGGTTGCGGGTCTACATCAAGATACGTCATGATCATAGGGCAACAATACATGTTTTTGTGTTATTGTTTCGGTCGGAGCAGAGAATTGAGCAGCGCACAAAACCCGCATTTAGCCACTTTAGTAGATGGCTCAGGCTCTACCACCTGGTCTCATCATCCGTAGGTAGAACCAAACGCCAATGTGTGTTACGCGCTACTCAATTCCATGCGTGATTTCGACCCCTGATCCCTATCAGCTTGATTCAGCGCCGGATCATCTCTAAAAGGGGCGGCCAACAAACTCACCTTGATTGGAAAGGTCCCTACTGTTGATCACGTTCATTTGGTGCCAACACTCCAATGTGGGCACGTTGGCTCCTGGCAGTCCCAACCGGCACTGTTCATGGCCCAAACCAATAGTTCAAGGGCCATGCGATTGGGATGCGATTCGGGGGGAAGGGGGGTGATATTCGATGGGGGTCTACGAGAGGGTTTCTACACACCGAGGGGTGCAACTTCATGTACCACATTGCGTTGGTCGAAAATGCATGCGATCCTTGTCCGAATGAAGTTCACCCTTTCACCCTTCCAAGTGTTGGCCGAAAAGGCATGCGATCATTTTCCGAAAGAAGCTCACCCATTTTCCCTTCCTAGCGTAAGCGCGACTTGGCCTCCTGCAAGAAGGTCCGACAGCTAACACTCGGAACAGTTGCATGGAACCATCGAACCAGCGGCTGCCACTTAAAACCTTTACGGGAAACCAGTAAGCAGTTTGTTCCTCCAAATACCAAATAGTGTCCCCTGCCAACGCTCGGGTTCTTAGTTGTCCCCTTCGACATCAACCCGAATTTCAGAAGCAACACGAAACGGACCCATGGGCTCCGGACGCCATGAGTCACGTCCCCCGATGTCGCTCGAAGCTTCTTTTCACGGAAGGCCCCTGATGAAAGAAAGCTGCAGAACAAACGAAAGTGAGGGAACTCAAAAGGAAACCGACGAAAACAAATTCAGCGCCCTCATTTCCACATGATGTGGATACAACCCAAACAGGGGTCCCCAAAGAAGATCCCTCTTCGCAGTTTGCTCAAGGGGTGAAGGTCCCAAAGGCTTAACTTTCTACTTCCAGGTTCTTTGGGCAAGTGAGATTTTCATATATTTGGCCCCAAGTTGGTCCACTGAGATTGGCTGGTCTCGCTTTTTGGCTGTTTTTGCCACGGCACTGGCTACTGTGCGCTACGACACAGCTTCTTCGTGGCTTTAGCCATGGCCATTGGTTGAAACAGAGGCCATCGCAATCTCTTTCTTACCCCGCGGAACAGAAGTCTCTATCAAACAAACGGACAGGAGGTATTGCAGCCCATAAGGAATCAATCAACACTTGGGCTGGTTGGATTGCAACCCCTTTTTTTGCATTGGAGCAGCCCCGAGTGCTTTTTCGCTGCACTCCGATCAAAGAGCCCACTGTCCTTTAGAAGACTCCACGTGCCAGGAAACGCCAGTTAACTATTGTGTTCCCTTGCAAACACGCATCCCTCAACCAAACAACTTGTTTCCTTGGCATGCCTCGGAAGATTCCCTTGCAGAGGCTCATGGATTGGCGATTGCGACCTCTGTGAATGCATCAGTTCTCGATTTCCAGCTTTCATTTGCCCACGGTGTCAATTCTTTCCTATTGGTTGTGAAGAAAAATGGCCCGGCCTGGTGGTAAACATGTTATTTTCGAGAACTGCGAGTATTGTAACACCTTAAGCAACGAAAGCTAGCCACCTAGGCTTAGGGTGAAAGTACCTCGGTGATGCATCGTATTAGTTGCCACTTGGAATTCCGGTTTGCAAGATATTGCAAGACTATGCACTTCTCCTAGAAAGAACCCAGCCAACCAAGTGGCACAAGTACCTTCTACTTTCCCCCTCACCCTCCCAACATGATTTCCCGAGAAACAAGCCCACCCTTTCTGGCTGCAAGACATGCAAGACATATTTTTGGCGGCTTCTGAATTTCACAGAAAAAGCTCGGAGACTCCGTGTGTAGCAGGCAACTAGTCGGATTGGTTTGTTGGCTTTTCCCATGGTCTATGGTGTTTCCTTGCCATGAAATGCCATTGTTCCTGACCTGCTTCCAGGTCTCCTTCCTTGCTCAGCTGCACTTCCGCGGGTAAACAAGCCATGAGAAGAAAGCCGTTTCAATGTTTCTTTTCCATCTGGACCGCTGGTTGGGTTGTTCCATCCACAGGACCACTGGAGTACACAGCCCGCTCCAAATTCCGAGCTTCGCCAGGTGAAGCAGACACTGGGGCGGAGTCCTGGCGCCGTACCTGGGGCTTCGGTGTTGCGGGTTTGGGCCAAGTTGGGGGGATTTGGGGCATACCTTTTTACTTCAAAGGCTGTTAGGGAACGCTGCTTTCAAAAAGGAAGAGGCATTTTGCAGGCCATGTCGCGAATGTGAGGTGCGCAGATCTATGTTGAGGATTAAACATTCCATTTTGTTCAGGACTAAATTCATTTGGAATACCGTAGCCGTGGCCTGCAAGGTCCCGCAAAGACTGGGCGATGCTGCAGTTGGCCTGGCCAAGATAGCACAGAAGACAGCAAAGGACCATATAGACGTTGATCCAAAGGTCCTTTACGTGGGATGACCATGAGGCAAACCACCAAAAAAATGTTTGTTCGGGAACACCCGACCAGTCAACCAGTTAGATAGCAAATAACGTCCTTGTTTGCATAAAATCCTGAATAGACTATATAGATACGTAAATAAAATTAGATAAACCGATAAGTAAACCAAAATAACCAAGTAAATCGTTCGAGCTACATTTCGCGAGCCAACCAGCCGGGAATTCCATCACGTATTTGTTTCCCCCCCCCAATTCAAAAGGTCCGTGTTTCACACAAATATCTCGACAGCACGGATTCCGGCTCACCCGGGTTCATCATGTTGGGAGTTGATTCATACTTGCTTTTGCTTGACCGGGCTGTAAGTCACGTTGTCCGCGTTCAGGAAAGGACAATGAAAAACCTGATCTCATTCGTGAACATCGGAATAGAATTTCTACCCTTCATTTGGAGCAGCCCAGTTTCACGCGATGTGCCTATGTGATCCTATGTGGGTCATCTCATCCGTATTTGGATAGAAAACAACAGACAGAGCGAGCGAGCGAGCGCCGGCATGTGCGCGCTTCTGAAAGGCCATTTCTGAGTTTGATGTTGCGATATCCGATGCCGGCTGGCACGAGGCGCACATTGCCCGTTTTCACGTCCTCTGCATGTTGGGCTCCCAGCTTTGAGCTGAGAGTCACTGCATGCTTCATTTGCATTGGTGAGTGGGGGCAAAACAAGCCAACACACTCATGAGAAGTCCTTTACCGGACAACCTCCTTCTTCATTCATGTTAGTGACAGTGAATACTGGTATTCGGCGCAGATGCATGCCTCAGTCACGGGGGAGACCTTGCCACCTTAAGGCGAACCCGAGCAAGCCCTACCTTAGCCCGATAAACCTGACCTCAACCTACGACAAACCAAAACCAAAACCAGAACCAAACCAGCACCAACTTCCCAAATCAAGTCCCCAAATCTACCTTACACCCAAAGCTATCGTAATGTTAGCCGAACGGAAAACTGCCCTTCTTCTTGTGTTGAACCATGCTCGTAGAATCACGTCACGTTGAGAAACACAACGTGTTTGCTGTACGTTTTTTTAGTTCGCATCCTGATCTGCAGGAGCAGGTGGCAGAGGTCCAAGCTACTCAAGGGGACACGGTTCAACCTGATCCTTCCTGTCGAGTTGGCAAATTCCCGAATTCAAGCAGACATGGACGAGAACCTGACCCCTGTCCAAGAGACGGTCATTTTAGGCCTGTGCACCAATCAACGCTTGTTGTTCTGAGAGTAAACTTTCAGCTGGTTTCGGCCAGCCAAACGCAGGATGGCAACGCCAAAGGTCGACCAAATACATCGTTATAGAAATTAGGTTTCCCACTTTATCGTTCCAAAACCGGTTTATTGGTTGCAACTAAGTATACTGTATGTGGTCAAATAAGGGGGCCAACAAAAGTGATTTTCCGTTTTGGTTTCCCTTTACACCAAGGTGGAAAGGGTACTCTTAACAGCACAACCATGACACAACTAAATGGCTAAATGGTGCGCTTGTGGTCCACAAGCATGCGCCATGCTTCCCAGGACATTTGTTCAACTGCTTGGCCAGATTGAGCCAGAGACTTGACACGGGTCGTCTCAAATCTCCGACTGCCTCAAATTTGGATGTGATATCAAAGTCCAGGCCAGGGAGCAGAGTCTCAGTATACGGGTCTGTTTAACCTTCCTTTGATTTTTTGGGAGCATCATTTTGGTGGTAAGAAGATTTGGAATCCATTTTTTTTTTTTTGAAGAGTTGGCCCAGCGCACTGAGAAAGTGAAGGAGGCCACCTCCTTCCAACTTTCCCGACCTGAATCGGTTCTCCTCTTGCTCAGGCAGATGCAGAGGGAGATCGCAAGGGAGGCACCCGATTGTAAATGCCTCTCCCAGGTCCTCTTAGAAGTTTTAAAGAGTGCGGCCCCCTGCAGAAAGGACTCGCTGAAGGGGCTTGAAAGGGAGAGTCTGTTTACAATCGCCGGCAAGCAACGCTCCTCAGGAGCGTTAGGCCGGGGGCAGTTGGAGTATCCGAGAGCGTTTCACGGATTGCCCGGTCTCCGGTTGGTTGCGGCACACGCGTGGAGGATGCTTTCATCGGGGGCAGCACCCCCAACAACTCTAGGGGTTGATTCCCCATTCTTTTCAACCATCGTTCTTTTCAAAAACCGGCTGTTTCCCCTGGGTTTTTGGCTTCCTGAAAAGAAGGATGCCTGGAAAGAACTGGGAAGGTACCCCTAGAACAACTGATTTGTCCCATGTCCAGGATCCCAAGTTCAGTCGAAAAGGGGTCGTTGGGGGATGCTGGAAGGGGAGCATTCCCGATAATTCCCCATAATCAAGTCAGTAAGGGCGGCCAACTCCTTTCATTAAAATGGAAGGATCCTGCGGTTGCTTGGCCCGGACTTCAGCGAACAAATGATTCAACCAAGACAGGTACCCCCTAGTTGCTGGTTGGCTGTTTGGGGATTTGAACCCTTCATTACTGTGGATAAAATTGGACAATTACCCTAACCCCTAAATCACCAATCCAAACCACCAATTAGGGGGAAGCTTTGGAACCCTGTGTTTTTTTTTAGGGGACCAACATGGAATCGACCAAGCAAAAACCACTGGCTGCAAACTGGGACTGTTGTCCTTGGGAAGCCTTCGGGCAGAGTTGCTCTCGTGTTGTGGAACAAAAACGGCGCGGCTTTGTGTGTGTGTGTGTCATTGGCTGTGCTCGCCTGGAACACGCATTCGATCTGTTTAGCATGTATTTTACTCCCCTGGAGCTTGCCAGCCTTTGCTCTGAGAGTTCATGCAGGAGTTGCAGGGGAGCACCCTGTGCGTAGAACTGCATCTTGGCAATGGCCGACTTGTACCGTTTTGTCAGAGCGTTCACAACTGCCCAACAAAAACAAACACACGGTCGACACTACGTTCCTGTTGGGAACAACCGTCCTGATATTGGCCCAGGGGTATTAAAACTATTAAAACCCATGGTGCATCAAGCGGCGGTGCCCGATTGCAGAGAAGATCCTCCACATTCCGGGTCGCCATTATGTTTGAAAAGGAATACCGTGCTGGGTCCTAGTCTAGGTCTCCCAGAAGTGCCCTTTTACCCTTTTTTTGGGGGAGGGTTCCCCTACTCAAGTAGACTACAGAAAGCTCTCTACTGGAGGACCTAGTAGTTGAAAAGGACTCCCCTGTTTGCTTGTAGGGTGGCCGCAGCCTCAGCGAGCTGTTCCTTTGACTTTGGGGAAAAAAAGATCGGTAACGAGGCAGGGCCTCGCGATTTGCCAGGAGATTTCCCTGGCCACATGGAAAGCGTGCTGGCTGCAAGCCGTCGGTCCGAAGGTTGAAGATTTGCCCCGGTCCGAATTGAGAGACCCTTCCATTTTCGTCTGTGTGCGTGTCGGTTGTAAAGGGACTCCATCGCGACTGCGCATCAGTGGCCAAGCAAACGGTGGCTTCCCTCGTCATTTCGCTGCGGAGTTGGATGAAGAATGGGATCCGACATTCTGATTTGTCACAGCCCATTTCAAAAGCTGTGCCCCGAGCTGACCTTTTGAGTTGTTTTGTTGCGCGAAGCCGACCTTGGTGTTCCTGGTTTGGTCGATATTTGGAGGTCGCAAAAGGTGATCACTTCTAATTCCACAAAATCCATCTGGTTAGGGAAGCCGATCCAAGCAGCGCAGAAGGTTTAGCTTTGAACCGTCTCACGCATCCCCTAAAAGTCATGTTCTATTCAAAGCGGCATCCTGCTGGGTTCCATGTTGGTGGGAGACCACCTGCAAAGATGCTGCATGCATTCTATGCGACGTTGCACTGATGCACACATGTCCAGAACTGGTTCGCTCAGAGTGCTCTTGGCTCACTCTGTCTGCTGTCTCTCACAGGGGTTTTGTCCGTGTGGAGTGCACCCGGGGTCGCGCCCAATTTTCAATCACACCCAAGTTGCCGATGCCCAGTTATTGTCCAAGGCTCGCAGAGTCAGCCATTGGTTTCGCCCAGGATGTCACCCTCTGTGGCGGCTCGCAGCCTCCTCGCAATGCGACCAGGCACTTGGGGTGGTAACCTTAGGTGGCTTAACACGCTGTTCCCACCATCTCCGGAGAAAGAGGGTAAGAGGTAAGAGTTGTGCTTAAGCCTGTCCCCCAAATGAAAGATCCCCTGCTTTCATCGAAAGCACACAGACCGAGATCGCGAAGAGTACAACTCAGTCGTCCAAAGCCAACCTTTCATTTTGTCCAGTTGCTTAAGAGAGGTTGTTTTATATTCCCCTGTTGCCTTGAAAGAGGAATCTGTCACTATACTGATTAACTGTTTTAAGGTTTCTGCACATGGAGGATCCCTTTGCTGCCCACCAGGGTCAAGGTCTTGGAAAGAGATTGATCTTCATTAGGTCCCAAGTCTTTGGTCATCCGGTGGCCTGCCAGGCTGTGAGGGACAATGCCGCACATGGCATTCGTGCATGGCATTGGGAGCTGGCTGATTCTTGAGTCGGAATGCAAAAGCACTGGTAATGTTGTTGGTTCACTTGCAAAGCAGACCAATGAGGATGGCGTGCTTTCGGAAGCTCAGGGAATTGCACCATGTCTTGCAGATTGGTTTCGCAAAGCAACGAGTTTCTTGGCAAGACGTTGGCGGTGCTTCTGGCCTGTGATTCCCTCAGCTTGCATCCTTGAGCGGGATGGTCTTGTCAATGAAGCATTCCTGCGCAGTCCATTGGGATACATAAGGCAAGATGCCTCGCTCAAGTTTTACATAAGCTAGCTTTTCATTCCAATGCAATCTGAATGAGGTTGCAGGGACCAAAAGTATTGACATGATTACAAGTAAGCTCCGGCAGCGCCGGCCGGAAGTGTCCAAATAAATAAGCTATGGTTGTCTTTCTCTGTATTTTCTTGATTCGTTTTCTCTGCTTCTTTGTCTATGTCTTGCTTCATTGTTTCTTTTCCTCCCATCTTTCTTGCGTCTGGTTTTTTCTTTCTTCGCTTTGCGTCTTTCGGACTTTCTTTCTTTCTTGTTTCCTTATCTACTGTACCTATTTGTCTATCTATCTACCTATCCGTTTACCTATCCTCCTAGCTCTCCTACTCTCTGTCTATCTAGCTATCTATCTATCTACCTCTCTGTCTACCTGTCTATCTTTCTGTGTCTCTATTTTCTATCTATCTGTCTATCGATCTATCTCTAAATCTGTACCGAAACTTGCCAAGGTGACGCGCCTGCCACGCAATCTGAACGTGACCTTACGAAAGTGCTGCGCTGCCACGAGATCTGTACTCGACCTTGCGAAAATGCTGCGCCTGCCACGCAATCTGTGCAGAGCCAACGTTTTCTGCATCTTGCCATCCCCGAGCTCTCCTGATTTCTTGGTGATATTGATCAAAGGAAGTTTAACAAGAAACTTCCGCAGTGCTGGAACTACATGAGCTGAGCTAGCTGCTTTGACATATAGCCATGACAGATAGCTTGACACATAGATAGCTTTCCAAAATATGGTTAGCGTGACAGATAGATAGCTTTGACACATAGCTAGCTTTGACACATAGCTAGCTTGACAAATAGATAGCTTTAAGATTCGTGGATGTGCGCACCAAGCTTTCCACCGGACCACCGCCAAAGCAGCGGCGAGAAACTAAAAAAAAAAGCCACCGGGATACCTCCAGAACATTCTGCCGTGGCCGCTCCTTTGTGCAGCTCAGCAAAGTGAAATGGCCAGGCCGCGATGCCCGGCGCATATATGAGCCCGCCGGTTCCATCGCCTCAGTGCTGCCAAGGGTTCTGTTCTGCAGTCTGCTCCAACCGAGCTATGTACCCAGCTGAATTTGACCTCAAAAACACACCCACACCACTGAAACACCACGGGAGCACAACCAGAAGCTCTCAGGGCAACACCAACTAGCACCAGGCCACCAAACACAACGGACGTGATCGCATTATGATAGAGTAGTATTCATTATATCACATATGTAGAGATATGATAATTGGAATTCATGAGACAACAGTCGATAAGTGTATAGAAAAGAGCACATATTATAATATAAGTATGTTATTGATATAGAAATTGAATAAATAAAAGGGTAATATATATATATATCGATATAAAGAGGATTTGTTAAACAAGATGAGTGGTTCGTTGAGGAATGTGCGGAATTATTATTTTGGGAATGCGATAAAATCAATCGCTTAGGAATGCGAGGTGTAGTAGTGTTGGGATATACTAGCCGGTTTTGAGGAAACATCAACAAGCGATTCGTTCTTGGGAAGTTAGTTGGGTATAGCCTTTATGATGGTGAGTTTGGGGGAGGATGTTTCGTTGAGGCGAAGAGGTGGTGGGCGGGTTATGCCCGATCGCAGTTGCCGGAGCTGGATGTGAATATGTAGCCTTGATGATATTGTTATGAAGTGAGATGTATAGTAGAAAATGTAAAGTGATGTGACTGGGTTAAAAACCCAAACCAACCCCAAGCACCTTCAGCACCCTGAGCCCACCCTAAACCCACCCTAAATCAACCGTAACCCCACCCTACACCCATCCTGCACCTTCCTAAACTAACCCCAAACCAACCCTAATCATGCTAAACCCTAAGCAAACCATACACAGATCTTATCCAACCCCAAACCCGCCAGAAGCTAAGCCACCCTAAATCAGCCCTACTCCACCCCTACGCACCTCAGACCCACTCCAAACCACCCTGAGCCGTACATAACCCACCCGAACCAACCCTAAATCGACGCTAAATCAACCCTAAACCAAGCCAACTAAACAAAAACCAAACCAATCAGAAACCCACCCAAAGGCCACGGCACACTATCTCTAAACTCACCCTAGCCTCAACCTACACCCTAAACCAACGGCAAGACCACCCCACGCCTTAAGCCGACCCTAAGCTAACAATAAACCCACCCTACACCCACCTAAACCCTTCCTACGCAAACCCTAAATCCCACCCCTTGCCACTTGATAAAGCATGCGTGTGTGTGTGTGTGAAGCACATGGGCCTTGTTGAAAAAATCCCCCAGATGAGCAATGTGGACTCCCACAATGGTGGGTGTTCTGGTGTTCCAGTTGTTTCCCTTCAACAGCTGGGCGCTTCCCCATACTCCACCTGCTTGTTTGATTTAACAATTATTAGGGGTCATACACGTTGCCAACCACCATGAAAAATCATGGGCGTTGGAAATATCATGGGCGTTGCCAACCACCATGAAATATCATGGGCGTTGCCAACCACCATGAAAAATCATGGGCGTTGCCAACCACCATGAAATATCATGGGCGTCGCCAACCACCATGAAATATCATGGGCATTGCCAACCACCATGAAATATCATCAGCGTTGCCAACCACCATGAAATATCATGGGCGTTGCCAGGCGTTGCCAACCACCATGAAAAACCATGGGCGTTGCCAGCCGCCATGAAATATCATGGGTGTTGCCAACCACCATGAAATATCATGGGCGTTGCCAGGCGTTGCCAACCACCATGAAAAACCATGGGCGTTGCCAGCCGCCATGAAAAATCATGGGCGTCGCCAACCACCATGAAAAAGCATGGGCGGTGCCAATCATTATGAAATATCATGGGCATTGCCAACCACCATGAAAAACCATGGGCGTTGCCAACCACCATGAAAAATCATGGGCGTCGCCAACCACCATGAAATATCATGGGCGTTGCCAACCCCCATGAAATATCATCGGTGTTGCCAACCCCCATGAAAATCATGAGCGTTGCCAACCGCCATGAAATATCATGGGCATTGTCAACCGCCATGAAATATCATGGGCGTTGTTAACCACCATGAAATATCATGGGCGTCGCCAACCACCATGAAATATCATGGGCATTGTCAACCGCCATGAAATATCATGGGCGTTGTTCACCACCATGAAATATCATGGGCGTCGCCAACCACCATGAAAAATCATGGGCGTTGCCAACCACCAAGAAAAATCATAGGCGTTGCCAACTATCATGAAAATATCATAGGCGTTGCCAACCGCCATGGAAAGTCATGGGCGTTGCCAACCATCATAAAAAGAAACATAGGCGTTGCCAACCACCAATCATGGGCGTTGCCAACCACACTGAAATATCATGGGCGTTGCCAACCAGCATGAAATATCATGGGCGTTGCCAACCACCATCAAATATCATGGGCGTTGCCAACCCCCATGAAAGATCATGACGGTTTTCAACCGCCATGAAAATCATGAGCGTTGCCAACCGCCATGAAAATCATGGGCGTTGCCAACCGCCATGAAAAATCATGGGCATTGCCAACCGCCATGAAAAATCATCGTCGTTGCCAACCACCATGAAAAACCATGGGCGTTGCCAACCACCATGAAAAATCATGGGCGTCGCCAACCACCGTGAAAAATCATGGGCGTTGCCAACCACCATGCAAAAACATGCGCGTTGCCAACCACCATGAAAAATCATGGGCGTTGCCAACCACCATGAAAAATCATGGGCGTTGCCAACCCCCATGTCAACCGCCATGAAAATCATGACGGTTGTCAACCCCCATGAAAATCATGACGGTTGTCAACCGCCATGAAAATCATGAGCGTTGCCAACCACCATGAAATATCATGGGCATTGTCAACCGCCATGAAATATCATGGGCGTTGTTAACCACCATGAAATATCATGGGCGTCGCCAACCACCATGAAAAATCATGGGCGTTGCCAACCACCAAGAAATATCATGGGCGTTGCCAACCATCATGAAAAGTCATGGGCGTTGCCAACCGCCATGAAAGATCATGGCCGTTGCCAACCACCATGAAAAATCATGGGCGTTGCCAACGGCCATGAAAATTCATGGGCGTTGCCAACCACCATGAAAAATCATGGGCGTTGCCAACCACCGTGAAAAATCATGGGCGTTGCCAGCCACCATGAAAAATCATGGGCGTTGCCAACCCCCATGAAAATCATGAGCGTTGCCAACCGCCATGAAAATCATGACGGTTGTCAACCCCCATGAAAGTCATGCTGGTTGTCAACCGCCATGAAAATCATGACGGTTGTCAACCCCCATGAAAATCATGACGGTTGTCAACCACCATGAAAAATCATAGGCGTTGCCAACCACCATGAAATATCATGGGCGTTGCCAACCACCATGAAAAATCATGGGCGTTGCCAACCCCCATGAAATTCATGAGCGTTGCCAACCGCCATGAAAATCATGACGGTTGTCAACCCCCATGAAAGTCATGCTGGTTGCCAACCACCATGGAAAAATGAACGGCCGCGCAAGTGGTGCTTCTCTGCCGCAAAACCCCTTGTGCGGGCATTTTTAGCAAACGGGCCTTTGTGCGGCCATTTTCTGTGCCTTATGCGTTGCCAACCACCCTGCAAAATCATAGGCGATGCCAGCCACCATGATTTTTGTTTTGCGTTGCCAAGCACCAAGAAAAGTCATAGGCGTTGCCAACCACCATGAAAAATCATGGGCGTTGCCAACCACCATGAAAACTCATGGGCGTTGCCAACCACCATGAAATATCATGGGCGTTGCCAACCCCCATGAAAATCATGACGGTTGTCAACCGCCATGAAAATCATGAGCGTTGCCAACCACCATGAAATATCATGGGCGTTGCCAACCGCCATAAAGAATCATGGGCGTTGCCAACCGCCATGAAAAATCATGGGCGTTGCCAACCACCATGAAACATCATGGGCGTTGCCAACCACCATGAAACATCATGGGCGTTGCCAGCCACCATGAAACATAATGGGCGTTGCAAACCACCATGAAAGATCATAGGCGTTGCCAACCGCCATGAAAATTCATAGGCGTTGCCAACCACCATGAAAAGTCATGGGCGTTGCCAACCGACATGAAAGATCATGACGGTTGTCAACCGCCATGAAAATCATGAGCGTTGCCAACCGCCATGAAAATCATGACGGTTGTCAACCCCCATGAAAATCATGCCGGTTGTCAACCGCCATGAAAATCATGGGCGTTGCCAACCGCCATGAAAAATCATGGGCGTTGACAACCGCCATGACAAATCATGGGCGTTGCCAACCACCATGAAATATCATGGGCGTTGCCAACCGCCATGAAAAATCATGGGCGTCGCCAACCACCGTGAAAAATCATGGGCGTTGCCAACCACCATGAAAAATCATGGGCGTTGCCAACCGCCGTGAAAAATCATGGGCGTTGCAAACCAACCGCCATGAAAATTCATGGGCGTTGCCAACCACCATGAAACATCATGGGCGTTGCCAACCACCATGAAAAATCATGGGCGTTGCCAACCGCCATGAAAAAGCACAGGCGTTGCCAACCACCATGAAAAATGAACGGCCGCACAAGTGGTGCTTCTCTGCCGCAAAGCCTCTTGTGCGGCCATTTTTAACAAAAGGGCCTTTGTGCGGCCATTTTCTGTGCCTTATGCGTTGCCAACCACCCTGCAAAATCATAGGCGTTGCCAGCCACCATGAAATCATATGCGTTGCCAACCACCATGAAAAATCATGGGCGTTGCCAACCAGTATGAAAAATCATAGGCGTTGCCAACCACCATGAAAAATCATGGGCGTTGCCAACCACCATAAAAAAGTCATCGGCGTTGCCAACCGCCATGAAAAACCATGGGCGTTGCCAACCACCATGAAAAATCATGGGCGTTGCCAACTGCCAACCACCATGAAAAATCATGGGCGTCGCCAACCGCCATGAAAAATCATGGGCGTTGCCAACCGCCATGACAAATCATGGGCGTTGCCAACCACCATGAAAAATCAGTGAAAAATCATGGGCGTTGCCAACCATCATGAACAATCATGGGCGTTGCCAACCACCGTGACAAATCATGGTCGTTGCCAACCACCATGAAAAATCATGGGCGTTGCCAACCACCATGAAATATCATGGGCGTTGCCAACCGCCATGAAAAATCATGGGCGTTGCCAACCGCCATGAAAAGTCATGGGCGTTGCCAGCCACCATGAAACATAATGGGCGTTGCCAACCACCATGAAACATCATGGGCGTTGCCAGCCACCATGAAACATAATGGGCGTTGCAAACCACCATGAAAAATCATAGGCGTTGCCAACCACCACGAAAATTCATAGGCGTTGCCAACCATTATGAAAAATCACAGGCGTTGCCAACCACCATGAAAAATGAACGGCCGCACAAGTGGTGCTTCTCTGCCGCAAAACCCCTTGTGCGGCCATTTTTAGCAAAAGGGCTTTGTGCGGCCATTTTCTGTGCCTTATAAGTTGCCAACCGCCGTGCAAAATCATAGGCGTTACAAACCACCATGAAAAATCATGGGCGTTGCCAACCACCATGAAAAATCATGGGCGTTGCCAACCACCATGAAAAAATGAACGGCTGCACAAGTGGCGCTTGTCTGCCGCAAAACCCCTTGCGCGGCTATTTTTTACAAAAGGGCCTTTGTGCGGACATTTTCTGTGCCTTATGCGTTGCCAACCGCCATGAAAAATCATAGGCGTTGCCAACGGCCGCACAAGTGGTGCTTCTCTGCCGCAAGACCCCTTGTGCGGCCATTTTTAACAAAAGGGCCTTTGTGCGGCCATTTTCTGTGCCTTATGCGTTGCCAACCACCCTGCAAAATCATAGGCGTTGCTAACCACTAGGAAATCATATGCGTTGCCAACCACCATAAAATTGATATGCGTTGCATACCACTATGAAAAATCATAGCCGTCGCCAACCACCGTGAAAAATCATGGGTGTTGCCAACCACCGTGACAAATCATGGGCGTTGCCAACCACCATGAACAAATCGTAGGTGCCAACCACCATAAATTCATCGGCGTTGCCAACCATCATGAAACATCATGGGCGTTGCCAACCACCATGAAAAATCATGGCCGTTGCCAACCACCATGAAAAATCATGGGCGTTGCCAACCACCATGAAAAATCATAGGCGTTGCCAACCGCCATGAAAAATCATGACGGTTGTCAACCACCATGAAATATCATGGGCGTTGCCAACCGTCATGAAAAATCATGGGCGTTGCCAACCGCCAAGAAAAATCATGGGCGTTGCCAACCACCATGAAACATCATGGGCGTTGCAAACCACCATGAAAAATCATAGGCGTTGCCAACCACCGTGAAAAATCCTAGGCGTTGCCAACCATTATGAAAAATCATAGGCGTTGCCAACCACTCTAAAAAGTCATAGGCGTTGCCAACCACCATGAAAAATGAACGGCCGCACAAGCGGTGCTTGTTTGCCGCAAAACCCCTTGTGCGGCCATTTTTACAAAAGGGTCTTTGCGCGGCCATTTTGTGTGCCTTATGCGTTGCCAACCACCATGAAAACTCATAGGCGTTGCCAACCACCATGAAAACTCATGGGCGTTGCCAACCACCATGAAAAACTGAACGGCCGCACAAGTGGTGCTTCTCTACCGTAAAACCCCTTGTCCGGCCATTTTTACACAAGGGCCTTTGTGCGGCCATTTTCTGCGCCTTATGCGTTGCAAACCACCATGAGATTCATAGGCGTCGCCAACCACCATGAAATCATATGCGTTGCATACCACTATGAAAAATCATGGGCGTTGCCAACCACCATGAAAATTCATGGGTGTTGCCAACCACCATGAAAAGTCATAGGCGTTGCCAACCACCATGAAAAATCATAGGCGTTGCCAACCGCTATGACAAATCATAGGCGTTGCCAACCACCATGAAACATCATGGGAGTTGCCAACCACCATGACATATCATGGGCGTTGCCAACCACCATGAAAAATCATGGCGTTGCCAACCACCATGAAAAATCATGGGCGTTGCCAACCACCCATGAAAAATCATGGGCGTTGCCAGCCACCATGAACAATCATGGGCGTCGCTAACCGCCATGAAAGATCATGGGCGTTGCCAACCACCATGAAAAATCATGGGCGTTGCCAACCGCCATGAAAAATCATGGGCGTTGCCAACCACCATGAAAAATCATAGGCGTTGCCAACCACCATAAAATATCATGGGCGTTGCCAACCACCATGAAATATCATGGGCGTTGCCAACCGTCATGAAAAATCATGGGCGTTGCCAACCACCATGAAGCATCATGGGCGTTGCCAACCACCATGAAAAATCATAGGCGTTGCCAACCACCATGACAAGTCATGGGCGTTGCCAACCGCCATGAAAAAGCACAGGCGTTGCCAACCACCATGAAAAATGAACGGCCGCACAAGTGGTGCTTCTCTGCCGCAAAACCCCTTGTGCGGCCATTTTTAGCAAAAGGGCCTTGTGCGGCCATTTTCTGTGCCTTATGCGTTGCCAACCACCGTGCAAAATCATAGGCGTTGCTAACTTGCTAACCACCATGAAATCATACGCGTGGCCAACCGCCATGAATTTCATATGCGTTGCATACCACTATGAAAATCATAGGCGTTGCCAACCACCATGAAAAATCATGGGCGTTGCCAACCACCATGACAAATCATGAGCGTTGCCAACCACCATGAAAAAATCATAGGCGTTGCCAACCACCATGAAAAATCATCGGCGTTGCCAACCACAATGACAAATCATGGGCGTTGCCAACCACCATGACAAATCATGGGCGTTGCCAACCACCATGAAAAATCATGGGCGTTGCCAACCACCATGAAAGATCATAGGCGTTGCCAACCACTCTAAAAAATCATAGGCGTTGCCAACCGCCATGAAAAAATGAGCGGCTGCACAAGTGGCGCTTGTCTGCCGCAAAACCCCTTGCGCGGCTATTTTTTACAAAAGGGCCTTTGTGCGGACATTTTCTGTGCCTTATGCGTTGCCAACCACCATGAAAAATCATAGGCGTTGCCAACGGCCGCACAGTGGTGCTTCTCTGCCCAAGACCCCTTGTGCGGTGCATTTTTACAAAAGGGCCTTTGGCCGGCCATTTTCTGTGCCTTATGCTTTGCAAACCGCCCTGCAACAGTGTGTTCCAACACCATGAGATTCATCACGCGTTGCCAACCACCATGAAATTCATATGCGTTGCATACCACTATGAAAAAAATCATATGCGTTGCCAACGACCATGAAAAATCATAGGCGTTGCCAACCACCATGACAAATCATAGTCGTTGCCAACCACCATGAAAACTCATGGGCGTTGCCAACCACCATGAAAAATCATCCACCCATGAAAAATCATGGGCGTTGCCAGCCACCATGAAATATCATGGGCGTTGCCAACCGCCATAAAGAATCATGGGCGTTGCCAACCGCCATGAAAAATCATGGGCGTTGCCAACCACCATGAAACATCATGGGCGTTGCCAACCACCATGAAACATCATGGGCGTTGCCAGCCACCATGAAACATAATGGACGTTGCAAACCACCATGAAAGATCATAGGCGTTGCCAACCACTATGAAAATCATGACGCTTATCAACCCCCATGAAAATCATGACGGTTGGCAACCGCCATGAACATCATGAGCGTCATAGACGCTGCGGCCGCCAAAAACGTAATCCCCGAAAATCATACGCGTTGCCAACCGCCATGAAAATCATGACGGTTGTCAACCGCCATGAAAATCATGACGGTTGTCAACCCCATGAAAATCATGACGGTTGGCAACCGCCATGAACATCATGAGCGTCATGGACGCTGCGGCCGCCAAGGACGTAAACCCCGAAAATCATACGCGTTGCCAACCGCCATGAAAATCATGACGCTTATCAACCCCCATGAAAATCATTACGGTTGTCAACCGCCATGAAAATCATGAGCGTCATGGACGGCTGCGGCCGCGCAAGGACGAAACCCTGAAAATCTAATGCCGTTGCCAAACCGCGATGAGAAAATCATGACTGTTGCAAAAACCGCCATGAAAAATCATGACGGTTGTCAACCCCCATGAAAAACATGACGGTTGGCAACCGCCATGAAAATCATGAGCGTCATGGACGCTGCAGCCACCAAGGACGTAAACCCCGAAAATGAATACGTGTGGTCAATCGCCGTAAAAATCATGACGGTTGTCAGCCGCCTGTGCCTTATGCGTTGCCAACCACCCTGCAAAATCATAGGCGTTGCCAGCCACCATGAAATCATATGCGTTGCCAGCCACCATGAAAAATCATGGGCGTTGCCAACCACCATGAAAAATCATGGGCGTTGCCAACCACTATGAAAAATCATGGGCGTTGCCAACCACCATAAAAAACAGTCATCGGGGTTGCCAACCACCATGAAAAACCATGGGCGTTGCCAACCACCATGAAAAATCATGGGCGTTGCCAACCACCATGAAAAATCATGGGCATCGCCAACCGCCATGAAAAATCATGGGCGTTGCCAACCGCCATGACAAATCATGGGCGTTGCCAACCACCATGAAAAATCATGGAAAAATCATGGGCGTTGCCAACCATCATGAACAATCATGGGCGTTGCCAACCACAGTGACAAATCATGGGCGTTGCCAACCACCATGAAATATCATGGGCGTTGCCAACCACCATGAAATATCATGGGCGTTGCCAACCACTCTAAAAAGTCATAGGCGTTGCCAACCACCATGAAAAATGAACGGCCGCACAAGCGGTGCTTGTTTGCCGCAAAACCCCTTGTGCGGCCATTTTTACAAAAGGGTCTTTGCGCGGCCATTTTGTGTGCCTTATGCGTTGCCAACCACCATGAAAAATCCTAGGCGTTGCCAACCACCATGAAAACTCATGGGCGTTGCCAACCACCATGAAAAACTGAACGGCCGCACAAGTGGTGCTTCTCTACCGTAAAACCCCTTGTCCGGCCATTTTTACACAAGGGCCTTTGTGCGGCCATTTTCTGCGCCTTATGCGTTGCAAACCACCATGAGATTCATAGGCGTCGCCAACCACCATGAAATCATATGCGTTGCATACCACTATGAAAAATCATGGGCGTTGCCAACCACCATGAAAATTCATGGGTGTTGCCAACCACCATGAAAAGTCATAGGCGTTGCCAACCACCATGAAAAATCATAGGCGTTGCCAACCGCTATGACAAATCATAGGCGTTGCCAACCACCATAAAACATCATGGGAGTTGCCAACCACCATGACATATCATGGGCGTTGCCAAGAAAATAAAAAAAAAAAAAAAAAAAAAAAACCCCCCACCATGAAAAATCATGCGCGTTTGCCTAAAACCACCATGAAAATCATGGGCGTTGCTACACACCCATGAAAGAATCATGGGCCGTTGCAGCCACCATGACATTCAGGCTCGCTAACCGCCATAAAGAGCAGGGCTATGCAACCACCCATGATAATCGACGACGGCCTTTGGCATTGCAATTGGAAGGCAGCCTGTGTTGTACCGACACTCTGGCCAGCAGCGGGCGTGCCTCCACCACCATAAAAATATCATGGGCTTGCCAACCACGCATGAAATATCATGGGCGTTGCCAACCGTCATGAAAAATCCTGGGCGTTGCCAACCGCCAAGAAAAATCATGGGCGTTGCCAACCACCATGAAGCATCATGGGCGTTGCCAACCACCATGAAAAATCATAGGCGTTGCCAACCACCATGAGAAGTCATGGGCGTTGCCAACCGCCATGAAAAAGCACAGGCGTTGCCAACCACCATGAAAAATGAACGGCCGCACAAGTGGTGCTTCTCTGCCGCAAAACCCCTTGTGCGGCCATTTTTAGCAAAAGGGCCTTGTGCGGCCATTTTCTGTGCCTTATGCGTTGCCAACCACCGTGCAAAATCATAGGCGTTGCTAACTTGCTAACCACCATGAAATCATACGCGTGGCCAACCGCCATGAATTTCATATGCGTTGCATACCACTATGAAAATCATAGGCGTTGCCAACCACCATGAAAAATCATGGGCGTTGCCAACCACCATGACAAATCATGAGCGTTGCCAACCACCATGAAAAAATCATAGGCGTTGCCAACCACCATGAAAAATCATCGGCGTTGCCAACCACAATGACAAATCATGGGCGTTGCCAACCACCATGACAAATCATGGGCGTTGCCAACCACCATGAAAAATCATGGGCGTTGCCAACCACCATGAAAGATCATAGGCGTTGCCAACCACTCTAAAAAATCATAGGCGTTGCCAACCGCCATGAAAAAATGAGCGGCTGCACAAGTGGCGCTTGTCTGCCGCAAAACCCCTTGCGCGGCTATTTTTTACAAAAGGGCCTTTGTGCGGACATTTTCTGTGCCTTATGCGTTGCCAACCACCATGAAAAATCATAGGCGTTGCCAACGGCCGCACAAGTGGTGCTTCTCTGCCGCAAGACCCCTTGTGCGGCCATTTTTACAAAAGGGCCTTTGTGCGGCCATTTTCTGTGCCTTATGCTTTGCAAACCGCCCTGCAACATCATAGGCGTTGCCAACCACCATGAAATCATGTGTGTTGCCAACCACCATGAGATTCATACGCGTTGCCAACCACCATGAAATTCATATGCGTTGCATACCACTATGAAAAAATTCATATGCGTTGCCAACGACCATGAAAAATCATAGGCGTTGCCAACCACCATGACAAATCATAGTCGTTGCCAACCACCATGAAAACTCATGGGCGTTGCCAACCACCATGAAAAATCATCCACCCATGAAAAATCATGGGCGTTGCCAGCCACCATGAAATATCATGGGCGTTGCCAACCGCCATGAAAGATCATGGCCGTTGCCATACCACCATAAAAATCATGGCGTTCTCAACGCCGTGAAAAAGAAAACATGAGCGTCCAGACGCTGCGGGGACGCCGCCAAAAAGGACGAAACCTGGAAAATCCCTAACGCGTTGCCACCGCCATAAAAATCATGACGGTTGCAAATAAAAACGCGCCCGCCATGAAAATCATGACGGTTGTCAATCCCCACGAAAATCATGACGGTTGTCAACCTCGTGAAAATCATGACGGTTGGCAACCGCCATGAAAATCATGAGCGTCATAGACGCTGCGGCCGCCAAAAGCGTAATCCCCGAAAATCATACGCGTTGCCAACCGCCATGAAAATCATGACGGTTGTCAACCGCCATGAAAATCATGACGGTTGTCAACCCCATGAAAATCATGACGGTTGGCAACCGCCATGAACATCATGAGCGTCATGGACGCTGCGGCCGCCAAGGACGTAAACCCCGAAAATCATACGCGTTGCCAACCGCCATGAAAATCATGACGCTTACCAACCACCATGAAAATCATTACGGTTGTCAACCGCCATGAAAATCATGAGCGTCATGGACGCTGCGGCCGCCAAGGACGTAAACCCGGAAAATCATATGCGTTGCCAACCGCGATGAAAATCATGACGGTTGCAAACCGCCATGAAAATCATGACGGTTGTCAACCCCCATGAAAAACATGACGGTTGTCAACCGCCATGAAAATCATGAGCGTCATGGACGCTGCAGCCACCAAGGACGTAAACCCCGAAAATGCATACGTGTGGTCAATCGCCGTAAAAATCATGACGGTTGTCAGCCGCCTGTGCCTTATGCGTTGCCAACCACCCTGCAAAATCATAGGCGTTGCCAGCCACCATGAAATCATATGCGTTGCCAGCCACCATGAAAAATCATGGGCGTTGCCAACCACCATGAAAAATCATGGGCGTTGCCAACCACTATGAAAAATCATGGGCGTTGCCAACCACCATAAAAAACAGTCATCGGGGTTGCCAACCACCATGAAAAACCATGGGCGTTGCCAACCACCATGAAAAATCATGGGCGTTGCCAACCACCATGAAAAATCATGGGCATCGCCAACCGCCATGAAAAATCATGGGCGTTGCCAACCGCCATGACAAATCATGGGCGTTGCCAACCACCATGAAAAATCATGGAAAAATCATGGGCGTTGCCAACCATCATGAACAATCATGGGCGTTGCCAACCACAGTGACAAATCATGGGCGTTGCCAACCACCATGAAATATCATGGGCGTTGCCAACCACCATGAAATATCATGGGCGTTGCCAACCGCCATGAAAAATCATGGGCGTTGCCAACCGCCATGAAAAATCATGGGCGTTGCCAACCACCATGAAACATCATGGGTGTTGCCAACCACCATGAAGCATCATGGGCGTTGCCAGCCACCATGAAACATAATGGGCGTTGCAAACCACCATGAAAAATCATAGGCGTTGCCAACCACCACGAAAATTCATAGGCGTTGCTAACCATTATGAAAAATCACAGGCGTTGCCAACCACCATGAAAAATGAACGGCCGCACAAGTGGTGCTTCTCTGCCGCAAAACCCCTTGTGCGGCCATTTTTAGCAAAAGGGCTTTGTGCGGCCATTTTCTGCGCCTTATAAGTTGCCAACCACCGTGCAAAATCATAGGCGTTACAAACCACCATGAAAAATCATGGGCGTTGCCAACCACCATGAAAAATCATGGGCGTTGCCAACCACCATGAAAAACCATGGGCGTTGCCAACCACCATCAACCACCATGAAAAATCATAGGCGTTGCCAACCACCATGAAATATCATGGGCGTTGCCAACCACCATGAAAAATCATGGGCGTTGCCAACGGCCATGACAAATCATGGGCGTTGCCAACCGCCATGTAAACTCATGGGCGTTGCCAACCATCATGAAACATCATGGGCGTTGCTAACCACCATGAAAAGTCATTGGCGGTGCCAAGCACCATGAAAAATCATAGGCGTGTCCAACCGCCATGAAAAAGCACAGGAGTTGCCAACCACCATGAAAATGAACGGCCGCACAAGTGGTGCTTCTCTGCCGCAAAACCTCTTGTGCTGCCATTTTTAACAAAAGGGCCTTTGTGCGCCATTTTCTGTGCCTCATGCGTTGCCAACCACCCTGCAAAATCATAGGCGTTGCTGACCACCATGAAATCATATGCGTTGCCAACCACCATAAAATTGATATGCGTTGCATACCACTATGAAAAATCACAGGCGTCGCCAACCACCATGAAAAATCATGGGTGTTGCCAACCACCGTGACAAATCATGGGCGTTGCCAACCACCATGAAAAAATCGTAGGCGTTGCCAACCACCATGAAAATTCATCGGCGTTGCCAACCATCATGAAAAATCATGGGCGTTGACCACCATGAAAAGTCATGGCCGTTGCCAACCACCATGAAAAATCATGGCCGTTGCCAACCACCATGAAAAATCATGGGCGTTGCCAACCGCCATGAAAAATCATGACGGTTGTCAACCCCCATGAAAGTCATGCTGGTTGCCAACCACCATGAAACATCATGGGCGTTGCCAACCACCATGAAACATCATGGGCTTTTCCAACCACCATGAAACATCATGGGCGTTGCAAACCACCATGAAAAATCATAGGCGTTGCCAACCACCATGAAAAATCCTAGGCGTTGCCAACCATGATGCAAAAACCTTGGCGTTGCCAACCACTCTAAAAAGTCATAGGCGTTGCCAACCACCATGAAAAATGAACGGCCGCACAAGCGGTGCTTGTTTGCCGCAAAACCCCTTGTGCGGCCATTTTTACAAAAGGGTCTTTGCGCGGCCATTTTGTGTGCCTTATGCGTTGCCAACCACCATGAAAAATCATAGGCGCTGCCAACCAATCTGAAAATTCATAGGCGTTGCCAACCACCATGAAGAACTGAACGGCCGCACAAGTGGTGCTTCTCTACTGTAAAACCCCTTGTCCGGCCATTTTTACACAAGGGCCTTTGTGCGGCCATTTCCTGTGCCTTATGCGTTGCAAACCACCATGAGATTCATAGGCGTTGCCAACCACCATGAAATCATATGCGTTGCATACCACTATGAAAAATCATGGGCGTTGCCAACCACCATGAAAAATCATGGGTGTTGCCAACCACCATGAAAAGTCATAGGCGTTGCCAACCACCATGAAAAATCATAGGCGTTGCCAACCGCTATGACAAATCATAGGCGTTGCCAACCACCATGAAACATCATGGGAGTTGCCAACCACCATGACATATCATGGGCGTTGCCAACCACCATGAAAAATCATGGGCGTTGGCAACCAGCATGAAAAAACATATCATGGGCGTTGCCAACCACCATGAAAAATCATGGGCGTTGCCAACCAGCATGAAAAATCATGGGCGTTGCCAACCACCCATGAAAAATCATGGGCGTTGCCAGCCACCATGAACAATCATGGGCGTCGCTAACCGCCATGAAAGATCATGGGCGTTGCCAACCACCATGAAAAATCATGGGCGTTGCCAACCGCCATGAAAAATCATGGGCGTTGCCAACCACCATGAAAAATCATAGGCGTTGCCAACCACCATAAAATATCATGGGCGTTGCCAACCATGAAATATCATGGGCGTTGCCAACCGTCATGAAAAATCATGGGCGTTGCCAACCACCATGACATATCATGGGCGTTGCCAACCACCATGAAGCATCATGGGCGTTGCCAACCACCATGAAAAATCATAGGCGTTGCCAACCACCATGAAAAATCATGGGCGTTGCCAACCAGCATGAAAAATCATGGGCGTTGCCAACCACCATGAAATATTATGGGCGTTGCCAACCGTCATGAAAAATCATGGGCGTTGCCAACCACCATGAAACATCATGGGCGTTGCCAACCACCATGAAGCATCATGGGCGTTGCCAACCACCATGAAAAATCATAGGCGTTGCCAACCACCATGAGAAGTCATGGGCGTTGCCAACCGCCATGAAAAAGCACAGGCGTTGCCAACCACCATGAAAAATGAACGGCCGCACAGTGGTGCTTCTCTGCTGCAAAACCCCTTGTGCGGCCGTTTTTAGCAAAAGGGCCTTGTGCGGCCATTTTCTGTGCCTTATGCGTTGCCAACCACCGTGCAAAATCATAGGCGTTGCTAACTTGCTAACCACCATGAAATCATATGCGTGGCCAACCGCCATGAATTTCACATGCGTTGCATACCACTATGAAAATCATAGGCGTTGCCAACCACCATGAAAAATCATGAGGGTTGCCAACCACCATGACAAATCATGGGCGTTGCCAACCACCATGAAAAATCATAGGCGTTGCCAACCACCATGAAAAATCATCGGCGTTGCCAACCACAATGACAAATCATGGGCGTTGCCAACCACCATGACAAATCATGGGCGTTGCCAACCACCATGAAAAATCATGGGCGTTGCCAACCACCATGAAAGATCATAGGCGTTGCCAACCACTCTAAAAAATCATAGGCGTTGCCAACCACCATGAAAAAATGAACGGCTGCGCAAGTGGCGCTTGTCTGCCGCAAAACCCCTTGCGCGGCTATTTTTTACAAAAGGGCCTTTGTGCGGACATTTTCTGCGCCTTATGCGTTGCCAACCACCATGAAAAATCATAGGCGTTGCCAACGGCCGCACAAGTGGTGCTTCTCTGCCGCAAGACCCCTTGTGCGGCCATTTTTACAAAAGGGCCTTTGCGCGGCCATTTTCTGTGCCTTATGCTTTGCAAACCGCCCTGCAACATCATAGGCGTTGCCAACCACCATGAAATCATGTGTGTTGCCAACCACCATGAGATTCATATGCGTTGCCAACCACCATGAAATTCATACGCGTTGCATACCACTATGAAAAAATCATATGCGTTGCCAACCACCATGAAAAATCATAGGCGTTGCCAACCACCATGACAAATCATAGTCGTTGCCAACCACCATGAAAACTCATGGGCGTTGCCAACCACCATGAAAAATCATGGGCGTTGCCAACCACCCATGAAAAATCATGGGCGTTGCCAGCCACCATGAACAATCATGGGCGTCGACTAACCGCCATGAAAGATCATGGGCGTTGCCAACCACCATGAAAAATCATGGGCGTTGCCAACCGCCATGAAAAATCATCGGCGTTGCCGACCACCATGTAGTATCATAGGCGTTGCCAACCACCATGAAAATCATGACGGTTGCCAACCGCCATGAAAATCATGAGCGTCATGGACGCTGCGGCCGCCAAGGACGTAAACCTGGAAAATCATACGCGTTGCCAACCGCCATGAAAATCATGACAGTTGCAAACCGCCATGAAAATCATGCCCCCACGAAAATCATGACGGTTGTCAACCCCATGAAAATCATGACGGTTGGCAACCGCCATGAAAATCATGACGGTTGTCAACCCCCATGAAAAACATGACGGTTGGCAACCGCCATGAAAATCATGAGCGTCATTGGCCGCTGCGGCGCCAAGGGTCAGTAAACCCCGAAAATCATTACGCGTTTGCCAACCGCCGATGAAAATTTTTATTTTTTTTTTTATTACGCAGTTGCCAACCGCGTGAAAATCAATGAGGTTTGTCAACCCCCATGAAAATCATGACGGTTGGCAACCGCCATGAAAATCCTGAGCGTCATGGCCGCTGCGGCCGCCAAGGACGTAAACCCCGAAAATCATACGCGTTGCCAACCGCCATGAAAATCATACGCGTTGCCAACCGCCGTGAAAATCATGACGGTTGTCAACCCCCATGAAAATCATTACGGTTGTCAACCGCCATGAAAATCATGAGCGTCATGGACGCTGCGGCCGCCAAGGACGTAAACCCGGAAAATCATATGCGTTGCCAACCGCCATGAACATCATGACGGTTGCAAACCGCCATGAAAATCATGACGGTTGTCAACCCCCATGAAAAACATGACGGTTGTCAACCGCCATGAAAATCATGAGCGTCATGGACGCTGCAGCCACCAAGGACGTAAACCCCGAAAATGAATACGTGTTGTCAACCGCCGTAAAAATCATGACGGTTGTCAGCCGCCATGAAAATCATGACGGTAGTCAACCCCCATGAAAATCATGAGCGTCATGGACGCTGCGGCCGCCAAGGACGTAAACCCCGAAAATCATACGCGTTGCCAACCGCCATGAAAATCATGACGGTTGCCAGCCGCCGTGAAAATCATGACGGTTGTCAACCCCCATAAAAATCATGACGGTTGTCAACTGACATGAAAATCATGAGCGTCATGGACGCTGCGGCCGCCAAGGACGTAAACCCCGAAAATCATATGCGTTGCCAACCGCCATGAAAATCATGACGGTGGTCAGCCGCCATGAAAATCATGACGGTTGGCGGTTGGCAACGAATATTGATTTTGGGGTTTACGTCCCTTGGCGGCGCGGGTCCATGTCGCTAAAAATTTCATGGCAGTTGACAAACCGTAATGATTTTATGGGGGTTGAAAAAATCATGACGGTGATGTCAGCCGCCGTATGAAAATCATTGACGGTTGTCAACGCCATGAAAATCATTAGAGTTGGACGCTGCGGCCGCCAAGGACGTAAATCCGGAAAATCATATGCGTTGCCAACCACCATGAAAATCATGACGGTTGCAAACCGCCATGAAAACCATGACAGTTGTCAACCCCAATGAAAATCATGACGGTTGTCAACCGCCATGAAACTCATGAGCGTCATGGCCGCTGCGGCCGCCAAGGACGTAAACCCCGAAAATCATACGCGTTGCCAATTGCCATGAAAATCATGACGGTTGCAAACCGCCATGAAAATCATGACGGTTGGCAACCCCCATGAAAATCATGACGGTTGTCAACCGCCATGAAAATCATGAGCGTCATGGCCGCTGCGGCCGCCAAGGACGTAAACCCGGAAAATCACACGCGTTGCCAACCGCCATGAAAATCATGACGGTTGCCGGCCGCCGTGAAAATCATGACGGTTGTCAACCCCCATGAAAATCATGACGGTTGTCAACCGCCATGAAAATCATGAGCGTCATACGCGTTTCCAACCGCCATGAAAATCATGACGGTTGTCAGCCGCCATGAAAATCATGACGGTTGGCGGTTGGCAACGCATATGATTTTCGGGGTTTACGTCCTTGGCGGCCGCAGCGTCCATGACGCTCAAAACTCTCATGGCAGTTGACAACCGTAATGATTTTCATGGGGGTTGAAAATCATGACGGTTGTCAGCCGCCATGAAAATCATGACGGTTGTCAACCGCCATGAAAATCATGAGCGTCATGGACGCTGCGGCCGCCAAGGACGTAAATCCGGAAATCATACGCGTTGCCAACCGCCATGAAAATCATGACAGTTGCAAACCGCCATGGAAATCATGACGGTTGTCAACCCCCACGAAAATCATGACGGTTGTCAACCCCATGAAAATCATGACGGTTGGCAACCGCCATGAAAATCATGAGCGTCATGGACGCTGCGGCCGCCAAGGACGTAATCCCCGAAAATCATACGCGTTGCCAAACCGCCATGAAAATCATGACGGTTGTCAACCACCATGAAAATCGTGATGGTTGTCAACCGCATGAAAATCATGACGGTTGTCAAACCCCCATGAAAATCATGAGCGTCATGGACGCTGCAGCCACCAAGGTCAACCGCCGTAAACATCATGACGGTTGTCAGCCGCCATGAAAATCATGACGGTAGTCAACCCCCATGAAAATCATGAGCGTCATGGACGCTGCGGCCGCCAAGGACGTAAACCCCGAAAATCATACGCGTTGCCAACCGCCATGAAAATCATGACGGTTGCCAGCCGCCGTGAAAATCATGACGGTTGTCAACCCCCATAAAAATCATGACGGTTGTCGACTGCCATGAAAATCATGAGCGTCATGGACGCTGCGGCCGCCAAGGACGTAAACCCCGAAAATCATATGCGTTGCCAACCGCCATGAAAATCATGACGGTTGTCAGCCGCCATGAAAATCATGACGGTTGGCGGTTGGCAACGCATATGATTTTCGGGGTTTACGTCCTTGGCGGCCGCAGCGTCCATGACGCTCAAAATTCTCATGGCAGTTGACAACCGTAATGATTTTCATGGGGGTGAAAAATCATGACGGTTGTCAGCCGCCATGAAAATCATGACGGTTGTCAACCGCCATGAAAATCATGAGCGTCATGGACGCTGCGGCCGCCAAGGACGTAAATCCGGAAAATCATATGCGTTGCCAACCACCATGAAAATCATGACGGTTGCAAACCGCCATGAAAATCATGACAGTTGTCAACCCCAATGAAAATCATGACGGTTGTCAACCGCCATGAAACTCATGAGCGTCATGGACGCTGCGGCCGCCCAGGACGTAAGCCCCGAAAATCATACGCGTTGCCAACCGCCATGAAAATCATGACGGTTGCCAACCGCCATGAAAATCATGACGGTTGTCAACCCCCATGAAAATCATGACGGTTGTCAACCCCCATGAAAATCATGAGCGTCATGGACGCTGCGGCCGCCAAGGACGTAAACCCGGAAAATCATATGCGTTGCCAACCGCCGTGAAAATCATGACGGTTGTCAGCCGCCATGAAAATCATGACGGTTGTCAACCCCCATAATTAAAAATCATGACGGTTGTCAACTGCCATGAAAAATGAGCGTCATGGACGCTGCGGCCGCCAAGGACGTAAACCCCGAAAATCATATGCGTTGCCAACCGCCATGAAAATCATGACGGTTGTCAGCCGCCATGAAAATCATGACGGTTGTCAACCCCCACGAAAATCATGACGGTTGTCAACCCCATGAAAACCATGAGCGTTGCAAACTTCTATGACCCCTAAAGATTTTTTTGTCGCTTGTTTGGGTTGTTGCTTTTGTAGGGTGTCGCTGGCTTAGTGTTGGTCTGCTTTCAGTGTTGGCTCCGCTGTCCAAAGCCGCCCTTTTGACCTTTTACTTTTCGCAGTTGGGTCCATACGTCCAAACGATTCACCTTTATTTCTGGGTCTGTTGGGCAACTGAGTCGGTTAGTAGAGATTGGAATTGGCTTGATATGGTCTAGCATTGCGGTGGAGGTTCTCCAGTGTTTAGATGAGTTCGAAGACATATGTGCCGTGGTCAACAGATCAGTTCCTTTACTTGGCTAGAAAGGATGATTCCTGTTGAGGGACCATGACCATAGGTCATATACGGGCTTTTGAACATGGTTTATATGAACGTCCAATATGACCTGTCAATTTCTGCAATGAAGGGGATGACACGGGGCACACCCACCAATATCCAAAAACATTAACTATGGCTCACAATTTGCACCTACAGTAAGTCAAGCCTTTTGCAGTCGCAATCAAACTGCGAGTCCGCAGATCATTTATGGCTCACTGCCCGATGCGTTGATGCAATGACAAGTCGTTGTTTTGACCTTCTTCCTATTCATGCGTGAGAAAAACAGCGGAAGTTCATTACGGCTAGAGTTTCCGATGCTTGGGCCCGTCTGTTTTATCCATTTGCTAAATACCATTTGCTATCATCGACACAGTCAATACTTACTGATGGGTTTACTTGTCGGCGCCTGGAGCAAAATGCAAATATCGAGTGCTTCATACAGAGATAGCCGTCAGAGTGAAGCCTTCCTGCTTGCTGTATTTTCCCCGCGACGTTCATCACGAGTGGCTTGGCACCAAACCTGATTCTGAAGCCAAATGAGAAGTCGCACAACCTCCAAACCGGTCTTGTCAAGCTCTGCGCTCGAAGATTTTGGGGGGACAGAGGGCGCGAGGGCTTTGTTTTTTTGCTGATACTGTTTTGGGAGTTGTTAAAATGTGAGCTGCTTTGCGGGCTGATTTGGAGTTGCCATGCGTTTGAGACCGTGAGAACGACCTGACATTGGGTTAGGGTCCTTTCTTGCCCATATGGACCAGCCTTCGTGGTTTTGACTCCGATGTGAGCTGAGGTCGCACTGCGGTGGCCAGCGCAGACGCGCTGTTGCAGCGAGACGATGAGAGAAGTTCTGCTCCTCGGTCAGTGAGAGGAAGCATTGGACCATTTGCTCACTTTCTGAGCTTCTGGACTTTTGTGCGTTGTGGGAAGACCATTTTTGGCAAATTACAAGTGCAAATTTTGCGCGGCCGACCGACTCAGCAAATTACTTTAAACAACTTGTTGTTCCAGCGCCCTCCAGCCGTTTTCCCGGAAAGGAGACCAGGATCTGGTTGTTAACACAAGTTTCTCCAACTCAGCCTTCTATCGAGAGGAGTTTGGGTGTGTCCAATATGTCGTTGGTCCAAGATCCCTGAAAGTTGTTGTTGCTCTTGTTGCTCGGTTTCGATCGAAACAGACGGCAATTGGTCAAGGGAACCCTTTGCCCTTGAGGCTTGGGCGACTCTTTTTGTTCAACCCCATTCTACCCCTTCTACCCCGTGTCTCATTTTACCCTTCCACACTGTCATTTGACCCTTCTATCCCTTCTAACCCTGCATCCCGTTCTATGTGGAGGGATGTGTTTTCTCCAAATGAAACGCAACCCTTGTTATCTTCCATGTGTAAGAGTATGTTTGTATGTTTGCCTGTTGTTTAACAGAACATATATCTATCACTACTGGACATGTTTGTGATTTTCCAGGGGAAGTAAGCAACGGGAGGTTACATGGGCGTGCAAGTGCCTCCCTTGCAATCCACGAAGGGTAACCGAGCTTAGAACTGCGGCAGGCATGTTTCCTGGTAACGCAGGTACACTTTTTTTGCAGAGAAAGCAAGCACACCTACCGCAAACTGACAACGTTAGTTCTCGGCAAGTCTTTTTGTGAGGACGAGAAGGCACGGACCGGGTCCCAATTGCCCCTATCTCATTGGGAACAGGTCCAATAAAATTAGTCCAATATTGGCTATGGCTCGCATCCGGGTGAAATCAATGCAGATCAAGCTCCCTGAGTTTTCCCGCGAGGGACCATCAAACAGGGCCGTGAAGCAACGGGAAAAGCAACGCACGATAAATGGGTCTGTGTTTGTTTTTTTTGGCCGTGTCAGTTCTTTAGTCTTCGTGGGAGGTGGGGCTTGGGCGAGCCATACCCCCGAATCATACCCCGAACCATACCCCCGAGCCATACCCCGAGTCATACCCCTTAAAAAAACACAAAAAAAGAACTTGCAAGAACTGTGGCATTTGCATGTGATCCATGGATAGCTGGAAGCTATAGGGGCTTTAACTTCAAGTGAAGAAGGGGGTCTTTTCAAGAAACAGTGTTAGAGAGCTTGTTATGTGGACCGATGCCAGGGGGTAGGGACTCCGAGGTAATACCTGGTTCACTTGTGGTTCTGGATCTATTCTTGAGCCTGCGATGCTTGCATGGTTGGGCTCTGTTGTCATGGGGCCAAGTACAGTTGACATGTCCACTCACACACTCACTGGTTACTCGTGGGGGGCCATTTTGGCTGAAGTGGTGTTCGGTTACCCACCTCGGTCTCGGCTTGCTATTTTCAATGGAAAGTGCCAATGGATGGAGTTATAGAGCAATCCTGAGGATGTCCTGGTACTAGAGTTGTTTGTAGCATCCGTGGTGCTGTGGCGGGGGGGTGCAGCTTGACGTAAGACGCTGGGACTTGCAGGGCGCTGTGGCGGGGGGTGCCGCTGCTGAGCTTGAAACTTGGAGCTTGCTTCCTGCAGTCTGTCCGACGCGGTGGAAACAGCTGTCTGTCCTGGGCCACCTGCGCAGTGAAACACAAGCTGTCTTTGTCCTGGGGTGTCGAAAAAAATATGTCCCCCGATTCATACCCCCGATTCATACCCGATTCATACCCCGATTCATACCCTTCTGCTGCCATTTGCAGCCAAGAGCCTCTTGCGCTCTGGGCAGTACTAGCGAAGCTATGCCGCCCAAATCCTCAGAAGACACAAAACGCAAAGAGAAGCGCTGCAGGAACCAGCTCGCGGCTCTTTTCGCAGAAGTTCGCCAGAAGGTGGGTTCGGAAGGCTTACTGCGATGTATCAAGCGCGACACGTACACCACCTGTGAGAGGCCCACTAGCCTCTGCGCGGCTGCCGTTTGAGGATGTCACACTGTCTTGCCCTTACGCTGGTTCGTGACTGGTGCGGGTGGCGGGCCTGACTGGGCAGCGGCGCTTCCCCTTAAGCAACGCTTGCTTGGGTCTGTGAGCACGCGGCTCGCTTGAACTCCAAGTGGAGGTGGCAATGACCTTCCACCTGGAGCAGCAGCTTTCGCTACCCCACTCACGCAGAGTGGCAGCTGTCTAGTTCAGGCCACACACAAGCGCCCCAGGCTGGCTTGTAGCAACTCAGCGGTCCAAATTCTCACGGCTATCCAGTTGCCAGCTCACGGGAGCTTTGCAGTGTCCAAAGCCACAAAGCAAGAGTTCAGAGGCGCGCGAGCCATACCCCGAACCATACCTGCGATTCATACCCCTTATACCAACCTCCCGGCACGGCCACGTCAAAAAAACACATACCTAAATAGAGTTCCCAATCCTCGTCGGGCACAACGAGCTTTGTACATGATACATGGCTGTGTCTCAAAATACCGGGTACCAAATGGCCACCTTGGTAAATGGAACCAAAGACTAAGACCCGCGCAACCCTAGCTCCTTAAGTTTGAGCCACACGGCGGTGCTCCGAAATGGGGACGCTATGCTTGGCGCCAGCTTCATGCAGGCAACCACGAAAGCTGAACAGGCGGCATCTCGGATGCCCAGCTCTTGGCGCTCGGTTTGTTCTAAGCCACGCCCAGTGGCAGCCGTTGCGTATGTCTTGCAAGGTGCGGGTGCAATGGAAGGGACTAATTGAATCGTTCGTGTACTCCTATAGTCATGCCTAAATAATGTGTTTTTTAATAGTACCCCAAACCTCCAGTGTAATTATTTGGCCCTTCCCGCACACTCTTGCTTGGGTTTGACTCAGGTTATCAAGGAGATAGTCGCCCTCCTCAAGATCACGTGGCCGATCTTCCTGTCGATGGCCTTTCGCTCAGCTGGGTATGCAACCCCAGACGTCCTACATCCAACAGGTTTACAGGGGGGGGGCATGGGTGCGGTTTCCTTACAAATTCACAATCAGCATTCCGTTTTTCCAGTGCCACCCTGCAATTCAGAAAAGGTTGGCGTTGCGTTTTCCCTTCAAGCATGCAAATTCACAGGTCCTTGTTTATGATGGCGGCGCCCCTGCAGCGACGGTTGCTCATTTTCACAAAAGCAGGCTGCGTTCTGGGTGGGAGGTGGCGGTGGGGAGGGCGGGGGGGTAATAACGTTCGTTTTGCACACTCTCGGAGAGTGACCTGCAGACTTGCGCAAGTTACGCAGAGCAATGTGGGCTGAGTTATCGGTGCTGAGCAACTTGCATAGGGCCGCAGCAACTTGCGCAGAGCAACTTGCACAAAACATTTTTGCGCAGATATTTTTGGAGACGTGCGCAGGGGCAACCTTGCGCGGAGCGCTTGCGCAGAGCAACTTGCGCAAGGCGCTTGAGCAGAGCACAAAAGCGAAGGCAAATTGGAAATAGTACAGTATCTTGCACACAGAATTTGCGCATGGCAACTTGCACACGCGCAGAACACTCGCAGAGATCGACGCGCAGAGTTGCGCAGAACAACTTGGGCAGAGCACGAGCGCAGCACAGACAGTTTTACAACAAGAACTTGCACGAAGCGCCTTGCGCAGAGCGCTCGAAAAGAGCTACCTGAACAGCGAAAGTCGCACATAGCAATTGCGCAAATCAATTTGCATTTTGCAACTTGCGGGCAGCATCTTCCGTGCGACACTGCGCGGTCTACTTGCAAAGCTGCACTTGCACGCGCAGGGCCAAGTGGCAGATTGTTCAGCTCATGCTGTGGAACACTCGCATATTTCCGGGGGCTCTTATCATCGAGGCGGCAACATGCTTTCGAGCCAAGCATGATCTAGTTGGTGTGTTTACTTTTTTGTTTGAAGACAACAAGAAAAGGTACCCCCTATCTGTTGCATCTCAGGTCTCGTGGGTGGCGATGAAGGCGACGGTGGGTGGGGGTTTCCGCGTCTTTGCCTGCCGCCCCCGATTAACCTGTCCCAATACTAGGGAGTTCTTCCCTCCATTTTTCGACCAGGGTGTGTTCTGGAAATCAAGAGTACGCCTTATTAACAAAAAAGGGTCCTCCCAACCTGACCCGGCTGAATGGGCCTCAACCCCATGGGAACTGCCCCAGAACACTTCCAACCACCGATCCGCCTCCAATCTGCAAATTAGAGGGAAATGGATTTTCTGGACTCACTCCCTGTCAAAACAGTCCCAGTTATTTGTCCAACTTGCCAGGTTACTGACACCGCGGTCCTGGGGCATGTGGGCACCACTACGCGATACCTCGATGCGTCTGCTCTCAGCGATCTGCGACCGCTCGGGCGGAATGGGATGGTGGGCCAGGGCCTTGGGGAGCGGTGGGAAAGGGAAGGGCAGCTGAAGACCTTCGCGTTTTGCCCTGACTGCGGGGTTTCCTCTGAACCCCTTATCGCTATCATGTTAAACTCGGGGTGAATATCCCCCCCCAACCAAGAAGTATTGAGTTGTACTTACTGGTTTGGATTTTGCGAAGATCCGGTTAAATCACAATTTAGTCATACAAGCAGCGGTGCTGAGGCCTTATCACAACAATTGCACATGTCCCATATGATGGCTCTACATGGGTTTGTGTTCGCAAAGCTCTTGCAGCAAATTTGATCACGGCTCATGGATGAAAGGACGCTAAGCAGCGTGGAAAGACAGAAACAAAGCAAGAAGGAAAGAACAACGGAGTCAATGAAGCAGCACTCCCAGCAATCTTATGTCAAGATCAGCTGGATGCGCAGGAAGAACCATTCAAACAAGACCCCTACGACCTCCCACGTGCAACGGGAGTGAGTGTGAGTGAGAGGAGTCACACAATTGCGCGCGACAACATCCAGGCCCTTTAGAGACCTCTGAAACGCTGCCCCTGCCAAGAAATCGTGCCCTAACATGAAGCCAGCAGTCACATGTCCAAAATGCTGCCCCTGCCAACAAATCGCCACTCGCATGTCCAAAGTGCTGCGCCTGCCGTGCTCACATGTCCAAAATGCTGCCCCTGCCAACAAATCGCCACTCGCATGTCCAAAGTGCTGCGCCTGCCGTGCTCACATGTCCAAAATGCTGCCTCTGCCAAAAATTCGCCACTCGCATGTCCAAAGTGCTGCGCCTGCCACGAAATCAGCACTCAGCCACAAAACTCGGGGCCCACAAGCGCGCGAGACGACATCCTGTCCGTGTAGAGCCTTTTCACCTGCCGCCCACAAAATCGAGCACTCACATGTCCAAACTGCTGCGCTTGCCGTGTCCACAGTGCTGGCCCTGCCACGAAACAAGAGTGAGTGAGTTAGTTAGTGAGTGAGTGAGCGAGTGAGCGAGTGTGTGAGTGTGAGTGAGTGAGTGAGTGAGTGAGTGAGTGAGTGAGTGAGTGAGTGAGTGAGTGAGTGAGTGAGTGAGTGAGTGTGTGAGTGAGTGAGTGAGTGAGTGAGTGAGTGAGTGAGTGAGTGAGTGAGTGAGTGAGTGAGTGAGTGAGTGAGTGAGTGAGTGAGTGAGTGAGTGAGTGAGTGAGTGAGCGAGTGAGTGAGTGAGCGAGTGTGTGAGTGTGAGCGAGCGTGTGAGTGTGAGTGAGTGAGTGAGTGAGTGAGTGAGGGAGTGAGCGAGCGAGCGAGCGAGCGAGCGAGTGAGCGAGTGTGTGAGTGTGAGCGAGCGAGTGAGTGAGTGAGTGACTGAGTGAGTGAGTGAGCGAGTGAGCGAGTGAGCGAGTGAGCGAGTGTGTGAGTGTGTGAGTGTGTGAGTGTGTGAGTGTGTGAGTGTGTGAGTGTGTTGAGTGAGCGAGTGAGCGAGTGTGTGAGTGTGAGTGAGTGAGTGAGTGAGTGAGCGAGCGAGCGAGCGAGCGAGCGAGCGTGTGAGTGTGAGTGAGTGAGTGAGTGAGTGAGTGAGTGAGTGAGTGAGTGAGTGAGTGAGCGAGCGAGCGAGCGAGTGAGCGAGTGTGTGAGTGTGAGCGAGCGAGTGAGTGAGCGAGTGAGTGAGTGAGTGAGTGTGAGTGTGTGAGTGTGAGTGAGTGAAAGAGTGAGTGAGTGAGTGAGCGAGCGAGTGTGTGAGTGTGAGTGAGTGAGTCAGCGAGTGAGTGAGTGAGTGAGTGAGTGAGCGAGCGAGCGAGCGAGCGAGTGTGAATGAGTGAGTGAGCAAGCGAGTGTGTGAGTGAGTGAGTGAGTGAGTGAGTGAGTGAGTGAGTGAGTGAGTGAGCGAGTGAGTGAGTGAGTGAGTGTGAGTGTGTGAGTGTGAGTGAGTGAAAGAGTGAGTGAGTGAGTGAGCGAGCGAGTTTGTGAGTGTGAGTGAGTCAGCGAGTGAGTGAGTGAGTGAGTGAGTGAGCGAGCGAGCGAGCGAGCGAGCGAGTGAGTGAGTGAGTGAGTGAGTGAGTGAGTGAGTGAGTGAGTGAGTGAGTGAGTGAGTGAGTGAGTGAGTGAGTGAGTGAGTGAGTGAGTGAGTGAGTGAGTGAGTGAGTGAGTGAGTGAGCGAGCGAGCGAGCGAGTGAGCGAGCGAGCGAGCGAGTGTGTGAGTGAGTGAGTGAGTGAGTGAGTGAGTGAGTGAGTGAGTGAGTGAGTGAGTGAGTGAGTGAGTGAGTGAGTGAGTGAGTGAGTGAGTGAGTCAGTGAGTCAGTGAGTCAGTGAGTCAGTGAGTCAGTGAGTCAGTGAGTCAGTGAGTCAGTGAGTCAGTGAGTCAGTGAGTCAGTGAGTCAGTGAGTCAGTGAGTCAGTGAGTCAGTGAGTCAGTGAGTCAGTGAGTCAGTGAGTCAGTGAGTCAGTGAGTCAGTGAGTCAGTGAGTCAGTGAGTCAGTGAGTCAGTGAGTCAGTGAGTCAGTGAGTCAGTGAGTCAGTGAGTCAGTGAGTCAGTGAGTCAGTGAGTCAGTGAGTCAGTGAGTCAGTGAGTCAGTGAGTCAGTGAGTCAGTGAGTCAGTGAGTCAGTGAGTCAGTGAGTCAGTGAGTCAGTGAGTCAGTGAGTCAGTGAGTCAGTGAGTCAGTGAGTCAGTGAGTCAGTGAGTCAGTGAGTCAGTGAGTCAGTGAGTCAGTGAGTCAGTGAGTCAGTGAGTCAGTGAGTCAGTGAGTCAGTGAGTCAGTGAGTCAGTGAGTCAGTGAGTCAGTGAGTGAGTCAGTGAGTCAGTGAGTCAGTGAGTCAGTGAGTGAGCGAGCGAGCGAGCGAGTGAGCGAGCGAGTGAGTGTGTGTGTGTGTGTGAGTGTGAGTGGGAGTGTGAAAGTGAGTGTGAGTGTGAGTGTGAGTGAGTGAGTGAGTGAGTGAGTGAGTGAGTGAGTGAGTGAGTGAGTGAGTGAGCGAGCGAGCGAGCGAGCGAGCGAGCGAGTGACTGAGTGAGTGAGTGAGTGAGTGAGTGAGTGAGTGAGTGAGTGAGTGAGTGAGTGTGTGTGTGTGTGAGTGTGTGTGTGTGTGAGTGTGTCAGTTTGTGAGAGTGTGAGTGTGAGTGCGAGCGAGAGTGAGAGTCTGTGAGAGGGAGTGAAGGAGTGAGGGAGTGAGTGAGTGAGGAAGGGAGGGAGGGAGGGGAGGGAGGGAAGGAGGGAGGGAGTGAGTGAGTGAGTGAGTGAGCGGGAGGAAGCGTGCGGGAAACGGAGGAGGAGAGGGAGGAGAAGCGGGCGACCCGCGCGGAAAACGTAAGAGCCCAGGGGAATAAAGCAGGCTCCTGTCCTTTTGGTTTTCCTTGAATCAACCCGTAGCAGGACGCTTGGAACTGAGGAATGCCAAATCAATCTGATCATGGGCACTCAGGACGTCCTCCACCGGCGTGTTCATCCAATCCCGAGTCGCGCGGCTCTCAGAAACTTCGCGGTCGGATCCAACCTGTCGGGGGTTGAGGAGTAAACCAGCAGCATGTGCTTCTAGAAATTATCGGCGGCTCTTGGATTTCTAAAGTTTCAGGCATCTCACTTGGACAGTTTGGGGTTTCTCCTGAAGTTCTCCCGCTGCCTTTTTGTTTGGCTCTTTTGAAGCCACATCCGAACTGTACCCTGGGTTGGTATGTAAAAATAGAGGCCCCAAAAATGGCCCAAGCTTGAACCAAGGATTTAGAGGCTACTTTCTCAGTCTTCAAAGGAACTCCCCGAAGTGCGACGTGCCCTATGGCGATCTTACTGGGAGCAGTGGGTTAAAGTCATGAGTGTAGCACTATAACTATCCACTACCCTCAATTAATTTGGGCATTGCAACGGGGACGTTCGTCGTACTTCTACGCTCTAGAACCTACCTGGACTTTCCCCGATGTGGGGAAAGTTAGTTCACATGAATACCAACGTCAACTAAAACATCTGCAAATCATTGGTTGCTTCTGCTTGGCGACACTGGATAAACCACCTGTGGCAACCGACACATGGGATGCCTCGGCCTCCAACATCCCTTGCACAGGTTGCCGACACGGCACAGTTTTCGTTGACTTACCATTTGTTCGCAACGGTTGGCTTCTTCTTCCCATTTATTTGACTTCCCAAGGATTCATTGGTTGACTTGAATATTTTGTTTGACCGTATCCTACGGTTGAAGATAAGGTGGCCAAGGGAATCGTTCAACGAAAATTTGAACCCGAATTGCCAAAACCGACTTTTAGTTACCTTTGCGGTTTTCCAGTCCATATCCATCCCAAACCAGCACCCCCCAAAATGCTTCCCATGTCCAAAATCCGAGCAGTCCAAAAGGGTGCTGGAAAGGGTAGCATTTTCTTTTCATTTGGGCAAGGGTCAAGACCAACAGTGACATTTTGGGGTAGGTGCACCACCATTTTAGAACCTATTTTAGTGGGGAGGGGAGGTTCCACGGCCAAACGAGCATAACTCACCCAAATGGCCTTGCGAGGTATCCACCTTCTGTGGCCAAGCCTATGGCTCTGGGAACAAGATGCCGGGGCCACGGATTTGGCTTTGCCGCGACCGTTTCCTGATCTGTCTTGGGGTTGCTTGGGTTATCGTCTTTGAAACAACGTTTTGACTGTTTACCATTGTAAGCTTTTGATGCTCTTGACCCTTTTCTTTCCTAAATACAGACATGGAACCTGAAACACAGTTCATGAGAATGGTCGTCAGGGGTCCCTGAAAGGGTTCCATGCTATGCCCGAGATCCTTTTGAGTCAGAGCTGCTTGCCAGGCTCGTGGCTACAGGCTGGAAGCGATTTTGATTTCGCAGCACGAGGTTGCTCCGAGGTTTATGGTGCTTTGCTGCACATCCCCCCGAATTGGGGCACAAACATGCCTGAAGGTGTTCAGTTCTGGTTCCATTTAGAGTGTGTCTCTTTTTCGGGGACTTCTCAACCAAAATGGTCGTTTTCCTTGGGTTTTCCTTGGCCCAAAAACGAGACACACTTAGACTCCAGATGGAGGGTTCTAATCTTTCGAGTACAACTGATGAGTCTCGAGTACAACTGATGAGTCTCGAGTACAACTGATGAGTCTCGAGTGGGTGTAGGTTCGGCTTGCAGTCACTTGGTTTCCGTCTAGCAGCGAAAACGTTACAAATTCAACATGAAGCACACACAGCGAGAGAAACAACGGGCCAAAAGGACTTTGAATCACACGAGATGCACAGGTACGTCGAGGTGATCAGCCTCGATAGGCATAGGTGAACATCTCTTCGACCCGGATAATGTCCGGATGTTGTACATCAGCAAATGATGGATCAGGGTGATGATGGGTGGAGAAGGACTCCAAGCGAGACAGAATCCGTTGATAACCTTGATGTTGCCAGTCACGAATTGTCCATGCTTGACTGGATTCACAAGTTCCGTCAACATGCTCAGTTGCCCGTTTCCACTCCCGAAACGAGTTCTCTGGTAGGGCGGGTACTGCCTCATCTGGGTGCCACAGTTGAAGTTGACCCGGAGTGTAGATCCGCACCCACTCCTGGTCCTGCCAGACGGAGTATTCGAGCCAAGGGTGCTGCTCGTCAGTTCTGGCCGACGTTTGAGTCACATCATCTGTGTCCATGCTGAAGTAAAGGACAGGGCGTACCGCAGGCTTTGATCCAGCTGGCGAGGAAACAGTCACAATGCACAACCATGCACAACCGGCCAACACACAAGTAAGCAAGAGCAAAGGTGACACTCTTTCATGTCATGATCAAGATGCATCGGTTTATACGTCACCTAGCTCGAAGATGGGCTGCGCCTTGTTGGTAGAGCTGCCTGATTGACCCGCAGGTGTATTTAGATCAGCGACCCCAATAGATTCGGGTGGTGCAACTCCACGAGATACATGTGCTGGATGTTGGGACGCTTGACGCGCGCGTTCTGACAGTTGCTGACAGATCCCAGCCTGAAGACGAGTAAGATCATCAACAGAGAATTCAGAGGCATCCGAAGATCGGAGAATCGCACTCAACATCTGCGGTGTCATACTCAAAGCCGAAGATTGCGTGGCCACGCTATGTTGATGAGGAAACATCGAACTGAAGTCTTGAACAGCTTCAGGAGCAGCAACACGCCGGTAGCCCTCCGTGGTCCAGTCCCTCTTCTACCAAGTGCGCCTGGTGGGCTGGTCTTCGTCATGAGCCAGGTTTGGGGCATGGAACTCCTTCCACTCTCTGTGTGTGTGTGGCGCGGAGGCGGATCATCGCGTTCATCTTGTGGTGTCCAGGATCCCGGATGAAAAATCTTGACCCATTGAGCGCCTTGTTGTTGAGGATCCGGGCACCACTCCAGCCACGGCATGACAAAACCTAGATGCACAACCGAGAGTTATACGGCTGCAGACAACAAGCACTTCATGCAACGCATCAACGAACATGCCAAGCAAACGCAAGACGCTCAATCCAGTACTCACAGCATGTGCAGCGCCGAACACCGCGGTTTGTAGCCAGACGCGACTCAGGTGTCGATGCCGCTCGCTCCAATCAAATTCAAGATCATAGGGAGGTGAGGAAGGTCGTCAACCACCATCTGAGATCAAGGATGTTGACGCAGAAGACAATCCAGCGTGCAGGAGGTCAGGCGATCCTGAAGGGAAAGCTGGCCGCGCAATGTTCGGGTGCGGATTGCCGAGCCGTTGGTGTCCTCTGGTGTGCCAGTCACGATATTGCCATGTATAAAAGGATGCATAGGAGACCGGCTGGGAGAAAGAATCCAGAGTGGTGCCTCCCGCCTCCCGTTCGAAGTGGTAGAACCTGCGCCATTCCCGATAGGTTGATGTGCTATCCGGAGCTGGTCCCAAGGTGGAGCCAGCGACAGGTTGCCACGGACCTGGTACATAAACTCGAATCCATTCAACTCTTGTGTTTGCAGGGCCATTCACGATGTCGTACTCAAAGTAGCGCGGGACGGACCATCTGTCAGTGCCAAATATTGTCGAATTGAACATAACAGCCGAATCGGCCTTTATGAGACAAAAAGGAGTCTGCGAAAGCATGGACATGGAGATAGCGCAACACAAGACAAGGCAACACAAGACCAAGCAGCAAGCGAATCGGACCATGTTGGCACGCAGTAGGCGCAGTGTCACCGCGTGTTTCCAGCCAGCAGCATTGACATGAATGGAAGCAATCAATCAAAAGGCCGTAGGCAAAGCACTCAAGCTGGAAGACTCAACAAGCGCAATGTTTTGACCAACATTCCGTCCAAGCATCAATCAGACTCGTTCCAATCAAAATTGGGATCATAGCTCGGCGGGGGAGAAGGTTCACGCCACGCGCCATCCGGAACTGAAGACGCCGACGAGGACGAAACTCCATCAGACACGAAATCTGCCGATCCAATGTATGGACGTGGGACACCAAGTCGTTGATAACCACGCGTGTGCCAATCCCGGAATTGCCATATGTAATAGGACGCGTAGGAGACGGGCGTAACATTCGGGTCCGCAGTGGTGCCTCCAGTGCTGTCACGGGGCGAGTACACGTCAAAGTGGTAGACCCTGCGCCATTCACGATACGTGGAAGCGCGGTCCGGAGTTGGGCCCAAGGTGGATTCAGCCACAGGCTGCCACATGCCCGGTGTGTAAACCCGAATCCATTCCACGCCTCGCTCAATGTGGTACTCAAAGTAGCGTGGCAACATGACAACCGAATGAGTCGCTATGTCACAATTGCAAGGGCAAATGAAGCCAAGTGATCTGCGGTGTAACAATCATGCCATGACCAACATGTACGCCATGCACAATCAGCAAGCAATGCAACGCATAACAAGTTTTCAACCTGAAGACTGGACGAATCAACAAAGTCTGTGGTGTACTGCGGCAATGATTCACCGCCGCTGGTGACGCGCGCATCTGCAATGGAAATGTCCTGGTTGACGTCGCACACCGGGAGAAAGTCATTTCCGTATGATGTAGGAAGGCATGGCAGTAATGCTTGCATCTTGTAGTTCTGGACCGTGTTGCACGAGTAGCCCTTTTCGAAGTGAACACAGTGAAGGGCCGCCGAGAATAACGCTCATCAGAGATTGACGTTGTTCGAGTGCGTTTCGGGGAACGCGTGAGACTGCGGAGATCGTCAGCACGGGATTGGTCGGCTCTGCAAACTGAGCGTCGTGTGCGCTCAGAGACCATAGTAGCCGGGCATGACTGTCCTCGGGGAGAAGGGGTAGAGGAACCACCGTCGGCGATGGACGGAACGAAGAAGCACCGGGATGTGGACGGACTGAACCGTCCGAATCCGAATCAGGCGTCGTAGACGATGCGTGCCCCGGCGCACGACCGTTGCGTGCGGCATTAGGAGCGAGAGGTCTTGGCGGTGGTAACCGTTCCACCAGAGTCTCTGGGCGTTGACCAGGGTTGCCTCCTGGAGCTTCACGACGTGCTTCAAGAGGAGGTGATAGTGCAGGTATATACCAGGTAGAAGAAGTATCCACAGGCCGAGTTCTGGTGCGGGTGGGAGTGCGAGACCGATCTGACGAGATGCGCTCCGTGATGATGCGTGGGCGCAGTCCATGTCTTGAATTACGTGGTGCTCTGGGAGGCATCCGGGGATCTGATTCCTGATTTCGATCTGCCACCAGGGCAAAGTTCAGGGTGTCCAGGGCAGTGGCAACTTGGGAGGCGAGGACGTTGAGCGCCGCCACCAGGTTATTCACAAACTCTGTAGACAGCCACATGGCAAGTGAAAACACAGCAAGGGCAACACAAGCAAGAAGGGCTGCGAATCTACACAGACAACTCATGCTGGCATGCACTGGTGCAAATCCGTAGGCTGAGAACCTTTTGCCGCTGGTCAAGATTCAACGGCCATATGATAGGCCAGATGGTCGACACGCCGGCATGGCCTTGACTGCTGGGGGTGGCTTAGGCGCGACAATGTGATGGTCCGAAGCAAGAATAGGTCGCGCACGACGGCCAAGTGGTCGTCTGCGATGACTACGGCTTCGAGACCGACGTCGATGCAAGTCACGGTGTGTGGACCTTCTTCTGCGGTTGTGCTCCCTGGAAGCGCTGTCACTCACCGGCTCAATGAGATCGGCCGGTTCCATCCGGTTGGTGGAAGTGGCCACCAGCGTGATGTGCACTGTTGGCTGAGGTGGTCTCACCGATGAGGCTTTCGGGGATGCAGGTGCCGGTGTCGATGGAGGCGGCAATGGTGGTTGCCCGCCAGGCGCCGCAGGTGGAAGCGGCGGTTGTGGATGCCGTTGTTGACCCTCAAGACGTTGTAGTCCGGCCACTAGGATACTGATCTGCGGCGAGATAGAGCGCAGCATGAGCCGACATTCTCGTAAAAGGTCCCCATGATCCATGACAGCGCAGGATACGGCTGGCAATGATGGAATGGTCCGATCAGTAGCAAAACCTAACTGCGGAAACATCAAACTAAGAGGCAAACAGGCAACAAGTCGCAGCAATCCAAAAGCATGCAACAACACCACATGCTTTTTCCGGAAGAAGAGCGTCATGATGGATACCACGAAAACGTTGACACAAACCGCGGAGGGGTAGTGCAAGGGAATGGTACTGGATCGCATTGCCGAAGACATTCACCAGAACATCCCCAAGTAGTTAGGAACCGCAATGGATGAACGAAGTTTCCACCTGCCATCTTTGGCACGAATGCAATCATAGCAGTGGGAAGCTGCAATATCCGCGTAAGTGCCCCGCGCGGAATCGTGCAGTGGGGCTGGCGCAGTCTTGCCGCTCCTCCTACGCAGATGGGCCGGTCACTGTGCACTCCTGCGAATTGGGCTGCTGCTTTCACCGCTGTGTCATGAGACACAAGGCTGCCTCTGCAGTAGAAACCCATCGGGGGAAGCCACACGTCGTTCCAGTTCGTGTAATCGTGATTGGGAGGTGGCTGCATCAGCCATTTCGAAGGTCGGACGAGCTCCTCATCTTGCAGGATGTTGATGGCAGCGTGGATGTTGGTGTTGTGTGCCCAGAAAAACGGTGAGATCGACTGAGTACGATGCTTGTCAGGTAGCAGGCGGCGTGGTTCGAAGGAGAAGATGATCCCGAAGTGATTCTTCCTGGTGTCATTCTTGGCTGGTTGAAACCGGTGGTAGGTCTATCTGGTCTTCAGGATGTACGGCCAACACTCTTCGCAAACGCCGAGCTGAACAATGAGCTGTGCAGGTAGCGAGCCCGGGGAGATATTGAACTCACGGGATATCTCCTGGATTACCTGAGCGGTCCAGGGGCCTGGGTTGCCGTGTGGCGGTGGAGAAGGTGGCAGTTCAGAGACAGACTTCACTCGCTGCTCATCATCAATAATGCTGCGACGGCGCGGCATGAGGCTCCTGTAGACGGTCTCCCAGGATTTCTTCCACTTGTCTGGCTCAGGAAAAGCTAGGGTCGCAATGCAAGGCAACGTGTAGTAAAGAACTTCATTGATCACGATGGCAATCTCCTCAATCCGACTGCCGGAGCGAAGCGCAAAACGGTGGCTGCCCAAGGAAGGTACCGGATGGCGAACAGGAAGATGAATCAATTCAACCTGGTCCGAAGGCACCCTGTGGCGCGCCGGCGGGATTGACGGCGATCGAGGCCGCCTCTGATCATTTGCGACGGCCGGTGCGGGTCCAATCACCCCAGTCCTCTTCATCCTCAGATAGCCCATGTGGTCCAGGCGTAAGCCTAACCCGGGATCGACGGGAGACGGGAGATCGTGAACGCCTCGTAGTGGCATGGTCATGCATCGCTCTGACGTTGCGTGAGGAGCTGAGTGCCTGAACATCGCGTGAAGAGCTGTGCGCCTGAACATTGCGAAGGCGCACGAGGCCATGCGTCTGGACAAAGAGCTGCATCTCATTGCCATTGATGAAGTTTGTAAGTTGGTCAAGAGTAACTTGGCTGGTGGTCTGCACCGTGCCGTCAGGGCGCAGAAGGCTGCTAACCACATACTCCGCCATGCTCAGGTGAAGAAATGCCGCAATGCAAGAAGCCAACACATCCGAGCCAACTGCGCACATGCAAGCACATGAAGAAAACAGAAACAACGCGCCGGCAGGCAATCCCAAGGAAAACTCCACAAGCACAACAGCAGCAAGGTAGCGTACAGATTTTGCCGCAAATCATCGCCGAACGTCACGAAGGAGATGAGGGTCGAAGCCTTTGGCTTCATAAAGGCGTTTGAGAGCATCTAATCCAATCTGTTGCTGGGCTGCTGGTTGAGCGCCACGTACAATGAGCCACGATCGGGATGACCACGAAGAGTAAGTAAACATCTGATCATTGGCACTTCGGATACCTTTGATGTGAGAAGGATGATCATGAATCACACATGTAGCCCAGCACTTTGGTATCATTCTGGGTCTCCAGCATCACAGGGGGACGATAAAATTCCAGGGAGAGAAAATTCATGAGTACCGTTGTTGACGGGGCCGAGTCACGCAGAAGGATGAAGCGATTGTCGACATAGCGCTCGTGCCAGATCACCCCGAAGTCGGACATGCGAAATCGAAGAGAGCACATGGTTTGATGCCAGAAGAAGTCCTCAACTGTGGCAACCAGATTGCAGAGTGGGGGCGCCGCAGGTGATCCCATAGCAACACCACGTTCCTGCCGGAACAAATAGCCATTAATCTCAAAATGACTGTTATCAATGACAAAGTCAAGGAGGCATCGAAGGTCTTGTTCACGAAAGGTTCGAGGGACCTTGGTTTGACGGCGCCACTTGCCTTTGAACGTGCGACGTCGATGATCCGACTTCACCTCGTACACCGGCCACTGTGAAGATCTGCGGAGACCAACTACTTGATCATATCGATGTAGCAGGACTTGTAGTGCTCGATGGAAACGCTCCGTGGGTATGGATGTGAAGAAACCGGAAAGGTCCTGAGATACCAGGTGGATGTATTCGGTGGGCTCTTCATGTGATAGCGCATCCCAAAGCTGCTGGACTAGCTCCTGAACCGAAAGCTGACCTGGTACGTCTGGAAAGGTGACTTTGGTGAGTTCAAAGATGAGGGCGCCGAAGACCGTGAGGAGGGGTGCTGCCCACGTGCGAAAGAAAGAAATAATCGGTCTCGCTTTTAGCCAGTCTTTGGTCGGTTTGGGAAGGATGCGAGCCGTGGGCAACGGTGCCTGGAGTCGAAGTCCCCAAGCGTAACGCTGTTGTAGGAGAGCAGGTATCGTAGTGACAACTTCAGAGCGAAAAGATGCTGCAGACTCACGGCACAGCGAAAAGACATCTCCTGTGCAAAAGGCCTTGTGCATCAGTGTGGCAAATAACGAAGCACAAATCACATGAGCACGCGAAGGGAAATGATCCGCTGGAATTACAACCCACGAGGACAGGGAAACAATAGTGCGTTGTAGTGACGCGGAAGTCCAATGTGCGTGGTCTTGAACGTTAGAGCGATGTGCATCGACCAACTCCGTCAGAACAGGTTGAAAATCAGTAGGGAAACTGGTTCCATGTACATGCCAGCGACGAGCCAGTCTACGAAGCTGCATGGTAAAACGCTGTTGAAGCATGTCAACATCACCAAAATACTGATCCTTCATGGATGCAGTCATGATGTCAAGGTCAATGTCCGCATTGATGCGCGAGAACTCATCAACAATCACGGCATGATCATGTGCACGATACAGGTTGCAGGCATCCATGTCCGAACAGCGGCACGGAAAAGACGTGTCAGGAGGCCACCTGCGTTGCCATCAGCGGTAGTTGTAGATCCTGTCTCCCAAGGTAGCACTGCGAGTTTCCAAAACACGGATCTTTGGAAGAAATAAGGAAGGAAACAGATCACGATGTGATGCTACCCAACGCTGCAACCATGTTCCAAGCTGAGCCTTCCAATTCTGAACGTGTAGAGGTGGGAGAAGCAGTTGTGTCATGGTGCTCGGTAACTGAAGTTGTCGTTTGCGCATAACCTGGGCGAGGAGTTTCTGCGCCTTGGAACGAAAAGGCTCGTTGACGAAGACGGAGAGTCGCAGGAAGTAGTATAGATAACAGATCGCGCATAGCTTGAAACGACACACCTGTGTTGGGTCCCAGTTGATAAAGAGTGGAGTAGTGTGCTTGAATGTCATCCAACATCTCGGGTCGTATTTGCCGATGGAGATCAGGATGTAGTCGTCGCCGAAAGCGCTTGTGTAGCGAGAGTGAGGTAGGCGATGACAACGAATGACGCCGAAAGTCAACCAGATGTTCACGGAAACCAATTTTCCGAAGACCGAGGAAAGTGGGAGTTTAATCTCAACCGGAATGGCACAGAAAAGCCAGTAGGTGTTGGATCGCTTCCAGTAGTGAAGCGCAGGCTCAAAGAAGGCATGATGCCCCCGTAGTAGTTGTAGAAATTTGCGGCTGTGTGAATGTTCACGGCGAAGAACATCCTGATCTGTTGCTCCAACATAGTAGGGACTATGCCATGGTGAGAGTCTGAGGTAGACGCATGGTTGCTGATGGTGACCTGGATCCTGAATGAAGTCAAAGAGGTCCGGGAAGCGTGTCCGCAGTGATCGAAGGTGTCGCATATCCGCAAAAGTGGAGTGCGTGATGTCACGCAGCAGTGACGTCTTGTAAAAATGAAGAACCTCGAAGAACGGCGGAATGTACCCATGGTTTTGAGAAATGAGACGCTGCAAAAAACAGATCAACAGATAGGCAGTGTTCCGACATCTGTGAAGCTCATACCTGTTGGCCACAGTATGAGATGAACGCGACATGGAATGTATCGGAGTCTGAAGTGCAATCCGAACCACGGTGAGCACTTCAAGGATGAGGTCTAACTGAGGCAACTGCTGAATGGACTCATACTCATCCATTGGAATCGACGGTGGTGGAAGTCCAGGAAAGCAGTACTGCCAGCACGTAGAGAACACCGTCAGCGAGTTCAGAAAAGTAGCCAAGGAATGCCATTGTGCAACGCCGTCAAAGATTCCACTGTGGCGAAGTTCAGTCCACATGATGGATATGCAACCAAGGAAAGCTACCAGGTGGCGGCGACACGCATTCAAGAGACAATGAGCACCAAGCAACTCGCAAGGCAAGTAGAGACAAGCACCACACCAAACAAGCAATGTGCAAGAAGAGTACGGACAAGTTTTGAACCGTTCGTCATCTATGACGCAACTGCTGCTCCGGGCTAATATGCAAGCAATGGAAACTGTTCACCCGGTGAGTAAGCGGGCAGTCACGATGAGGTGACACAGCGCTTTGTCCGTGAGCTTGGTGATGTAGCCAGGTTCAAGTCCCCAGAGAGCGGCCATAGCTGCAAACGTAGGTGCATCTCCTTTTGGCATGCGTTGACGCGCCTGAAAGAGCTGGGTCGACATAGATTCCAAGGACTTGTTGCCGTTGAGACGGGATTGGTGATTGGCCCACTTAATCAATGACGCCACTGTAGTGGTAGTGGGTGATTGCTTGAGATACAAGCGTGGTTGATCACTGGTCCATGCGTAGTGCTTGATGATGTCTTCTGGCGTGCTGTGCATGGTGAGCAGCTGTGACGCCGCCGGCTTGGAAGGCGGGGAAGAAAGTCCGTGAAGAGACTGGATGATCCGTGGTTGTTGCTGAACCGAACCATCAAACGACTTGCCATCGAGGGCCGCCGCACTGACCGTGGGCAGGGAGCTGGTCGGCGTCGAAGATTGTGAGTGGTTGGCCGGAGGCGGTGTAACCAACTCTGCATCATCTTTCTGAGATGGTAACATAGGGGAAGACGAAGCTCGTTGTGATGCCGAATATTGAGCCTGGAGCAACTCATGAGCTCGATGTAGGTCATTGAACTTCTTGAGCATGTCTTCTGCTTGGGTAGAGGGCGTAAGAGTCGCGTGATGTTGGTGAAGAAACTGAAGCACCAGATTGGCCAAGTGGTCGTGAACCTTGATGCGCTGATTGAAGTCGTCAAGGTTGAGCCCCAGCGAATTGGCAAGGTCCTTTTCCAAAGTAAGCAGGCTGAGCGGCTGTGATCGTCGCAGTACTTTTGAACAGGTACTCCAAAGCAGGGCCTCGGTGCGGGTACGAAATCCTTCCCACGTCACGAATCTCCCGTGAGCAAATGGTCGCAGTAGCCAGTTGGTAATGCCCCCGTGTATGACCTGAACCAGGCGAACATCCCGAATGTCCATGCCAGACATGTCACGTAGAGTATTGTGCGGGGTGCTGGCAACCGTCATGGGCAGGCTAAAATTGTAGAGCTGGTTGATGTCGAACATGCCATCACCAGGTTTCCAATCATCCGGTGGAGTAAGCCACGCTTTTTGAGGTCGAACTGGTAGCGCAGCTGGGTATCCAGGCGATGGTGTAGCTTGGGAAGAAGTGACCGGTGGTGGCATCACGGGCGTCACGAACTTGGCTGGTGTGGGCTCCGGAGGAAACGGCATCATGTAGTTGACCGGAGTATGATGAAATTGCTGCGTAGAGGAGGGGTTCGATTGATAGTTGCCTGGCGGCACCGGAAAAGCACTGGAAGTGTTGTAGCCCGAATTGTGTTGCCAGGAGACCAAGTTGTTCCAATCCATGCCATCCGAGACCTGGTTGTCATTGTGTTCACGTCTGCGTGCTTTGCAAGGCTGGGAGGAGGGACTCCGATCCCGTCTGCGCCGAGTTCTGGATCTGTCTCGATCATCCCGGCGTGACATGACGAAACAGCAACACGTCCGGAAATGGTAAAGCTCGTCCTTGAGGAAGGATACAATCGACAAACCACAATCAACGACAACTCACGGCCATGCACATGCATGTGAATCGGCCGACAATCTGCCAGCAGCGACGTCCAGGATTGTGAAACTTAACTATGAACCCTTTAGTGAAACCTCGTTCCTGCTTAAACGTGAAATTCCGCTGTTCTATGATAAGCATGTTGAGGTCAAATTTTCCGGCGTACCGGCCCGGGGTCACACGATGGGTACACCCGAGGGTCCCCCACGAATGGGGTGTTCACACTTAGACTCCAGATGGAGGGTTCTAATCTTTCGAGTACAACTGATGAGTCTCGAGTACAACTGATGAGTCTCGAGTACAACTGATGAGTTTCGAGTGGGTGTAGGTTCGGCTTGCAGTCACTTGGTTTCCGTCTAGCAGCGAAAACGATACAAATTCAACATGAAGCACACACAGCGAGAGAAACAACGGGCCAAAAGGACTTTGAATCACACGAGATGCACAGGTACGTCGAGGTGATCAGCCTCGATATCCGCATTTGCTGTGGCCGCTTTGTTGGACCATCGCACACAGCAAATGGATGGTCCCCCTGCAGTGGGAAAAAGTTATTGTATGGTGGCAGGGTTTTCTGCCACTCCGCACACACGCACACATTTCCCTTTGAAAAAAGGCCTAGATACAGGGAATTAGAGAGCCTTCCCTATGCAGTTGAGGAATTGCCCTGACTCAAGCCACTGCTCACACAGCAACCTCCTTTGACCATTGCCGCCATAGAAAGCTTGCTCGGCGTGCGCCAGTTCGTTGCTAGAACAAACCTGTGCGCAATGTCCATCTCCACGCTCGGATTCACGAAGGGACAAAGAGGGGCCCCGTAGCAAACCTCCCATCAAAGATCGCTGCCAATTGAGAGGCGCAAGACATTACGCCGCTCTCCCAATGTCCCACTTGCTGAAGCGAACACACGACAGGCTGCGCCAGGCGGCACAACCTTGCCCAGCAGGTAGGGGTCCAACACACCACCCCTGCAATGCCGGGTTTCGCCTCCTGGCTTCTGTAGGCCATGGTCATGGTTCGCTATTAAGGAAGAAATGACCAAGACTAACAACCTCAAGGGAAAGATGTCTTTTGACCATGGCGCATGTATAGGACAATTAAAGCGACATCCTCAAAATTACCCTCTAACTGGTGGTTTAAGGATACCGCACCCAACAGTGAACTCCCGTGAACTTGCTCTGCTTTGTCCTTTGGTTTGTGGTGGAATGGGGTAGGGTTGCTTCCAGCTATCAGATGAGAAGAACCAAAACAATGGCACTGCAGAAGACTGCTTTGCTTTGATTCGAATTTACCAAGACCAAGTTTCTATCCTTTCAAGGTCTTCGGAGCATCCCTGGTGAGGATTGGAATGAAATTTTTGGGAGCTTTCATTTAAGCCACCTGTGGTTTTGAGGGTGTCACTTTCATGGGCCATGTTACTTGGGAAGGTGTCTTTTTGGGTGGATCTTCAATGACTGAAACCGGCCCGGGTCGGGTGGAATACTGTTTGGGCGCTCTTCGAGATCCTCTTCGGGGAGGTCTTCAAGCAGCAGCTACACCCGATGGAAACAGAAGGCGAAGTCGCGGAGGGTGGATGCGGTTGCCATGGGGAAGGTGGACGCACGTCGCTTCAAGAAGAGGAGCGGTTTGCTCATCTTCGCGGCCACACGCCCGGGCGCTCTGACGGCCAGCTTCATCAATGGAATTTGCGAGAAGCTCATGAGGGGAGGCATTGTTCGTACCAGTCAGCTGCGAGACGTGAAGCTGTCGGAGTTCGTGACCACGGGGGCTGTTTGTCTTTGCTTGTCCGTTTGCGTATGTTTGTCTTTCTCCGTGTTTATTTGTGTCTATTTGTTTATTTATTTGCGATTGTTTGCATTTGCTTTGGTTTGTCGTTTTGGGATGCTGCGGAAGTTTTCAACTTTGACTTGTCAAGGCTATCCTTCCAAAACAGAAGATGTCCCCTTCTCATACAGTGCCCCAATGGACTGCACTCGACTTGAAGCAACTGCCACTTGCTGTCGTAGACATTTTGGGTGTTCCAGATCTTGACGCGACCAATAGCCTCACTTCCCAAGTTTGTTGGCTTTGCTCGACTTTTGGAAGGTCGGTCAGCTATAAAAGTTGCTTTTTGTTGGCCAATCCACTCGAGATAGCAAATTTGTTATATGGTGGGCGTTGGAAACGGACATGGTCATGAGCAGCAAAGTGTGGAACACAAATTTGTCGGATATGGGTCAGCGCCAAAATAGGGGAGGCGCAAAAAATGTGTGGTTTACACCTGGTTTCCCTTTCTAGCCACCCAAAACGGGGTACCCTCAACAAAACACGCCCATATGTTTGTTTGTCTTGAATGCCATATCTAGCGAACGAGACTGGTCATTCGGAAGAGCAAGTCTTGTTTTGAAGCTTCCCCCTCTTTACACATGTTCAAACGCGGCCAAAAGGAGAATGCTCGTGTTTGGTGAACCACCACATTCTGAGGCAAATCCAAATTGAACAAATCTTTGGGCAGCATGGCCGGTATTGTGCGTCGAAAGCCCCCGTTGGCCACTTTAGTAGATCCCTGCTCCTTGATTTAATAGGGCTTAAAAAGCAAGGCCTATGCAAAGCATCATAGCCGTGTTGGTGACCATGTTGGTAGCGTCAAAGTCCATGGATCAGGGTTTGTCTCAAAATGGGGGGGACCTGCCTTGTTTGAGGTTCGCCTTTTTCGGGTTGGCATACAAGGAAACCCAAAGAAGACTCTTTTTGTTGGGGGGTCGGCACTCACACCCACATGTCAAAGTGACTTAACAGGAGGTGGCTGATGCCAGCTACTTCTCCGTTGTCCTGGCCATTTGCTTGCCCGTGCGCATCGGTGTCTCGGCGCAAAAAAAACCTTGACTCGAAGCCAGACTAGAAGGGTGGTGCTACAAGTAGATGGCACCAGGGTTCAATTTTGTCTCACTGCAAGGTAGAGTTGAACCCAATCCTGTTGGGGGAAAAATCACCACAGCTTCCCTTAGTCAAAGAAAAATGGCACCTTGGATGGCGCAAGTACCCCATGTTGGTTTAGTCATCATTCGGACGATGGTGCTGCTATGTGCTACTATTTTTGCAAAGCCATGTTTGAAATGACCCCCTTTTTCACCTTGCTCCCGAAATGGGCTGTGGTTCCTTGGGGGCCCAAAACTAGTCCCCTGAAAATCGGCTCCCCCGTTGGAGCTTGCGCAAGGCAAGTCTGGGCCCACAAAGCACAAAGCAATCAGCTGCAATCGACCGATGTTACGAAGAATCGCCATAAATCCGCACCCGTAAATTCAGGTTGAATCGGGACCCCGAAACGTGCTTCGGCTTCCGATTGACAGCAAAGCTCCACGAGCTGGGCCTATGGAACCCCCTTCCGTAGGCCCTACAACCTAGCGAAGCTTCCGCTGTAGAGCCATCTTCCAACAACACTGTGCACATACTATTGCGGACACTCCTTTATAGCACTGCGATGGCTGAAGCTTGTATGCTCAAAAGTTGTTGCTTGGTGATTTGACCAAACCTACCTCGTGATGGCGCGCATCGTGACGCGACAGAACTTGGCAATGGCCTTTATTTTCCTCCTCGCAGTCCGGGATGTGTCTGCGGCACGCGACAGCTATCTCGCAGGAGAGCTGGCATCTCTGTCTGCGCTTTCTGCAGATGCGAAGACGGAGCAGGAGGAGCGCAATGCTGCAGTGAGGGCAGCTGGCTCCTTCTCCATCGACACCATGTGGAGTAAAGGCGACGACACTGCGTGGTTTTCATCGCTCACTTGGCTTCAGTCCGAGGTGAAGTTTGCTTACAAAGATGGGGCTGCTGGAGACGTGGCGCAGTACGTGGAAGTGACCGGCCTGGACAAGCCCTATCGCCTGCTGCCGGATACTGTGGTATTGAACCAGGAGATCAACGGCATGTCGGTGGTCGGAATTGTTGGCTACCAGGCAAAGTTGGGCCAACTACTGTTTTTGGCCTGTTCTAGCCACTATGGTTTGAATAACTTACTGGTTTCTTGAAGGGGCTCTGTTGTTGGCAACCCGACGTGCTTGCGCAACTGCGGCAACAGCTGGCTGCCATCCGGCGGCAACTGGGCGGGGGGGGTGGGTCCTCCTCTTCGAGTGAGTTTTTGTGCGATTTCTAGTCTCTAGGCTTCCCCAACCTTTTTCAAGGCCAAGGCTCCCTAAGCTTCCCTAAGCCCAATAAATTTTCAGAGTTTCCCCAAGCTTCCCTCCCCTCCCCTTTCAAACTGCATTCCCGCTGAATTCTGGGTTGTTTATCCCAACCAACCTAGCCACAATCAAAGCGGAAGCGCAGGAGCTTGATGGAGCCTATATTTTTAGGTGGTTTTTGGGGAAGGAGTGCTAGGGTTGGCCAAGGAGCTCTAGGCAGCGCTAGGGAAGCTTCTACTTATTTAGGGGGTTCCAACCACCCCCTGCCCTTACACCCCTATCCCTTAAGAACCCCAAAATATATGCACTCAACGCAGCACGAGTGCAACTGCCAGCGATGGATGCGCAGCTTTGCATGGCCGTGCCCTGTGACTCTCTTGCACTTTGGCGCCCCACGCGGCGCCCACAAACAAGCGCCTGGATTTCAAAATAGGGCAACTGGTTCATAATGCTGCGTCCAGAGCCGGCCGGCCCGGCCCGGCTCGTGCTAAAACTACCGTAAGAGTTCTTTAAACCAGTCCAGTACTAGTCCAGTACGTAGGAATGACCCACGACCTCCGATGCCTTCAACCTCGACTGTATTGTTGACTTGTCCGTGGAACCGACAAAGGCACTCTGCCGGTAGAAAAAGCACAGTGAGAAAGGCACGGGGTTGTAGTCTTGGACTCCTTGTAACTGGTTTTTGCCAACGCTACTGAAATTGTACTCTGAGGATAAGCTGGACAAGCTGTGTGTTTCGGCCTTCCAGCCCATAGTCGCCGTAGTTGCCAAAACTTATGTTTTTCATGGCTTTGTTCGGGCCCTTCTGCGCGGCATTGACTTGGCTCGCCGGTTCTGGCGCCAACAGTGGCAGGCTTGGGACTCGAAGACCTCCACGTACGGCTCCAGCGTCTACAACAAGAAGAAGGCCTTGTTCCTCCGCACCGAGAAGAATCCCGTCATTGGCGTGACCACTGAGCTCAGTAGGGTTCTTTACGTGGCCCGCCAAGCAGGGCTCAAGGTCTACAAGAGCAACAAGGCAGACGCCAAGGCGTACTACTTCGATGGCGGCAAGGTAAAAACCATCTCGGAAGCCGAGGTTAACTTGCATGCTACGCCTGCGCCTGATGTTCTGGCAATCAAGATGGATGGCCAAGCGGACAAGGCGGGGTCCCTCGATCTTTGTTTTGGACCAGCAATTTTCAAACAGCCCCCAAGAAAGGTCAAGCCACCTGTCTCCATGGAAATACAATGGTCCGTCTGACCAGGCACTCAGAAAGCCCAATTTGGAGCTGATGACTGCGGTGGACGCCATGCTCGGCCAGAGCTCCTGCCTGAACAGCCCCTCCTTATGCGCCTTCAGGTGCACTTACGACTCAGAAAAGGACGTCTGCGGACCCATCGGCTTCTGCCACAAGGCGGGCGGGTGGGAACGCGCAATGACTTCCCAGTCGTTCCCCTTGCAAAACCCTAAAAACGAGACCCTAAATACTTAACTTGACAACGGGTGGCCCAGAAGCATTTAAACACGTTAAATGAGCAACAGCACGTAAACACGTCAACGTCTCTGCTCAGCAAAGCTTCTGCAAGTTCTGAGGAGCGAGCTTAGCAGCTTCACAATTTCGGGTGTCAACTTCTCTTGTGCGTGATGCTGTGTGGGTGAAGCTGTGGGTGATGTTGTGCGGCGCTGTGCATGATGTTGTTCTGATGCTCTGCAGCCTCTGTTGCCCAATCTTTCATGCCAGTTTCTCTTGTCAACTCTCTGGTCCCTATCTGTGCGCAGTCTGGCTGCGCAAGAAGGTTGGTGGCCTTGCCTGCGCGGAATGCGTACTTCGCATGCTACTCTTGCTATTTTGGAGCCGGAGATGGGAAGCGCAATTCCCGCGCTGCTTTTTCATTTTAATGGGCTAAAGCGTTAACCGCAGGTGGTCGCTTGTCTTGACTCTTCATAAGTGTCCACTTGGGCCACCATTTTGGCTCAAGTGGACTCTGACCTTCTGTCTTGTAATCTGAAATCTTTCTTTCCCCTCCTATCAAAGCCATGTACGCCCCCGCCTACGCTGGTGCCGCGGTTGCAGAGGCCAAGGCGAAGGCAAAGGCCTCCATGGCGAAGTACCTGGCAAGCCTCGTGAAGAAGGAGGAAGAAGGATGGACCGTCTTGGCTGCTGAGGTCCCTCAGGCACCTGACGAGCGGTTCTTCTCCAGCGCCGATGAGCTGGAGCAGGCCCCACTCATCCCAGCCAAGCGCAAGGCAGAGGACGAGCTGATGGCAGACTCAGCCCCTGGGGTGGCGCAGGTGCCGAAGGCCCTGACACGCCCCCCAGGGGCGTTCCTGGAGCTCCTAAACCCGCCGGAGAAGGATGTTCCCATGGAGGAACTCCTGGCGGAAGACGAGGAGGAGCTCCCGATGTCCGACACCAAGTGGCAGAGACGCCGTGATCTGATGGCGAAGGTCAGGGAGCAGGCGTCCTCGGAGGAGGATGAGGACCCCGCAGCCCCCCCGCCGGGGGGAAGCGTCTTCACCAAGGCCCTCAAAGTCTCTGAGGGCCTTTACCAATTCAGCGATGACCAGATGGCGGGCGACTTCCCGTGTTTTGATGCGACCACGGCCACTAGGCTCCGCCGACTGCAGGCCAAGGACGTCCAGCGGCTCCTGAGAGGCTTTGAGGGCCCCCAACTCAAGCAGGGGGGCCTGGAGCGTGTGGTGGAGGCGTTCTACATCGCCAAGATGAAGTATGAGCATGAGGCCCGGCTCAGCACCCCGGGACAGCAGGTCGGCAAGCGCGCTGGCCTGGGGTATGGGGGCCTGGAGAACCGCCCCCTGGGTAAGGAGCCCACATCCTGGATCTGCCCCTGCTGCACCATGCCCTGGGTGAAGAAGGGCGCCAGGAAGTGTATGGGGTGCGGCAAGAAGACGGAGCCCATTGACATGGCGACCAACTCGGCCACCCTGGAGATGGCGGGCACGCACTGGCAGTTGACGGTGGATGACCAGGGCAATGCGGTCTGGACGGCGGCCCGGTCCGCAGGTGCCGATGGCCCTGATACGGACCGGGCCCGCGACCTCAAGCTCAGCGCCTCGGTGGATGTCAGCGAGCTGGCCACCGACCCGATGGCATGCGAGAACCCGGACCAGGCCAGCTTCTCGGACTTTGTCCCCTCCTCGGTCCGGGCGGTGATCAGGAACTGCCCCATGGAGCTGGACGAGGATTTCCTGACGGCCCCAATGGGGGAGAGGCCTCCATTGCCGGGCGACAAGGAAGAGGGCCAGGAATGCAGGGCCTTCCACCCGTCGGCGGTGAAGGCTTTCAAAATCCAGACCCGGCTCAACGCCACCACCATTGCCCAGGAGGAGGCCAAGAAGGCAGACCAGGTGGCAGCGGTGGAGCGATCCGCGGCGGTCCTCCACGAGCTTCAAGGAGGGGCCATTGATGGAGGAGGCGATGGGGGCCTACTCCTCAAGAATTTGGACTTGGACCTTTTCCGCGAAAAACTGCTGGATAAGCTGGGCGCGGACTGGGGGAGGCCCACACCGGAGCTCCTCCAGGCCCAGACCACTGCGGAGGAGGCGAAGGCAAAGCACCAGGCCAGACAAGCGAAGGGCGCCCACGAGACCAGAATGCTCGAGCCCATCAAGCCTCCATTCAGTGCGTGGCCTAACGAGGTCCGAGTTGCCATTGAGACGGGGGTCTTTGAGCCGACCACGGCATGGAGGGATTTCAGCATGGACGACCTCACGTCCCTCACGGACTCTTACCTCGAAGCCAAGGCGGTCATCTCGCTGGGTAGGAACCCCTTTCCGGCGGCCCTCCTGGCAGATCTGCCGGATCTGGCGGGGATCCCCATTCCAAAGGCGGGGGGCTCTGGTGCGGCGCGCCCAGGTGCCGAGGGCCCTGACAGGCAGCCCACCATCCCCCCAGCCTCGGGCTCTGGCGCGACGAGCTCAGGTGCCGAGGGCCCTGACAAGCCGTCTGCCACCCCAGGGGTCCTGGATACCCAGGACCCGGAGGTGCAGCTCGCGGTCCTGCGCTGGATGATGAGCAAACGGGTCGGAGAGGTCCGTATCTTTGCGGGCCGCTGGGTCCGACGACCGGGCCCCGTACACGTCCCGGACTGGGCCAACAACCTCACCAAGGTGAATCCGGAGGCGCTGGAGAGGGGTACGCATCCCAGGAACCACCAGGTGGGTGGACTCCCATGGGCCAGGTACTCCGTTGATGAGTTGAACCAGCAGGCTAAGGCGGGGGACCGACCCTACCCAGAGGACCTGCGTTCCATCTTCTGGGCGGCCCCCCACGATCCGGATGAGGACTTCCACTGGGCGCGCCAGATCTCGTCCTGGACACTTCCAGGCTTACTGGGGATGTTTGGTCACAGCTTCACCCTGCGCCAGCTCTGGGGAGTCTGGGAGTCCCTGCCACTGCTACAGGGCCCTAGGCAGCGGGGCCCGAAGAACAAGGCCCAGAATCAGATCCGCCTGGAGGGCTGGGAGACCCTGAAGGAAGACGCGCGGTGCTTCCTGAAGGAGGAGGGCCTTCCGTTTCCGCAGACAGGACCGGAGTGGCGGTTGGTCTACCGGGCCAGGGCCTTCCTCACGGACACCCCGGCGGAGGTGATGCAGCTCCCGGTCCAGGACGTGGCGGACTCCAAGGAACAGATGATCCTCCGGGCGGTATGTGATGAGCGCATATCTGTCCCGGTGGAGAGTCTCCAGCAGTTCCCAGAGGTGTACAAGGCCCTCATGGACCGCATTGGAGGCCCGGGGGCCCTGGCGGAGGTGAAGTCAACTGGCGCTGCAACACGAAGCAGTGGTGGGTCGGCGCAGTCCCCGACTCAGTGGCCCCCTCCATCTACCGCAAGCTTGGCTACACCAACGACATGATCAAGCTGATGGGCCTGGACCCCTCCGCCCCCGGGTGCCGGACAGGTGCTGATGGCCCTGACATCCGCCCCAGGGGAGGAGAGGGCGATGAGGGGATCGTTTACCCCCCCATCACATCGGACAACGTCCACGGCGTGGTGGGCAAGGACTACCGGAAGAAGAACTATCCGGCGGAGACGAAGCATGTCTTCTGGGCGCACATGGAGTGTGGCCTGGTCCTGAGCTCCGTCACCCCGTGGGAACTCATCCCGAAGACCAAAGGGGAGACCCGGGGGGGGTACATGTGCAAGTACTGCAAGGGGTACTGGCGCGCCGGGGGAGGGGGCACCCGCCTCCTCCAGATCCGGGCCGGCAAGGCCATCCTTCAGCTGGTGCTGGACGAGCCGCCGGAGGGCCTGTACAACCGCTGGGTCAAGGAGCGGTTGGAGTTCTACCGCCGGGTAGAGCCCTCGGCCCCGCTGCGGGATGTCTCCGTGGTGGACCAGAAAGTCCCCCGGTTTAGGTTCAGCCACATCACCCAGACCGGCCACGTTTCAAACGCCATCTGGGAGCTGATTCTCCGGAATCCGGAGGCGGCGGCGCTCAAGCGCATTGACGACATTGCAAAGGGGGCCGTATGATCATACAGCACTGCGGCCATCCGGAACGGATTCGCAGCGCACCCCGGGGGGGACAGCTGCCGAAGGCGCTGATATCCCCCCCTGGGCACAGCACAGGCCTAGACCTGTACCAGGCGAGAAAAATTGGCGCGCTTGGGCTGGTCCGGGGTGCGCCTTGGCTCCCCTCCCTTGCTTGGTTCTTCCCTTTCCGGGGCGGCTCCCTGGGTCCCCCCCCCCCCCCTTTTCCCCCGTTTCGGGATGGGCTTTCCGGGGGTTTTGGGGACTCCCCTGTTGTTTGGTTGGGGTTTGCGCCTAGGGAGTTGGCTCCTGGCTCGAGTGGATCACGATGATGTGGAGGCCCCGCCTCCCTTCCCCGTTTGGAACGACCTTCCTTGGGGTACCAACCGCGTTCCAGTTGATTTTGCATGACCTTGGATTTGCACCAGTGCAGTCGGACGGGGAAATCCTCGTGGCGTGCTGCCTGGAATGGGTCAAAAAGGACCAGGTTGCCAACCCGGATGCGGTGGTCTTTGACCCGCGACCGTGGACACGAATCGTGGGGCTGGCACCTGACGGCAACCATGTCCTGGTGGCCTCGGACACCTACAACTTGATCCTCGCAAGGATACTCGGCTCCCAACCACAACCGCTGGAGGAGGCGGATTTGGAGCTCGCCACTAAGACCCTGCAACAACTTCTGTTCCGTGCGGCAGGCGCCAGACAATCGCACACCTATTCTCCACTGGAAATGGAGCAGGCCATCCGGGACCGCGAGGAGTGGATCCTCTCCGGATCAATTGAGGCCCCAGATGTCCTGGCAGTGGCCAACAAGTGGCGGCATTGGAAACCAGGGAAGATCAAAACCCAATTGCCGACATCCCAACGAGCGTTGGAACAGCACTTGAGGGCCAGGTGGCTGGAACGCCTCCTGGGCTACTTCATTCCTTTCCGCCACCAGATCCCCTACATGCACCAGGTGATGGGGGCCAGGGAGCTGGAGGAGTTCGGCCACCTATTTGGAGATGCCCGGTTCCGGACCATCCGAGCACATTGCTTGGCCTATGAGGGCATGCGCAAGATCGGCTTCCAGAACCTCCCCTGCACGGCCGGTGACGTCCGGCACCTCATGAACCAGGCGGTCACGCTGGAGGTCACCCCGGCGAAGCTCCAGAAGTGGTGGGGCACTTTAAAGTGGCTCTCCATTAAACTCGGCATGCTCAACGTTGACGAACACAAACAGCTCCTGGCAAAGCGGAAAGCCATCCAAGAGACGCTGGTGGACACCCAGGTCAAGCCACAACGCAAAGCGGTGGTTCCGACCCGGGCGATTGTTTGGGCCCTGGAACAAGGGGCAGAAGGGGCCCCCTCGGAGAACCGGGTCCCTGAATTGACCAAAGCAGTAGACAGGTACATTATGGCGATGGCCAGGTTCAACCTGGCCTGCAGTGCGCGCTTCAACGACGTGCAGCACACCTCGCCGCAGACGGTCAGGTCCACGAGCAACACCCTGGAGCTGCTAGCCTGGCAGACGAAGACCACGTCGGCAGTGGCCATCAAACGGAACCCGGTCCCGCTCATCGCCCCATTATTCTCCTTCTCGGGGGCCAGATGGTGGATCCCCTTGGAGAGGTGGTGGAAGAGATTCAGGGCCTCGGAGGAGTTTCGCGAGATGGACTACCTGATCCCCACGATCAACAAGGACAGGACGGGTTTCATCCCCCGCCCAGGCACCCCAGACAGGTCCCTGAGGTGGCTCAAAGACGCCTTGGGGAAGCAGGGCGCGCCAGCCAAGGATGTGGCTGAACTTTCGTGGTACTCCTTCCGGGTCTTCATGCCGGATTGTGCATTCCAGGCGCACATACCGAGGGACCAACGCCAGTACCTGGGAAACTGGTTCAAGGAGTCCACGGCGGACGTCTACACCCGAGAGAAGCGACACGTGGTGTGCTCCATCTGGGACCAGGTTCTCCAGAAGCTCCCGTCCATGCAACTCGAGGCAGGAAGGGCGGTCCGAGTCGACCTCGGACATGAGGACTGGGAGGACAAGGTGGAGTGCCCTGCCTCACCGAAGGCCTTGTTCAAGGAAGTCCCGGACACACCGCCCTCAAATGCCAGCTGGGATGTGATCCCCGCCGACAAGCCGGCCATCACCAAGGTGGCTGCAGATGAGGTGCCCCCGCCTCGGGGTCCACTGACGGTGATTGCCACCACGGCCCGAAAGGGTCCCACCAAAGCCTACAGCATGCACCTACTGGACACGGATGGAGTCACAGTGGGGTGCGGCTGGAGGCCGGGGCCGCTCAAGATTTCGGAGCTGGCAGAGCAGGATTTCCATGCTGAGCCGGAGATGTACCTGGGATGCACCAGATGTTTCCGGCATTTCACCTTCCCGAACACGTGGATGGCCGTGGAGCCCTATGCAGCACAGGACTCCGAGGCCTCCATCTCCCTCTCCTCGGACACCGACGAGAGCGTGGACACTCAGTCGGACAAGGAGGCGATCGTCCTCCCGGAAATTGAGTGAGGGGTGGATAGAGCAGGTGCCGAGGGCCCTGACACTCTTCCCCCCGTTCCTCAAGGCAAGACGGCAGGGGGAGAGGGCGCAGGTGCCGAGGGCCCTGAGACGCCCTCCCAGGCACCCCCCAGGGTCCGCAGCAGAACAGTTGCACGCACAGGTGCCGAGGGCCCTGAGATGCGACAGCGGGACCCCACGGCATACGGGGAAGGAGGACCTCCCCAACGACCAGCTCGTCCGTTGGTATTGGCAGCTGATGCGATCCGTCCGTTGGGAATGGCATCAATCCTACTCCCATCAGCTGCTGAGGGGAGCTGCCCAGTGGAGCTGGGCAATCCTCCCATTTTGGCACTAACCCTTATGCGGCAAAAAGGAGGCACCGTTTTGCGAATAAGGCCTCAGTAGCACCAGAGTGGTGCTTTGAAGAGTCTGGGCTAAAGCGTTAACCGCAGGTGGTCGCTTGTCTTGACTCTTCATAAGTGTCCACTTGGGCCACCATTTTGGCTCAAGTGGACTCTGACCTTCTGTCTTGTAATCTGAAATCCCGCCCACCCACACCATGGCGGTGCCGCCGGATGAGTTGGTGGCACCACCACAGGAGATTCCCGGAGTGTATGCGGACGCAGTGGCCAAGCTCCACAAGACCGCCAGGAACCTCATGGTCCTCAAGGGCATCCCGTGGTTCATCCAAGCGACGCTGTCGGTGAGGGTTTTGTCTCGATGGAGGACCTCGCGACCCGGTGGGACTCGCCCGACCGGGCAAGGGAGACGGCGCCGGGGGAGTTGGGCTTCGCCCCCAACAACCACCACTACACGGATGTGACCTCCCGGCTGATCGCGGCCCGTATGTTCCAGGTGGTTCACGCGGCTCAACGATCCATGGGAGTGGGGGCACATGCAACATCGGGACCCGGGCCGCACACGCCCGGGGACACTGCCCCGAATCTCACGGTCTCGTGCGAACGGGGACAGCTGGAGAGGGTTTGGGAGGAGAAGACCAAACTCACCAAACCCAAGCTGGCCCTGCAAGGAAGCGACCAGCTGATGAAGCGCCAGTTCAAGCTCTGCGCAGGAGGCGAGATCGGCTTCATCCCCATGAAATACCTGGTAAGCGCACTCCCGGAACCAGGAGAACGGCCATGGAAGACCGCCAAGAAGACCACGGTTGATGGCTGGGACCGGGAGGACGAGGTGGAAGAGCGGGGCGAGCCGAAAACTCGCCACCAACTCGAGAGGATGCACGCGGTGTTCCGCAACACCCTCCTTATGTGCGTCCTCTCGTTTCCGCAGTTCGGCCAGTTCGACATCACCCGGGAGGACCTGGAGAGCTGGTACGAGTGGTTCTATGGGGAGGACATCGGGGGCCGTTTTCCCCCGCCAGAGGACCACGTCCTGGCAGTTGCCGAACGCAACGCATGGCGGAAGATTCACGAGCAGATGCACGAGGGCAGCACCCTCAAGGCGGCCATGCTGTCGGTCAGGCAGGACACATTGTTTTGGACACGTGAGGTCTATGAGAAGATCAGGACCTTTTCCAGGGGCCGCCCACAAACCAGGACATCCATGGACTACGCACCACCCCAGAAGGGCAAGAACAAGTCCAAGGGGAAGTCTAGGGGCAAGCCTGGGAGCAAAGGGAAAGGTAAGCCCCCCCAGCCGAACAATCAGGCGTCCAGGGGCGGTAACAAGCAGGCGGCCACCGATCCGAAAGGGAACCAGTTCTGTAACAACTGGATGCGCGGGCGCTGCCCGGGCAACTGCGGACGCACCCACAAGTGCAACCTCATCCTGGCAACGGGCCGCATCTGCCTGGGAGACCACCTCCCGCAGGACTGCCCGGGTTGACTAGGGGCGCTGACCCCCCCCGGGAGGCCTCAGGTGCCGAGGGCCCTGATAAGGCCCGGGGGGGCGAGAGGGGGCGCAAACGCCCCAAGCAGGCACATGAGACCCCTCCTGCAGGTGCCGAGGGCCCTGACACAGGGGGGGGACAGGCCAGGTGGCGGCCATCCTCGGCGGAACAAGGATGGGGACGGCAGAACCAGCGTGCACAATACCCTCGCTGGGGTCAGAACAACCACACAGCTGGCACAACGGCGGCGCCTCAGCCCCGTGCCACGGGTGCCGAGGGCCCTGAAACGGCAGGGACGGGACGGTTCCCTGCAGGTGCCAAGGGCCCTGACACGGGGGGCCGCGCCCAGCAGGCCCGATTGCCGGATAACTGGCAGCACACCGCAACGCCAAGGAACACGCCCAGGAGGCAGCCGATCCCACTTCCGGCGCCCAACATCATCAAGCAGGACCCGGTGGTTTTTTATAAGAGCTCGGTTGGGCTGAATGAAGGGGGCCAGCGCCTTTCAGCTACCCCCCTGACAAGTCCCACGGAGCCGTCACCGGGATGGGACATCTTCCCGTGGATGGAGAACATCCCGGAGCGTTTGGTACAGCGGCTGAGATGGACACAGGGCACATCGCCCAAAGTTCCATCCAGTGGGCCCATTATTGTCCTGCTCTATGCAGGCAAGGAAGACCCAACTTCCTTGGACAGCTGTCTTCATGCCAACTACCCACACCTTTCCAGCATGGTGGTGGCGGTAGACATCCTACGATCGGGACCAAAAGGGAACCACGACATGCTCCAACCCGAGCTATATGGAGCTCTGCACGGCAGCAAAGCAGGGCCGAGTGGTCTTCATTGGAGGAGGACCCAACTGCAGGACATGGTCCATCCTGCGCCACATACCAAAACCGGGGGCCCCCACCCCGGTGCGAGGGCGCACTCGAGAGACACTTTGGGGCCTCCCACACCTGGACCAGGCCGCCCAGACTCAGCTTGATGATGACAGTATATTCATTTTGAGGCAGATGTACATCACCAGCCTGGCAAGGGCCTCAAGAGCGGCGGTTTCTCTGCCAGGGCCAAAGTCCTTCTTGGAGCACCCGGAGGACCCAGTGGTGAGCAGCTCGCTGCCCAAAGCCAAGGAATGCTCATCCTTCTGGATCACGGAGGAGGGGCAGCTTTGGATGGAGGCAAACTCCTTGACAGCAATCTCCTTCGACCAGTGCCGCCTGGGCCAGCTGGTCAAGAAGGCCACTACGCTAGCCACGGATCTCCCAATTCAGGAGTGGGATCAAATGCGGTGCACGCATCAGCCTTGGGATATGATGGCAGGCCTGGCCAAAGCCATCGCTGTGTCACTCGCAGCGCCGGGGCACATCCGGATCCCCTCACAATTCCCGGGAAACCCTAAGGAACCACCTAAGGGGCGGGGGTCGGACCCCCCGGAGGGCCCGTCCCCCCGGGGAAAACGGGGACCCAATCAGGGAGGCGGTCCCTCCTCATCACACCAGGGCCCAAAGCCCGGAGGCAAGAATGCCCCGAAGCCCCGCCAGCACGGGCACATCCACCTTGAGGCAGACACCGTAAGCCCTCGTGGAACAATGAACCCAGACTTCCCATCTCCCATGCCCCCGATGGCCGGAGATGCGGAACAACTGGGGAAGGAAGAACATGGGGACCAGGTCCTGGACCGCCCCGAATGCCTGCCCGCTTTCAGGGTCCCACGCCTCATTGACCGAGTTGCGATTGTCCAATTGGGTTTCCGCTCACGCCCCCTGAGGGATGGGGGGGGGAAACCTTCCCCGGCGAGGCTCAACCCCCCCTTTCGGAGAATTTCCCCTTTGGCTACTTTGGGCGCCCTGATCATGACCCTTACCCGGCCCTGGATTGACAAGGTCCAAATGTCCCTGGCATCAGGTGCCACCACACACCCCTTCCAGGAAGCCGACCTCGAGGAGCTGCGGGCTATCCTAGGACCGAGGCACCTCCATGAACGATGCCCAGGACAACCCTTCCTCCTAGACTTAGTGTCGCACTTGGCATCCCTTTCAGGTGACCCTGATTGGGAGTTCCCCCTGACACTGAAAGAGGGGGTCCCCTTGGGAGTCTCGGACCCTACCTTGACCTCCCCGGGAGTTTGGCCCACTAAGGAGGAGCTTAAGGGAGAAGCCTGGCTGGGGGAAGATCCCCCCCGCCAGTGGCTCATGATAACTACCCAATGGCTGAACTCTTTGCCAAGGAAATCGAATCAACCTTTTACGAGGAACGAGCCTTGGACATGGTGGACGGGCCCTTCACTCGCTCCGAGGCGGCAGAGAGGTGCCGCTGCAAACCGGAGGAACTTTGCCCGGGCCCCCTTGCAGGGATTGATGAGTCAGACAAGATCAGGACGATCTACGATGGCTCGAAAGGGGGAGCAAACGCACACATCCAGGCTCATACGGGGGAGAAGACCACTGCACCGATGGTTGGAGACTGCCTCCACGCCATCCACTGGCTCAGGACAGCGACGGACCATCCCCAACTACTTCGAGCCACGCTCTCGAGCACTGAGGAGAGACCTCGGGATGTTCACCAGCCGGTGCAGGGGCAGTCCCCAGGTGCCGAGGGCCCTGAGAGGGACCCCCGCAGCACCAGCCTGGGCCGACAGGCCTGATCGGGGCAGGGGGATGATGGATACCTCCGGCGGCATGGACGTCTCTCTGGGGTCGACACCCCCAGGAAAGGGACCACTCCCAGGTGCCGAGGGCCCTGATAGGAGGGCCCCCTTCCCCCCAAACCCCCCGGACACGGAACGCCCTGGGGGCAGGGGGGAACCCCTGATGTGGCAGCCGCCGACACAGGGGGAAACCTTCATCATCCTCAAGGCGGATGTCACCAAGGCCCACAGGCGTATAAAAGTGCTCCCGAAAGACTGGAAATACCAGGTGGCCTGCATCCAAAACCGGTGGTGGGTCAACAGAGTGGGCACGTACGGCATGGCCTCGGCACAACTGTACTGGGGAAGAGAGGCATCCTTGGTGCTCAGACTCTTGTACTACATCTTCCCTCAGGTGGACTGGCACTTAGTCTTTGTGGACGACTACTGCTGGGTCCTCAGATGCAGCCGGGCGGACTGGGACGCCACAGCCATCCTGGCTACACTGCTGGCGCTGGGAGTCCCGCTTTCCTGGAAAAGACGGCGCTCTCCCCGATCAATACCTGGTTGGGCTTTGTGGTGGACCCAATCACGCCCTGTGTACTGTTGGCTCCAGTCAAACACGTCATAATCCTGGCCACTCTTAAACGGCTGGCCCAGGGGGACATCTTCACCAGCAAGGAGGTGGAACAAGCCCTAGGCCGTATTCAATGGGCTACTTCGGCATGCCCATTGACGAAACCTTTCCTCCAGCCCTTTTGGAGCTGGAAGAAGGCCTGCACCACTTCGGGCAGGCCACCGAAGCTGGTTCGTGCTCTGGCCATCCTTTTGGGGAGACTCTTCAACCAGAGGTTCCCACTGGCATCTCCGTTTGCTCCCACGCTCCCATGGACGGGGGCATCTGATGCGGGAGCTGGCAGACAGGCAGACCATGCATGGGTTGGTGGTTGGTGCTCGGACGTGCCCAACCCCGACAAGTCCCGTGTGAAGTGGTTCCAGCACAGAATCACACCGGAGGGCGAGCCGTGGGCCTTCACTACTGGGGACCCGCAGCGGGCGATAGCGGCCTTGGAGCTCTTCGGCCTCCTCCTTTTGGTGAGGGCCGTTCTGCTTTGTGCAGCCGGCTCGGCTTCTCACACTAGGATCCTGGTTGCTAGTGATAACCAGGGAAATGTTTCTCCCTTCTTAACGATTCCACTCGCAGGATGCCCAATGCGGCCATCCTCATGGAAATTGTGTTAACGCTGCATGACCAGCAGGTCATGTTGGGGCCGTCGCATGTGAAGCGCGACTTTAACACGTGGGCGGATGAACTTACTCATCCGGACCCGCAATTTCCGACTGAGAACCGGGTCTTCCCCTCAGTCGAAAGCGAATTGATCACACTGATCTTCGCTACTTTCCTTCCTCACCCATGATGCCGGGAGGGCATCCGGTGAGGTGGGAGGATTCCTCCCTCGCTGTGGGAGTGGCATCAATCCTACTCCCATCAGCTGCTGAGGGGAGCTGCCCAGTGGAGCTGGGCAATCCTCCCATTTTGGCACTAACCCTTATGAGGCAAAAAGGAGGCACCGTTTTGCGAATAAGGCCTCAGTAGCACCAGAGTGGTGCTTTGAAGAGTCAGGTGCCACTTCTGAGCTGGAGGTGCGAGAGCACGCTTCCCGTAAAAAGCTGCGATTTTTTTTCGCAGTGACGTGAGGCCAACGGGTCCTCTCGTGTGCTGCCGCACGGCTTGTGAGCTGGAGCTGAGGAAGAGCGTTTCGCGCGCAACTTTGAACTGACTTTGAAGCCGGAGCTGCGGAAGTCAAGTTCGTGTACTACTTTCGTACTGAATAGTTGCGACTTTGAAGCTGGACTGCGGAAGTTATTTTTTTGTACTACGTTCGTTTTGAAAAGCTGCGACTTTCCAGCTGGGGCTGCGCACGTGTACTTCGTGTATGACTCTTGTTATGAACGTTCTGAAAACAGCCGCGCGAAAGTTCCGCGATGGGGTCGGAATTTCAGACAACCGTCAAATGAACGTGGGAAACCTTGAGTGGCGCCTCCTGTGATTGGAGAAACTGAAGAGACAAGAAAGATACACGTTAGCTGACTCCTGCGCTGTCAAGAAGCTCTCTGTACAGGCCCACGCTTTGCTGCAACGGTTGTCACGCCTGGTATCTGATGATGTTCAAGTGTACTGGAAGCCCCTGGTAGGTGAATTGCAAGTGTACACACTTTGAGCAAGGTGAGCAAGGTCCTTTTCTATGGTGAGTACGAACTCAAAAGGTTTTGAGCGAAAAGGGCAAGGGTAGAAGTGGGGGGGGGTTCCAAATTGTTTAACCCGGAATTCATGAGGGAAGAGATCTAGCAGACTGTCTAGCCTTAAAGAGAACCTATATACGATTCCCTTTTAATTTGTTGAAAATAGTACGAAGAGAATAGGGTTCTCCGTTTATTCGAACTTGTCACGCGCACCCTTTCCCAGTGGGTTTGCGGGGTGTTGAAATTTGGTGGGCCCACAGAGTATCGCTTGTAGCCATCCCCGTTGTGCACATTTCTTGCATAATGGCATACAATGAAATGGAAGGGCGTTCAATATATTGAGGTTGCCAGCCAGCTGAGTCGCATAGTTTTGCCTTTTTAGTGCATGCGTTTTGTATCTGGTTGGAAGTGTCTGGAAATCATATATTCTACCTTTTTTTTAGAAACGGAAATCCCACATCTGGATGAATCACCGACCACCCAGCGCAACGTGCATTTTGCCCGTCAGTAAGTTGTATCCCACATGTTGATTTCAGTCCATGTGGTGTTCGGGACGGCCTTTAAACCACAACCAGCCAGCCGCGCAGGTGTCGGCGTCCGAGGCAAAAAGCGTCCTGGCGCCGTTCGGGTCAGACCAGAAGTGCAAGGCAGTGGGCGCCACTACGCACGAGGCGGCGGACACTGCAGCTGGGTGAGCTATAAGTCGATTTGTAACTTGTGCGGTTTGCCATTTGAGCGGCCCGCGGTTTCTATTTAGCTGCAAGCTAGTTTAGTGGGGAGAGGGACATCATTATTGAAAATGCGCGCCGCGCCACACGCACGGAAGAATGCGGAAGGCTCGCGGAAGGGATTTGTTCGCGGAAGGTGTGCGGAAGCTTTGTGGCTGATATACAACTAAATGCTTCAGTGCGTGCATGGTAAAGCTCGGAGAAACGCTTCCAGTAGTTGAAAAGGTGTTGCTGCGTACAAGAAACGCAACGCTTACTCGAAGAGCAGATGCCAACAGCAAGCCAAGAAGGCCAAAACCGCCGGCGTATTTCGCGGAAGGTTTGCGGAAGCTTCGCGGAAGGGTGGTCCTGCGTTTGCAGGCAAGTGCCCACGTAGCATGGGTAGCCCAATGGAGCCCAAGCCTACACAAGCTGCGGCGGAACACTACCTCACTTAAAATGACTTTCCTTTCTGCGCCAATGCTCGCGGAAGCAAATCTTGTAAACCATGCCCCGCGCAAGGTTTGCGGAAGCAAACAATGAAACACATGTGCCGCGGAAGTTCGCGAAAGGGACTCCTGGCCCGCGGCAAGGATGCGGAAGGGCCCGCGGAAGCTTAAGCAAGTTTGTAGGGAATAAAAACCAACGCTCATTTAGTGGTTGTTCGATCTTCCCCGACCCCACTGTCTCAGGTATTGACGGATGCGGTGGAGACTGTGAAGGCCATGGCGCTGGAAGTGTCCAAAAAGATGGAGGAGAAAGTTGGGCCACCCCTTGGAACATGGCACTGGGAGGGTCGTTGCGCGGGTACCCTTTTCAGGTTGAAAGGCCGAAAGTTGATCGCTCCAGTGCAGGAAGACACACCCAAAATTCCTTATGGTGGCTTAACAGGAGCCAAGGATCCAGAAACCCTTTTGCGGGCCACTGCCAGGCCTGCTAGCCCCTTTCTGAGAACCGTTTTTTTGCCAGGAAAGGTAGAACGCTCACAAGCAGCCCTTGAATGTGTTCAATTGGAGTCTGCTGCGGGGAGCAATTCTGCTCATGCAGGAGAGCGAGGCGATCGGCAAGTCCGACGCCGGTCGGGCCTCGATGAAGCACACGGTGGGCCTGTGGATGGACACTTGCAAAATGGCTTTCTGCCAGTTCGCGTTATTTTGCTTCCCGCAGTGCTTGGGCGGGACTCTTGTTGCAGTGTAACATTTACATACATAAATTTCCCTCTTTCCTGAGTCCAGTCGCTGTGGCCCTGGAATGGATTCTCTCTACTAGAAAGACGGGCCTTGAGCCACATATGTATGTATGTTATGAATGATTGCCAACAGGTCGATGGTCTCCGAAACACAGAACAAAACAGGCGCACATTTCCTTTGACCTTTGGAATTGAATTCTGTTCCAAAGGCTCTACGCTGTAGCCCTAGCCGTTGAGAAAAGTGTAGAGCGATTTTGATCATATCAGTCTCTTGTGTGACCCGGACATGTTGGATTTGTCTGGTATCCACATGGTTTGTACAAACAAACTGAATGCAACTGTATTCTAATTCGCGCACGAAAAGTTAACCTCTAGCTGTGTCAAACGATTTTGCATCTATGAGATGTGAAGATGCATTGGCTTGAAAAAGCGAGGACTGACGCGTCCTGGTGAAACTGACACTCACTTTACAAAAGATATTGCGGTAGGCGACGCAGCTGATGTCGCAATTGGAATGGTCTTGTAGACGATGAAGGAGAATGTCGATTGGTCGGCTATATCGTCGCGCCGCCGGTGTTTGCGAATTTGGTTGCTGGTCATTGCTTGAGAAACTTGCGATCTTCAGCGCCGCTGCTGGTGATGATAGTAGTTCTTGCTGTAGCTACTCTCAGATGAATATCCCTCTTGCTGTGAAACGCCATTCCTTCTTTCTCTGATGGTTGATTTTTTGCGCTCAAACTTGCCCTGCCACCTTGTTGCATACCCGTGGGCATTTTACCTTAGGAGAAGAAAAAGGCTTTCGTAGGAATCTTAGGGATTCATGGCATTTCACCCACAGTGGTGAGCGGAGCTGGTTGGGACCCAGGGACTACATCGACTTCACGATGCACAGCGGTGTGTGCGGTCAGCCACCAGGCTCAAGTGGGCGGCGCTCAAGGTGGTGGCGCGTGCGGTCGGCCGCAAGGCTGGTCGCCAGGGCCTCACGGAGCGGGGCAGGGCGCGTGTGGGCAGCCTGGAGGCGGGTCGCCGGGGCCTCACCAAGTGCGCGGCGCTCTGGCGCGTGCGGCAGGGCCTCACGGAGCGGGGCAGGGCGCGTGTAGACCTGGGCTGTTGGGAACCAACCCACAGCAAGGTCAAGCTCTACCTTTTCGAGGCGCTGGACCGCGGTCACGACTCCGCAGTTGAAAGCGGGGGAAGCCGCTCCGGTGAGCCTTTTGCAATGGCGGAGCCGGAGGCTGAGAAGGAAGGCGGCATCCACGACCTTGCGCGAGGCCATTGCCACTTCGACGGCGCTGGCCAGCTTGGAGAAGATTCAAGCCTACATGGAGTCCATTCGCTACGCAGGCTTCTCTCCCAAGAAGTACCAGCGGGTGGAGGACGATACCGAGCTGCGGGGCCAGTCCACGGTCATCGCGGCAGACTCACAAAGGTACCCAGATCCAGAGTGCATCCTGGTGTTGGACGCTCTGAGACGTGCAGCGGGGATTGCGAGAGATAGCAGTTGGAGTACGCGGTCATCCGCAAGAGCATGGTTCTTCTGGGCGCACGCCCGACATAAATTCCGCACAACAAGAACCCGAGCGACCTGCTCACGAAGTGGCGAGGAGCTCACGCAGAACCGATGATGGAGATGCTGAGAACAGACGCAAAAGCACTGCCAGCAAAGCGGCAACAAGGTGCTTAACTTTTGGGGGGCTGTGAGATTGAAACACGCCTGCCATACCCGTGGGCATTTTACCTTAGGACCCTTGAGCCTTAACTGGGCAGAAGAAAAAGGCCTGTCGCCTTTCGTAGGAATCTTAGGGATTCATGGCAATTCACCCACAATGTAAACCAGGAGGGGGGCACGCAAATCGCTATCGTTGCCTGTGTGATGTGTCTGAAACGTTTTGTAGAGGAAACCTGATAGTCGCTAATGACCATGCTTGCGTCGTCTTCGCAGTCAGGAAAGGTGCTGTCGTGCTTGATTCTTTCGCAGGATATGGAAACCAATTGTTGCAAATGGCAGACCTGCTCATGCTCGGGGAGTCGTTTTTGCTGATCTATGGCGACGGTGATGATCTCATTGTTCAACAGACCTGCGCACGCGAGGCAGTCTGATGTCGGCATGCCGGCTTGAGGCGCTCATGGTCCTCATTGTCTTCTGATGCCCCAAAAATGATGTCGGACTCATGCCCTTGGAGCCTGCGTTGATGAACGCGACCAATGGTTTTCGCTTTGTTGTTGGCACCCTTGCGAAGAACGCTTCCCCCTCTGCAATTGCCGCTTTCTGTCAAGCCTTGCCCAAATCTTCCGGTAGAGGTCATGGGCAGGCGCAACGCCCGGGTCTGAATCTGAATTGTTCTCCTGTCTTCATTCATTCATTCATTCATTCATTCATTCATTCATTCATTCGTTCGTTCATTCATTCACTCACTCATTCATTCATTCATTCATTCATTCATTCATTCATTCATTCATTCATTCATTCATTCATTCATTCATTCATTCATTCATTCATTCATTCATTCATTCATATATAATATATACATACATGAATTTACACACGTATCAAACGGGGAGGGTGTGTTGCGAGGAAGCCGGCGATCTCTTGAATGTCCTGGAGACGTTGCCGCAGCGACTGGGGGACCAGGCCAGGTTTGGTGTTTAAACATGTTCGACTCTTCGACCTGCTTAGATTCCAGTTGCGCAAGCAGCGTTGATCAATGACGAGTTAGTCCTTTTCAGTGAGCTGTTTTCCAAATAGAAGCCCCTTTCTCAGTGCCCGGCAGTGGCTTAACGCGTAGTTTCTCATAGCGGTTGAAGCCCTGTTAGCGAGAGCTTGAACCCGGCAAGTTCCAGGCGGGGAAGTTCACGGCTGCGGCGCGCCGGGCGGGGCAGGTGGACATGAGGCACTGGCGCCGCGCCCCACAGGTGCTGACGGTGTCGGAGTACGAGGCGGAGTTTCTGGCACAGAAGAAATTTGGGTATGTGTCACAGTTCAAACTGACAAATGGCGGTTTTCCTGCAAACCAACCAGGCGTATTCAACAACAAACACACGCTCACAACCACGGATGTTCGCGCGTACGCAAACGAATGCAAAAGCAGGCATGCGCGCGCGGACACCACACGCACACGCGCACGCACGCATGAGCAGGTATAACCCAACGCAATGCAACACAACGCAACACAAAACACCACACACCCACAGACACCCGCCCACCCACCCATCCACCCACCCACCCACCCACCCACCCACCCATCCACCCACCCACCCACGGTACCCACCCACCCACCACCCCACCCCGTTCCGCCCCGCCCCGGCCCCACCCCGCCGCCCCACACATGTGCTCATGCGCCAACGAACGAAAGCACGCGCACACAAACAACACTCGCACACACACAAACACAAACACACACAATCACTCACTCACCCACCCACTCACTCGCTCGCTCGCTCGCTCACACACACACACCACACACCACACACCACACACCACACACCACACACCACACACACACACCACACACACCACACACACACACTACACACACACACACGAGCAGACGCAACGCGGCACAACACAACACAACAAAACGCAAAACCACACACACACAAACGCACGCACACACACAAGCACGCGCGCACGAACAGACGCGCACGTACCTGCGCGTGCGCCCTGACGCCGCCAAAAACACAGACACACAGACACACAACAGACACACAGACACACAGACACACAGACACACACCCACGCACACACGCACACACACACATACATGCAGTGTCACACAAGCAAGCACGCACTCACGCACCCACCCACATGCGCAGACACAATGCATGATGAGTCGGAGTTCGATCGGCCACTCGGCGCTACATGAAGAAACCACGTGTGATGCTATACTGTAACGCCTCCGGCTCAGGCCGCCGACGTTACAGGCCTGCTTTCTTAAAACATGTCCCACTGGAATTGTGCCATTGAAAGTTGTTTCTGGGGTATTTTCCTTTCGAATTTTCCAAGCCACGGAGGTGTTAAGACTTTGAGGCATTCAGATTTTAACACGTTAAGCCAGTAAGGCTTTGAGATTTTAATCCTTCTGATGTTTGAAGCTGTTAAGATTTCAATGTTGTGTAGGCCATTAATATTTTCTCACCGTGAGCCATGAGGATATTAACACGTTAAGCCACTCATATTTTCAAAGTGTAAGCCATTCAGATTTTCAGAGTTTGATCCAGTAGGGTTTTCAAGTTTTCGGCCATGAATAGATTTGTTTAAGCCATGATGATTCTATTGTTAGAAGCCCTTAAGGCTCAGATGTTAGGAGTTTATGCCATGACGATTTTAACATGTTAAGCCACTAAGATTCTAAGGTGTGAAGCCAGTAAGGTTTCAAGATTGTAAGCCATTACTGTTTTAAAGACTTGAAGCCAAAAGATGTTAACACGTTAAGCCGCGCATGTTTTTAGACTGTGAGCCACACAGATGTTCAGAGTGTAGCCCGTGCAGGTTTTCAGGTTTTCGGCCATTAAGACTTTAAGGTTTTAAGCCATTCTGATGTTATCACGCTAAGTTCAGCATTCCAGTTTTTTGACCCAAGAAGATGTTAAGCCGTATTTAAAGCCCTTTAAGGTTTAAGCCATCAATATGTTGAAGCTTTAAGCCGTTAAGGTTTTAACACGTTGAGCCACTAAGGCTTCAAGATTTTACCCCATTAAGAGTTTAAGGTGTGAAGCCGTTAGGGTGTTAATAGTTTAAGCCATTAAGGTGTTCAGACTTTAAGTTAAAAGTTTAAGGTGTTCCTTTTCATTTTTTCGCAGAGTTTGACTCATTGAGCTTTTCATGTGTTCAGCCCTCATTTGTTTTGAATCTCTTCAGCCATCAATATTTTTGACACGTTAGGCCACCAAGGGTTTGATATGTTCGGACTTTAAGTAAGAAGTGTTTTTTGACACCTTGTGCCACTAAGGTTTTCAGATTTTAAGCCCTCAAGCTGTTTCAGAAGCCAGTCGAACTTTCCAGAGTTTAATCCATTTAGGTTTTCATGTGTTCAGCCGATTCATTTTTGAAGGCTTTTAGCCAGCCATTAGGATTTTGACACGTTAAGCCACTAAGGTTTAAAGATGTTCAGACTTTTAGCTACTGAGATGTTGATACGTTTTGCTACTAGGATTATCATATTTTAAGCCCTTAACTCTTTCAGGTTTTAGGCCAGTGAGAGTTTTTGTTTTTTATTTGATCTTCAGGCCCTCCCTCCAAGCCCCCCCCCCCCCCCTCCAGAAATACTCGTGCGTTAGACGAATTCATTCCCCCCCTCCCCGCAAAAAAATAGTCAAAACGGCACTTCTAACATCAAACCCAAATAGTCAAACATCATAAACACAAATCAGCAAAATTCACAGAAAACAAGATGAGAACCACCAAGCAACTCAAAAACCAGAACAACCCCCAACAAAATATTTAATCAAAGCATACAACATTAATTAATTCCAACAAGCATACCAACAAAACAGCAAAACTAAAAACCATCAAAGAGCACAAACTCAAAAACACACACTAACAAATTTCAAAGCAGTACAACAACAAAAACATATCAGAAGAGTATCAAACAAAATAAATACACAACAGTCAAAGCACGGAAAAATCAAAAGAGCATTCCAAGTTCAAACAACGCACTTTGAAAGAGACAAAGCAAATTAAGACAATTAAAATATTTCAATCTTTACAAACCATAAGTATAGTATAAATACAAGATTTTACATGTTATAATTATATCACAATTAAGAATTAAGGGTTAAAACAATTATCAGGTAATAAATCTTCAAATATGTAATCTTTATCTGCTGATTGTCTCCCTGAAAGAGCACAAACCTTGCATTTGGAGCTGTCCAAAAAGGGACAAACACCATACACCAAAAGCGGTGTACGCATACACCAAAAGCGGCGTACGCATACACCAAAAGCGGTGTACGCATACACGCATACACCAAAAGCGGTGTACGCACACACCAAAAGCGGTGCACGCATACACCAAAAGCGGTGTACGCATACACCAAAAGCGGTGTATGTTAAAAAGGGGCTTTTTCCGGCAGTGGGCAGCCTCAAATTATTTAAGCAACCAAACTCACCAAAATTTCATTGATTAAACTACTAGGTATTTTATATAGGTCTTCCTGTTTCTGTATTATTGGTTGATCTCCCCATTTTTCCTTGTTTCCATTTGGCAGTCTCTGCGCAGTTTCAATATGTTTATTATTCCTGATGTTGCCACAATCCTTTTTACATAAATCTCTAGGTTTCCAAGTTGTAATGTTATTCCAAAGCCTAGTTCTCTTTCTGTAAGGCATTCCATATTTACAAAATCTACATCTTTAAATCAAACTCATTCATAAACTCCTGATTTTCCAATAATCCGGTTTGTGGATTTTCGATTACAAAATATTCAGGATTGAAATATTTGATAATTTCAATAGTTTTTAAAACTATACTATTTGCATATTCGATATTCCTAATTCCCGTAGTTTTTGCTTTGCTGTATTCCGTACATGGAGGACTTGCCCACACAAAATCAAAATGGTTCCTATCAAATTGTTTGTAGTTCCATTTCAAAATATCAGTATTTGTATCAGCATTTTTCAAATCCAATGAAATAACATTGAAACCCATTGCTTTTGCAACTGTTCCAGCACTGCCTGTCCCGCTAAACATCTCCAATAAGTTCATTATTAAACATATTTAGATAATATTCTCTATGAATAAATCCCTGTATCTTCAGCATAGTCAATTTGATAAAATGTCATAGTGGAGGACTTCGGTTCTTTAATTTCTTTGTTATCAAGTTTGTTTAACTAAATATTTCTTTTATTTTATACTCACCACTGGTTCTATCTACTTCTTTACTTTGATAACTGTTTGTTAACGGTTTCTTCTTTTCCATTTCTTGTAAGATTTCTAAAATATTCTTATTCTGTTCTAAAACCTTGTTCAGTCCTTTAACAATCTTATCTAATCCTTCATCCATGTAAATTTATACTATATTATAAAACTAAACTTTTAAAACTAAATGTTGCAATTATGTTAAATCTACTCTTCAAATACTAATTCTTCACCATTTCACGTATAGTTTCCGGAGTTTCGTTATCACCATTATCGGATGGAGTAACTCCCCTCCCAAAGCGAATAGCAATATTATGAACATCTGTTTCTAAGTTTATACTGTCTTTAGTTATATCAATATTCATTTTCTTATCATTTTTACTTATTTAGAAACTTGTTGGAATACACGAGCATTTACAATTTCCTTTCTTTTGTATTTCTAATTCATTCTTCATTTCTAACATCTTTTTACACATTGGACAAGCAAATTCAATAACTGATGTTTCTTTAACAATTTCTTCTTTTTCTTCATCAGTTGAAGAAACAACGGGTTCTGTCTTATTCTTTTTCTTTCTTCCCATTTATATTAACATTTACATTTTTATGTTTGATATGTTGTATCACAAACTTAATTAATTCTAATGAATAATAACAGCATTTTTTAGTTTTATCATCAGTTATAACAACTTGTTCTATATTCTCTACTTCATCTATCATCTCAATATAATCTGAATAACTTCTATCCATATTAAATATTCAGATGAAATAATTATGGAAATTAATTATTTGAACTTATTATTTCATGCATGGTAGAATATTCGGAGGGCACAACAATGGAGTTTTCTTTGCACTGGAAAACACAAGCGAGGTTCAAACCAATTCAAACTAATTAGTCTCAATGCTTATGATTGAAACAATGGAAAACCTGTTCCATTTTTTCATTTATTTGCCGTCATCATATCATGAAAAACAATGTTCCATTTAATATTAATTTGAATATTTATTTACACTATTTTTTATTAAGTTTCATTGCGGTTGATACACTAATGTCTCTAATGTTATTATTAATAACTTCTTCAACAACATTTATCATTTCGTTTGTTTATCTATCAGGGTATTTTTCATGAAATTTACTAACTTTCTGAAGTTTAGTTTATCATCACTGTCAGATGTTGATTTAGGCATTACGATATTGTTTCTTTTAATTAACGATAAACAGTTTAACATTGTATCATAATACATTTTGTTAGTCCAAGGTATTATGACATCACCAAAATGAAATAGACCTTGAATAATCATTACATCACTTAAATCAATATATTCTCTTGACATTATGATATAATTATATTTATTTTCTACTTTATAAGTATTTTAAAATTATTTTTATTATGCCTGATGTAAAACCAATTGATGAAATCAAATATAACTTTAAGCAAAGTAAGCACGAGGTTGTCCCTAAATTACCGATGGGGGTGATGATTGTCGGTCCGTCTGGTTCTGGAAAATCAACTTTACTTGTATCAATGATACTTGATATTTACAGAGGTGCGTTTGAACGGATTTTTATCTGGTCTCCATCAGTAAATTTGGATAGTATTTGGTTGCCTGTTAAAGCATACATTAAAGAAGGTTTGAAAGTAGATACTGATAAAGAACCGTGTTGGTGGGATGAGTTCAATGTTGAAGATTTAGAAAGAGTTATAGAAACTCAAAATACATTAACTGAATATCAGAAAAACAATGAATGAAGAAGTTATTTAACATATTAGTTATATTGGATGATGTATCTGATAATCCAGCAATAGCAAGAAGTAACAAATTGTTAAATTCTTTATTTTGTAGAGGTCGTCATAGTGGAATATCAACACTTGTAAGTCTTCAAAAATCATCAACTGTTCCACCAATTATTAGAGTAAATATAAGTCATCTTTTTATTATAAAGTTAGAAATTTTAAAGAGATAGAAGTATTGCAAGATGAATTATCAGCAATTGTTAGAAGGGATAATTTACACGAAGTGAAGAAACTGATCTATAAAACATATGAGACCGCCACTGACGAACCGCATAGTTTTTTATATATTCACCTTTTGGAAAAGAACCCTGATAAAATGTTTATGGAAAAGTGTTCTCAATAGTTGAAAATTACTAATTAAGTAAATAAATAAATATATTAATACTATATGATATTTTATGATTTACCATTAGACATTAAAAGCCTTGTATTATCTTATAATTTAGGTGATGTTAGATTATAAAAAACATAAAAAATAATATTATTAAAAAATATATTAATAAATTTAAGCCACAAATTAAATAATATACCATATATTGAAATTGACACTACCAATATTAATAATGGAATATCATATATTTTTCATTTAAGTGAGTTAGATAAATGACATCAAAAACATAAACCATTAAAATTATCAATTGGTTATGTTATGTTTATTCATACTATTTCAATTGAAAGTTTGTGTCCTGTTGATAACTGTATTTTAACATCAAATGATTTATTTGATATTTGTTATTTTATAATAAAAATATTAATAAAAATACACTTTCATTCAAAGACAATGTTGATGATTTTATTTCATTACGTTTGAAAAAAATTACTATTAAAGTCATCAATGATGATAGACAAAGTTTTATTAGTAATGTTTATTCATACTTTTCAATCAATAATATTAATGATTTTTAACATTTGTAATTCAGAACAAACTACAACTACAAATTTGAACCGGTAATTTATACATTAAGTTGGCACATTTTCTTTCTCCAGTTTTTCTAATCTTTCACTCATTTGCTTAATTGCTTCCAACTGTAATTTATCAATATTACTTAAATCTAATTGTTCTACATCAATTTCATTGACTTTATCAATACTTCAAGTTTCAACACTACTATTTGAATTACCCATTAAATAATATTAACTAGATAAGAATATTATGTAATATAAAATTAGAAAAGATATTAATTGGTATTAGAACGGGAAGTAGTAGTACATTCAAAATCGGAGTTATCCCTCTACATACTTTAGCTGCACGTTTTTGATTTCTCTCTTCTCTTCTCTCTTCTTTTAATTCTTCAATATATTCATCAAATTTAGAATGTTTAAAATTACATTCTTTATTATTACATTTATCTAATGTAAAGTCATTTTTTTATTTTAGTAATTTTACGACCACAATAACATATTTTTTCTCTCATACTATGTTTTCAATAGTACTTTTATTGTAACTTTCCTGTCAATGTCCATATATATATGAATTAATTATGTATTTATTTAGATTTTTCTGTTTTAAATTCCTAAATTTCTTTTTCCAATTTCTCAACTTTATCTATTACATCCAGTAATGCTTTATGTAATAATATTGGATCTTTTGTATATTCAATACCAAAATATTCACGACTGCTATGAACTACATTACTAATTTCTTCTGGAACTGCTTTTAATAAATCATCGGCAGTATAACCTATATGGATTGCATCCTTATCATCTCTATCTTGTCTCTTGAACTTTTTAGGCTTAAATTTCTTAATCATATTAATACAATTGCTTTTAAGTAAATCTACATCATATTTGAATCTTGCATCAGGATTACCTATTAGACTTCCATTTATGGTTACAGTTCCAGCAGTAATATCAATAGCATCGCCTGAAGCATCTTGAATATCATTTACAACTAATGTTTTTGTATTAACAACCGTTACATCTTCAGTAAAAGTTGATGAAGCATGTATTTAAGACTTCCAGTATTTACTGTTGTTCCAAATGTCTTATCAATAGATAATAAAACTGAAGGTGTAGTTGAACTACCTGAAACTCTAAACGCTGTATTTGATGTTCTCAATATTACATCAGTTGTAGACAAATTAGTCCCATCATAGTAAGTTGATATTTCACTTGTTTACATTAATATATCTGTTCCAGTTGTCATTGAAATATTATTCAAAAATGAAACCGTTGTTAAATCGAATGATTGAATGGTATTAGTTGCTAAATATGCGTTTTGAACTGCTAAATTGGTATCAACGGTTACTAATGTTCCACCATTAGGCGCTATATGAATACTTCTGAATGCTCCACCGGCTTTAACATAAACATCATCAGCAAATACATTACCCATAACATCAGCAGTAGCAGTATTAAAAGTCCATCCGGTAGAAATATTAACAGCTCCAACGATGTTAGATTGAACGGCAGGGTCTCAACAAATGAACCTAATTGAAGAATTAGCGTCAGTATTTCTCATACCAAAAGATGAAAAAGCACTAGCATATCTGTATAATTCACAATTTGTATCAATTGTTAATTTACCATCAGTATCAATATTAACATTATCACAATTAACATCAGCATTCGTATAAATATTACCTAACACATCAACAGGTTTATTAAAATAGTTTTATTCACTAATCCATCACATATAAAATATTGATTCGATTCATTTGTAACATCGCCAACACTAACAGCAACAAAATCATCATGAGTCATATATAAACCTTCTATTGCATCGAGCGTATATCTTCGTATTGAACCATTATTATTAAAATTCAAATATGAACCATTGTTAAGACTTATTGCGCTGTCAGTTCCTATAAACTGAACAGCACTAGTAAATCTCGCTTTGTCCAGCAAAATTTAAAACATAACCATTAACCCCAACTGCGCCTAAACCGAACCTATCCTTTACCCACACACGACCAACATTAGCGTCTCCTATTTGAGTCTCCCATTGACCTCCTGCGCTACTCATCCACATTCGACCATCACGATTAATATTAACTTCACGATAAAACATTTGAAAAGTCATTTGCAACCCAACATTTGGTGAAGGTGCAGTGCTAAACTTATTACATATTATAGAACCAGTAGTCACCATATTTCAATTACTATGTAAAGTTGTATTATCATTAAAATTAATAGCACCTGCTACCGATTGAGCGTTAGTATCTATTTTACCTAACTTTTGTGCTAATGAAGTATCCTGTGAATTATTGATTGTAATTATTGAATTAATTGTATTTGTATTCCTGTTATCAACCCTGCTAAATTATCTGATTGTAAAACATATCGAGCATCTGAACCTGCTATATCTAAAATAGGCGAACAAGAAAATCATCCCGATACTTGTAAACTACTGAATATTGTGGTATTATGATTTAATAATATTTTATCATTTTGAAAAGTTGAAGAATTATTAATTTCTACATCTCAAAAACCACGTTGATTTAAACCCATCGTTGAATTTCATGAACATAACTATCAAAAATGTATTACACATTTCCAACAAATCATCATAATTTCCAAGTTCTGCTATTTTGAAAGTTGCAGTAGTTGTCATATTATGAACTAATGTATTTTTCCAATATTGATGTATCTAACTTTTCTGATAATAAAATATTAGTTGATGTTTTATTAAAATATAAATTACTATCAAATGAACATCCGTTCTGTAAATCTGATATTGCAGTAATATGTGAATTTATTGTGCTATTTAATCCTGTTATTAAATTAGAATTAGAAATACTTTTAAAATTAGATGTCATAGTAGAATATAAATTATTGATTAGATGTGTGTTTGATGAAATATTATTAATATTTGTATTAATTAAATTAGAATTAGAACTAATATTATTAACACTAGTTGTTATAGTATAATTTAAATTACATATCAAATGTGTACTAGATGAAATGTTATTAACATTTGTGTTTGAAGTTATTGTTAGATTACCTATTAAAAATGTATTTGATGAAACATTGCTATGGTTGCTGTATTGTTCATAATGCAATGAGTATTTGAAGTAATATTATCTGATATTTCATTCATTTCTGTTTTGTTATATGTTTCAGTTGTATCATAAAAATTAGAATTTATCTGCTCCTTTGTGTAGGTGTCTGCTTGGTCTGCTTTACTATCTGATACTGCTTGAATGTCGGATTTACTCGCGTAAAGGTCTTCTATATCATTGACTGCTCCATTTTTTTTCTTGCCTAATTCTATTCGCTGTAATATCAAAGATATTCATTAAGTTTTTACTCATAATAGTATATTATTAATTAGAAAAGTAATATCATATGTTTATTTAATCGTAAAAGGTTGCAGAATTTTCCGTTCTGGCATAATACCGGCTGGATGAGCTGTATTTCCAGTTCCGTATAAAAATGCTCCATCAAGGGGGCGAATTTTTACAACCATATTTGAATTATTTTTAAATTTAAACCTGAATACGCTGCTGATTCTAGTTTTTGTAGATTAAATCCGAACATAAAAGCTTGTGTTTTATAGTCCTCGCTTCTAACCAACAATGGGTTGTCAGCACAATGCATCAAATGGACGTATGCTTCGCGAACACCTTGAATTTCTTGTGGTGGAATGACTTGATTTCCAATTACCAATGAAGCAGTTAAATCATATATAGGGTTATAATATCCAGAATCAACTATAGCGCCTTGTTGTGATAATCGATGATATAAAATGAACCCACATAACCTTTGTCTGCTGTATTACAAATGAAATAAATATTATATTCAGTTTAGATACATTCCTTACGATAGTTGTGAATATTTCACTAGATTTAGATGTTGTTTGTTCTTGCATTGTTTCGGTTTCAAATGTAATTGGAAGAGAACCGGTTTCCAAGATTTTAGCATATTCTGCGTATAAAGTATCATCAAGAGAACAAACATTTGCTTTGAAAACCGGCTTTTTATTGCCCAACTGTTAGAAGTATTTGTAGCGGTAAATTTCGACGAAGCGCCTTGTGTAATAATTGGTAATGTAGCATCATTCACTAAATATAATTCTATTGTTATAGGACAGTAAGATAGCGGTATCCAGTTTTCACAAGTCTTTAAGCATTCAAATTCATATCATAAAACACATTAGCACTTTGAACGCTTACTACTATGTCAGTACCTGTTACTTGTGAATATGTTAAAAGTCTAACATCGTTATTATTAAATGAATTTCCAAAAACCTAAAACTTCATCTGCTCTTTTTTCTTCTGATGTTTTAAGTAAATCTTTCATAGCATCAGCGCGAGATGTAGAATTCAAATCACATACTATCACATCTCCCATCATAACTCTAACTCGTGAAAAGAAAGAACCAGATGAAATTGGTCGTAGTTCAGCAGTAGCATTCGTACTGGTGTCAGTATTTTCTACGTCAAATCCTAATAACAGTGTAGGAAGTGAAATCCATTGATTAGGTGGTCCAGTAATGTTAAATCTAATTACAGAATTTGTATCAGCAGTGTAAGTAGAAACCGATGAAGGATAAAAGTTACTTTCTTTTGAACGGACATAAGAACCACCGTCTTTTAGTTTAAATCTTAAATTCTTTTCAACAAGAACATCTTCAATATCTAATGTTTCCATCTTTATATATTTAATAGTAGAAAATATGATTAAAGTGTGAATAATCTATAACTTCTTTTTTAGATTTGTTTATTTAATAGTTTTTAGATTTATTTTTCACATTATTATGTTCAACCTTATTATTAGGCTCGTCTTCTACAATCTTTTTAATGTCATCATAACTGGTTTTCTTTTTAGGATTTATAGTGTTTTTTATATCATTATTAGGCATTATATATAAGACTACAAAATTTCCTTTACAGGCTCAATACTTCTTGATACATCCTTGCCAGTATCACCATATATTGAGTGTTGATGATTTGTTAATGGGTTAAAACCTCCTCTATTTGTTGTTATACTGCCTCTATCTAAAACACTGACTATATCTCCAAAATTTCGTACGCTTGTGTAGTTGTCATCATGTTTGTTTGACATTGAAATAAAAGGGGCACCGTAAGTTGCCAAATGAATATTTCTATCGGGGATTGTTTGCAAATATTTAGCAGAAGCTGATGCTCCAAGACTATGACTAATCACTTCAGTTATATTGTTGTTTTCATCAAGTATATCACTAATATCTCTATACCCTTCACTGTATGAACTTAAACCAAATGGAATTGTAATATCACTTAAAATTTCATTAACATTTGATTTAGTATTAGACTTACCAAATGTCCCAGCAACATATAGTTCATTATTATCTAAATAATAACCTTTACTGTTTGTGTATGTTTTTTTTTTAAATCCTTCTGTGTCAGATAAATTGTTATTACATTTAGGTTTGAATAATGACTTTTCCTCTTGAATTTCATTAACTATTTTTCGATACATTTCACTATGACCTTGATGAAGCGGATTGTATGATTTTAATTTTCCTTCTTTTAAATAATATTTATTCTTCATTATTTTAATTATTTACATTTTTACATAATTACTTAATAGAAATATGGCAAGATTTAGAAAATATACATTGATACACGACATAGAAATCTAAACGAAAGTTTGAGCACTTCTGACTTTGTTATAGATTTACCAGAAACCCAAGAAACAGGAGCAAATACAAAACTATACGTCCAGCAATTATCAATACCTAATACTGTTTATCCTATGGAAGAAAATGTAAATACTAGATGATATTTAACATTAGGAGGAATATTAGTAGGAGCACCAGTAGGTTATTTTATTGTAGCACTTGATAAAGGTAGTTATGTAGGTAGTGAGTTAGCAACCGAATTACAAAATAAATTGCATACTGCTACTAATGGAACTGATGGAAATAGTGACCTTTTTAGTTGTAGTTATTCATTAAAAACAAATACTATAACTATAAGTTGTAATTATGTTTCTTACTTTTACACAGTTCATACGGATAAAGAGTTGCAAACTAACTACGGTTTTAGTATTGGTTATGACAGAAGTCATACAATGTCTATTAACAATGTTTTAGGAAGCACTGTTGAAAAAATCAATTTGCCCCTGACCCTTTTGTTAGTGGTTTTGTTAGTTTACTGCCAATGAAAAATATTTACTTAACCAGTCATAGTTTAACTAATGGAAACCAATTAGCACCTTATGGAGTTGCCCGTGATAATGAGGTTTTAATGAATGACGCTAATGATGTTTCAATGAGACATTTAAGACGCTTACATTGTAAATATGTTGATGCTTATGGAAGAACTGTAGATTTACACGGGGCGGACAGTGGTTTTAGTTTAACATTTGTTGAGGGTTGAAAAGTATTTAAACAGTACATAATATATATATATATATTAATAGTCAATGATAGTAGATTATAGCAAAGGTAAGATTTACAATGTATGGGATAATGGATATAATATGGGTTATGTTGGTTCTACTACTCAACCATTGAGTAAAAGAATGAAATGGCATAGAAGAGATTATAAGCAGTTTTCGAAAGGTAATCGTCATCGTATTACTGTGTTTAGCATACTTGATAAGTATGGAGTTAATAATTTTAAAATTGAACTGGTAGAAAATTTTACAGGTACAAACAAAGAAGAATTACAAGCACGCGAAGGCTATTTCATAAGAAATGCCGAATGTATAAATAGGTGTATGCCGGGACGTTCTACAAGTCAATGGTGTGAAGATAATAAAGATAGGGGGAAAGAACTTGAAACACAATGGTATGAAGATAATAAAGAAACAATAAAGGAACACGGGAAATAAGTAATTGTATGTGAATGTGGTAGTTCATTGAAGAAAAGTAATCATTTAAGACATTTGAAAACAATAAAGCATCAGAACTATTTAAAATCATTGGAACCTACCGAACAATCAAATAATCAATATTTATTTCAGTATAATTAATTCTATATAGAAATATTAATATATAGATGAAAGATATAACCGTTATTGATGTAAATGAAGGTGATAAACAAGTTGAACCAGTGGAAGAGAAGCCAGAAGAACCTAATGAAGAACCAAGGGAAGAAATAAGGGAAGAACCCAAAGAAGAACCGAAAGAAGAGCAAGTAGAACCGTTAAAAACCAAAAAAGAATATAAAACAAGACAAGTGAATATTGAAAGAGTCCAGTGCCCCGATTGTAAGACAGAAATGATTCAGAAATCATTAAAATATGCTTACGTATGCAAAGGAGAACGTAAAACAGATGTTGACTTATATAAACCAGTTAAAAAGCGAGTATTACATCCAACGCAAGTAGAATTTTTTCAAGAAGATGTATATGAAAAAGTAAAGATAACATTCCAAAAGTGGATGAACAAGAAATAGGAAGAAGAGTTGAAGAACGATTGAAAAACATTTAGAAACAACCGCAAATAAAGTATTTGAAACTGCAACAGACCGTTACAATAATATGAAGGCAGAGCGAGATAATAAAAATAAACAGACAATTAATAATTTAGCAAGTAAAATATTTAATCTAATTATTGTTATATAATGGTTATTGATAAGAAACAATTGCTTATGCGCCGTAGAGAAATTTATGACAACGTTGTAAATAGAATAACAGAACCGCAAAATACAGATAAACCGAATATCAGTGATGTTATTGATAGAAAAGCAGTTTTTGAAACAAACAAATCAAAAAAGAAGAATAAATATAAATCAACTCAACATTACTATTTACACAGGCGCATCAACCTATTTACACATATTTGAAAGAATTACAAGAAAAATTAGAACGTCATACCGCTAAAAAAGATTATGCTGTATTTTCAAACAAGCGTAGATATATGGATGAAGCACAGGCGTATTTTAATGAAATCCAAAGGTTGGAAGGCGAAAAAATACGTCACCATCCATCAAGTGAAACAAGTAAATCCTATCCAGAAATTAGTAAAAAGAAGAAAGGAATAATCAATCAATTAAGACAAGATTTTGATTTTGAATAAATTAAGTAAATTTATTTGATTAATATCTAGTCCAATTAACTTTGTATACTAATGAGATTAGACAATGGACAGATGAAAACGCTAAAATCACAATTGAGATTAAGGCCGTCTTATAATGAACTGATAAAGTTAATTACAAAGGAATAATATAAACATAAGAATATAAGAGATGTTAAAACCCTCCAGGCCCCGTGCCTAAATTGGGAAGCAGTTCTGAGGTCCGTGTTTGTGTTGCTTACCAGGTTCCATTGATCGCCATTTGGCTCAAGACACAATTGAGGTTCAAGATCTTATGTGTAGCTGCGTTCACACGTGATCGGCATTGAGAGCGGAAAACACTTCGCTTGCGCTGCATTTGTCAGGACCACTGTTGTAACTATTATTCCTTCTCCCTTACAACGTTTACACGGGTTCGGCTATAACGGCTTTGACCGTATACACCTTTCTACGTGGTTGGTATTACAGCTGGAGGGTTCGGTGCACAGCGTCCCACGGGACGTCACCTTGCCTTCTCTTGACAGGTTATCAGCCGTATCGACAAGCTCTACACTGGACAGAGAGACAGCTGGTTTATTGCGGGTACAGGGACAATAAAGGAACAATAACCTACACAGTACAATGGCATCTTCAGCGAGCCCAAGTACTGCAACTTTTGGGAACAGCAGCTCAGATGGATCCAATGGATTGATGGCTCTTCCTGCGGTGATGGATATGATCGCAGATTCACAGGATGAACCTGGGAGCGGAGGTTCCGCGCTATTCAGCGACATATCTACTCCCACAAGATCATGGAAGCAGATCGATGTTCATCAGGAGTCGAAGAAAAGAGAAGCCCCACCGAGAAGATCATCATCTTCGCCTGCGACACCACGGACGTCGCAGAAGGGCGTGAGGTCAACATCAAAAGGTGGGAGGTCAAAATCACCCACCAGTGCTGAGTTTCGCGCCGCGATTAAAGAAAAGAACAAGATGGAGATGGAGATCGGGGAATATCAAAAGACACTTGATGAAATGTCGGCAGCAATGGCGAATCTTCATCAAGAAGACTATGGAAGCACCATCCGGATCCAGGAGCTGGAAAGACGATGCGAGATTGCCAGCAAGCAGTCGGGGCATCTAGTGAGTCACCACCAACACCACATGGCTGAGGCATGGCGCAAGTTTGAGGAGGAAGCCCAACAGATGCGCAAGGTGGAAATGAACGCATATCAGTACGGGGAAAAGAAAGACATGGAGTCGAATGTTATAATACAACAGATGAGACAAGCTGAAGGAACTATTAGGGAGCAGAAGCGGGAGATTGCAGTGATGAAATCCTACATGGCAAGCGAGAAGTCGGCCGCGCAGGAATCAGCTATACATGCAAATCAGATACACCGTGAAGCTTCGCAACAAATATCAGTTTATCAGCAACAGATCAGAGGCATCGAATCGTCAACATCTATCGAGAAGTTCAACGAGGAGGAGATGGTCCAAAGTCTGAAATCACAGTTGGAGCACGCACTCGTCAAACGCCCCGAGACGTACTCTATGGAGGACTCCAGGGAACAGCTGATGGCGAGACTGAACGACGTTACAATATTCGCGGAACAAGAATCAAAGAGAGCAGATTGCTTACTTCGCGAGAAGGAAGAGATCGTCAAACAGTATGAATCCGACGTGTCGATGAAGGACCAGATGATTGCTATCGAGGGTGGTCATCGTCAAGATGCGATCTTGGAGTTAGCCCAGGTCAAAGCAGCAAAACAAGAAGAACGGTGCACGATGGACGAGAAGTCGAAGGAGGCTGAGTACTGGAGATTGACAGCTAAGGGAGTGTATGATGAGTACCTTGAGGAGATGCATGAGCTTCGGGGACAACTGAAGGAAAGGGAGGCGACACTCAAGCAAGAAGAGAGTTTTGTTCGTCAACTCGATGCTGACAATGAGGAACTACGTGCACTCAAGAAGCTGGAGACACAGGAAGCCTCTAGCAGTAAAGATGGACATCGTGAACGAGCAGTAGTGAAACGCGCTGAGGGAGGACCCCAAGCTAATTCAACTAGGGTAGACAAGAGGGTGACTGGGTTAGTCCCGTCATCGTCGTCAAATCTGACCCCTAATTCGTCACTAATGCCAGGTTCGATTCTCTTTCCGTCTTTTGGTGACCCAATGATCGATGTACACCTATCCCAGATGCAAGGGGTTGTCGGACATGTCCCACAATCCGCTACTACAACTGGTGGTGGTGATGGAGGGGGAAACAACGGTACTACACCCCCATTGGATTACGGTGGATTCTCGCCCAATGGAAATAGGCAGGGGGCAAGTCGACGTCAGTTGAGCCTCACAGGTGGCGGAGGAGGACCTCCGGATGACCCACCCGATGATGAGGACGAGGACGACGACGACGAAGAGGATGAAGAAGACGAGGAAGAAGAAGAAGAAGATGACAATCGGACACGGAGGAGGCGCAGAAGATCGAGGGATGATCGAGAGATTAAGAACGAAAGACCGAGGATCTCGAGGAAAGAAGCCGAGAGGGTGTCTATTCCTGCTTGGCCAAAGATCCACCAACTCGATAACTGGAAGAGGCAACTGCTGATGAATGTTCTGAGCGCATGCGCAGATCCAAATACCGACACATGGACGAAATGGTTGGAACAAGCTCTTGGGTTAAACCCAGACCTGAATATGCTGAGCGATTCAGGCGGCGACAGATTTGCTACGATAGATATCAAGATGGCCATGGGCATGCAGAACATGTTGAAACAAGCACCTGACGAAGCCAAAGACGTGTACCTCGACGCTACGCGACACTCGGAACTACGACATCAACAAGGGGTGATCGTGAAGGGACGAGAGTTGGTGGCATTGGTTATGCAATCATTCAGAACATCTGATAGAACGGATCTTGTCTACCACATCGAGCACCTATTCAACCTTGATTTTCCTGGAGACAAGAATTTGGTTATGTTCAGGAACAAGTGGTATGATTTGCTGCTAAAGATGAGGAGCGAAGACAGACCCAGCAAATTGGCTCTCAGAGATATCCTCTACAGGAAGATCAAAGGGAGCAAGAAGATGGAATTCGGCCTCAATGCCTACCACAGACTGCCGGACAAGCATCCTCAAAAGACGTACGAATTCTTGTTGGCATTGATCGACCATCAGATCAAGGCGGATCGGGAGGACCTGATGCTTGACATGAAGGAGAGATCGGTCAAGTCGATGATGAAGTCGGGCGGCAGGGATGCAGCCCCAGCCACTGGCAAACAGGAGAACCAGGCTCCTGTACTCCCAAAGGCCAAAGCAAAGGGCCACGCTGGCAAGAACGGCAAGTCCGACGGTGCCAGTGACAGAGGCAAGAGTCCGGGCGGAGGCAAAGATAACCCCTGTTGGTATCACTTCAAATCAGCGAAGGGATGCGTAAAAGGGAATGAATGCACATTTTCCCACAGCAAGAAGACGGAGCATAAGCTGGAGAACATGTCCAAAGGGAAAGGAAAAGGTAAGTCCAAATCCAGATCATCGTCACCAAAGAGGGATGATGGAGCATGCTTCGCGTTCCAGAAGGGAAAGTGCGACAGAGGGAGTGCTTGCAAGTATAGGCACGAGCTCATCAAGAACAATTCAGCTCCGGCAACGTCAAGCGACAAGGCGCAAGCCAAGTCGAAAGCTGCTGCCAAGGCCGCAGCGCCAGCTATCGCAAGAAGGGCCGTC